>CM052436.1:185364988-185380300 GCA_028533085.1 Varecia variegata | reverse complement strand
ATGTGTCATGGTGGTGGCATTAGTAAGCATGATTACACTCTCACGTTCTCTAGACACGGACCTGCCCCCCAGCAATGTCATTAAGTAGTTGATGTTACCAAATTCTTGGGTCTAAGCTATTTGGGTCTGGGGATTGGGTGGTCTCTGGATCTGAGACAGCCTTAGATAAATTTTTTTCTTTCTTTTTCTGCTAGTGAATCATACTTTTAGCTCTCTAACAACTTTAGTTTGGTATTTTTCGAAAGGGAATTCTGGAGGCACTTTGTGTGATCATTTTTCCTGGGTTACATTAGAGCATCTCTGAGTTTAGAGTATAGATAGACAAATACACGTATTCCTTACTTGCCCCTCCTGTGATGCTACATGAATCCCTGCAGTATAGTTTTATGCAATCCGACACCAAAACTTTCCGAACACCTAGATGCACCTGGAACTCCTTACTGATAGTGACTTAGATAAACATATTTATATATTACTAACCTGCTTATTTAAAAATCTGTGACTACCAGTTTTGAGTGCTTACTATGTGCTAAGTATGCGCTAAGTTATCCACATTCTTCATCTCATCTAACCCTTTTCAATAAACCCACAATTGGGTACTGTTCTTATCACAGCTTAAAAATAAGGATGCTCAAGCAAAAATAAGTTAAATAATTCAAATATTCACACAACAGATAAGTAACAAAGCAAGGATTTGTACCCATGCAAAGATTACACATGCTGTATCATCGTATCATCACACTACACAACCATCAAGGTCATGCCTGTAACAGTTGATGATGGGAGTGAAGTATTATGATAGTGGAGGATATTGAATGAGAAGATACTTATTGAAGATACAATACTGTAGAAAAAAGTTCTTACGTATAAAATTTTTAGTATTTTTTTTTGAGACAGTCTTGCTCTGTTGCCCTGGGTAGAGGGCAGTGGTGTCATAATAGCTCACTGCAAATTCATACTCCTGGGCTCAAGTGATCCTCCTGCCTCAGCCTCCTGAATAGCTGAGACTACAGGTGCATGCCATGATGCCTGGCTAATTTTTCTATTTTTTTGTAGACATAAAGTCTCGCTCTTGTATAGGCTGTTCTTATCTCTACCTGTTCTGGTCATGGGGCTAGAAATAAAGTAGTGATAAGAATAGAAATAGTCCATGGCCTCATGAAGTTTAAACCCAAGAAAATGAAACTTCAAATCTGTGACCTCAAGAAATATACTCAGGATAGCTTTGTGTTTTATGTTTTATGTTTCTTTCTTGAGTTATTAAGCTGGATTTTCTCCACTTAACTAATATATTATAATCAGAAAAAGATGCCCTAAAATAATTAATTGCCCCTCATATTTTTAACTGGAGACACTAGTTAAAACTAAAGACAAAGAAAACTAAAAATAAGGAAGAAAACTACACTTTCATAATTTTAAGAAAGGACTATCTTCCTACATCACATTTGATCTATAATACATAATCTATCAGTTAGGAAGCACAGTAGGCTATAATGTGAAATATGAAAAACCTTATCTTTTATACATTAAGATCTTATTCTTCTCATATAACATAAAATCAGGCCAGGCGCAGTGGCTCACGCTTGTAATCCTAGCACTCTGGGAGGCCGAGGCGGGAGGATCGCTCAAGGTCAGGAGTTCGAGACCAGCCTGAGCAAGAGCGAGACCTCATCTCTACTAAAAATAGAAAGAAATGATCTGGACAGCTAAAAATATATAGAGAAAAAAATTAGCCAGGCATGGTGGCACATGCCTGTAGTCCCAGTTACTCGGGAGGCTGAGGCAGAAGGATTGCTTAAGCCCAGGAGTTTGAGGTTGCTATGAGCTTGATACCACGGTACTCTAGCCTGGGCAACAGAGCAAGACTCTGTCTCAAAAAAAAAAAAAAAAAAAAACATAAAATCAAGAAATGTTATAACAGCTTCACAATGAGATCAAATATGAGGCAACTTCTACCCTTCTTTCAATACATTCCTAGCATGTGCTTTTGCCCAGTGGTTGTAAGATGACAGCATCACCTCCAATATTATGACCATGTTTCATGCAGAAGGAAGCAGAAAGTCAAAGGCTAATATACATGCCTCTTGAATCTTTTACTCCTCTCTTTTAAGCTTCTTACCACACACCATAGAAAAAATATTATGCATAATGCCATTGGCCATTACTGCATCACATTTTCACCACTGAGAGTTTGTAAAGTTTGGAAAAGTATTTGCATGGGTATATTGCTGTATGGGTATACTGTGTCATTCTGACGCAACACAATGCAATAAGGAGCAAATAAATGGGAATGCCAAGAGCACATTCATGCCTCAGTAGATCTCAAATAGCACATCAAGTTCTCCAAGAAAGGTGGCACTCCCTGAAGGGCCAAAGTAATGATCCCTTTCTTGGAACATCATGCTCTAATTGTACTGGCAACCTGTAGGCATATCAAAGCCTCGTGTGGCATCACACAGGGGATCAAGAGAGGAACTTCATGTTCACATCACGGCCATGAAAGCAGCAATTTAAGTATGGAGTTTTTTCAAAAAATTAAAAATAGAACTGCCATATTAGCCAGCAATCCCACTTCTTGGTATGTAGCCAAAGGAAGTAAAATCAGTATGTTGAAGAGATGTCTGCAAAAACATACACAACAAAAACAACAACAAAAACCCCCCAGCAGTTTAGAGATGTGGCACATAGAAGAGCCTTGTTGTTCAGTAATCTGTGCCACTATGGCTGATTTAAGTCAGCTGAAGAATTTTGACAGGTAACATCGGTGACAGCCCCTGAAACATACAGGAGCGTCTTAAAAAGTCTGCTATAGTAGGACACATATATGGCTGTTAGTGTTGGTGAGAATATATTCAGAGTTTAAAATATTTCTATGCAAGTTGCCTATTGCCCTAATCACTGCTTTGGCCCCAGTACCTACTCAGCTAATTTTGTTTATTCATTTTTGATTTAGCAAATAATTAACACAGATAAGCAAACTCCAAATTTTAACAATCAGAAAGTGATGAGCTTCAAATAGTGACATAAGCAAGATAGTGAAATAGGGAATTCCAGCTCTCATTACCCCACAGAAACACAGATTTAACATGATACAAGTAACAAAATACCTTGATGAGAAACCCAGAATCTGGTTAAGGATTTACAGGATATCAGCAAGATGGCTGACAAGAAGCTCCCAGCACTCTTCCTCCCCTACAAAAACACCCAAAACAACAAATAAATAACTATATTTTGACCAAAATAACTAAAAGAGAGCACTGGAGAACAGCAAAGAAGCAGCATAACTCCTGTAGAGCAAAGAAAGCCCAGATGGCCACGTAGGTAAGGGAAGGAAACACTATGCCTCTGCTACACCATCCCCTCAGTTGGAATGAGCCCTGAACAAAGGACTTCTCCCTGTGGGTAAAACTTAAGCAAGCCCTTATCACCATTGCAAACACCTGCAGTCTTTGCTACTGAAGACTCCTGCAGTACTTGAAGGCTCTGAGCCCAGTTGAAAGAGCTCCCCAGATTCCCCATGCTGAGCTACCCCCAGAGAAGGAGCCAGCATTGTGCCCTGCCCCTCTGTCCCCAGGCTGTGCTGCTACTGCTTTGCACCATCTTGAAACTAGAGCCACTACTAGAGTGCTTCCTACTCTGGGAATGAGTAGCAATTTCTTTTTCTCTTTTGCTTAGGATTGCTTTGGTTATTTAGGCTCTTTTATGATTTCATATGTAGTTTAGGATTGTTTTTTCTAGATCTGTGAAAAATGTCATTGGTATTTTAGGAGTCATTTGTATTTTAGGAGCTGATAACACAGAAATGCAAAATAGCATCTGAGACTACTTTGAAAACCTCTATGCACACAAACTAGAAAATCTAGAGGAAATAAATAAATTATGGAAACACACAACCTCCCAAGCTTGAATCAGTAGGAAATATAAACCCTAAACAGACAAATAATGACTAGTGAGATGGAATCAGTGATAAAAATAATCTACCAACAAAAGAAAGCCCAGGACCAAATAGATCCACATTCTAATTCTACCAGACCTATAAAGAAGAACTGGCACCTATCCTATTGAAACTGAAAGAAATAATGTCTCTTGTGGCAACTTAGATGGAAGTGGAGGCCGTTATCCTAAGTGAAGTATCTTAGGAATGGAAAAACAAATACCACATGTACTCACTCATAAGTAGGAGCTAAACTATGGATATACCTGGTCATATAGAGTGGTATAATGGACTTTGGAGACTCAGAAGTGGGGAGGGTAGAAGGGGGCCAAGGATCAAATATTACCCCTTGGGTACAAAGTACCATATTTGGGTGATGGGTATACTAAAAGGCCTGACTTTACCACTATACAATTCATTTATCTGAAAAATAATCACTTGTACTCCCTAAATATATTGAAATTTAAAAACCAAAAACTGTAAAAATAAAAACAAATAGATAAAAGTTTGAAGGAAATTCAGTGAACTTCAAGAAAATACAAGCAACACAACATAAATCAGGAAAATAATAAATATATGAAATTATAAATTCAATAAAGATTAAAACTGTAAATAAAAAACAAATTCTCAAGCTGAAGAATATGATAACTTGTCTCTGAGTTCACAGATTCTTCTTCTTTCTTCTGTTTTCTTTCTGCTTTCTTCTTTCTTCAGCATATGAAAAGTGTAGAGTTTTTTATGTGATCAGAGTTAAGTTGCTATCAGTTTCAAATAGTTTGTGTTAAGTTATTTTATATAAGACTCATGGTAACCACAAGCAAAAACCTACAGTATATCCATAGAAGATAAAAAAAGAAAGGTTTCAAAGAATGCCACTATAGAAATCATCAAACCACAAAAGAAGACAGCAAGAGAGGAAGAAAGGAATAGTCTACAAAACATCCAGAAAACAATTAATAATGTAGCAGTAGTAAGTTCTTGCCTATCAATAATTACCTCACATGTACATGGATCAAATTATCCAATTTTGTGGGTAAATGGATTTTTAAAAGACCCAATTATATGCTTCCTACAAGAGACTCACTTCACCTTTAAGAGCACACATAGATTGAAAATGAAGGGATGAAAAAATATTCCATGCAAATAATCATCAAAAGAAAGTAGGGGCAGGCATACTTACATCAGATAAAATAGATGTTAAGCCAAAAACTGTAAAAAGAGAAAAAGGAGGTCATTATATAATAACAAAAGGGTTCAGTTCATCAAGAAAACATGCCACAATTTGGATGGAACTGGAGACCATTTTCCCAAGCAAAGTGTCTCAAGAATGGAAAAACAAGCACCACGTGTTCTCAACAATAAGTGGGATCTAAACAATGGGTACAAGTGGACACAAAGAGGTGTAAAGGATATTGGAAACCAAGAAGGGGGACGGTAGAAGGGATATGAGGGATAAAAACTTAACTGTTGCGTACATGAACATTTTCCTGGTGACAGTCACACTAAAAGCCCTGAATTCAGCATTATACAATTCATCCATGTTAACAAAAACATTTGTATTCCCTTAATATTTTGAAATAAAATAAGTAAAATAAAATAATTTTGTCTGTAGAAGAATTAAAAGTAGAACTACCATATGATCCAGCAATCCCACTACTGGGTATATAACAAAGGAAAGGAAATCAGTATGTTGAAGAGATATCTGCACTCCCATGTTTATTGCAGCACTATTCTCAATAGCCAAGATATGGAATCAGCCTAAGTGTCCATCAACAGATGCATGAATAAAGAAAATGTAGTAAATATATACAATGGAATACTATTTAGCCATAAAAGATAATGAAATTCTGATTTCAAACAACTTAGATCAACCCAGAAGACATTATCTTAAGTGATATAAGTCAGACCCAGAAATACACATACCACATGATCTCACTCATATGTGGTACCTAAAAGGTTGATCCCACAGAAGTAGAGAATAGAACAGTGGTTACCAGAGACTGGAGAAGCCAGAGAGGAGGGAGGGATGGGGAGAGACTGGTCAACAAGTACAAAGTTATAATTAGATAAGGGGAATGAATTCTGGTGTCATATTGCACAGTAGGTGACTATAGTTAACAATAATGCAGTATACATTTCAAAATGGCTAGAAGACAAGATTTTGAATGTTGTCACTGCAAAGAAATGATAAATGTTTGAGGTAATGGATATGCTAATTACTCTGATTTTATCAATACACAATGTATGCATGTATCAAAGCATCACATTGTACCCATAAATATGTACAATTATGTGTCAAATAAAATTTAAAAGAGATGTTCAACAACACTAACAATTAAGAAGTTGCAAACTAAGACCACAAGGACATACCACCACATACCTATTAGAACAGCTAGAATTAAGAATAGCAACAATAACAAGTGCTGGTGAGGAGAAACTGAATCACTGTTACACTGCTGATGAGAATGTTAAGTGGTACAGTTTCTTAAGAAGCTAAACTTAACACTTATACATCCCACAATCATACTCTTAGGCCTTTTTCTAGAGAAATGAAAACTTACATTAATAGTAAAAAAAAAAAAAAACCTGTAAACATATGTTCATAGGAGCTTTATTTGTAATAACCCAAAACTGGAAACAATCAAAATGTTCTACAATAGGTGAATGGTTAAACAAACTGTGGTCTATCCATACCATGGAATACTACTCAGCAACAAAAGGAACACACTATTGGAGGACACAACAATCTCAAAGGGTCATTTAACTGTATGATTCCATTTACATAACATTCTCAAAATGACAAAATGACAGAAATGGGGAACAAATTGGTAGTTTCCAGAGGGTAGGGATGGTGGATTAGTAAGGGGTTGAGTGTGGTGATAAAAGAGTAGCACAAGAGAGATCTTTGTAGTGATTGAATAGTTCTGCATATTGATTGCTTATGCTAATCTACACCTGTGATCAAATGACATAGCACTGTCCAAACACATTGTCAATTCTGTGGTTTTGATATTGTACTATGGCTATACAACATATAACATTTGGGGGAAACTAGGCAAAAGGCACACTCATTATAGATTAAACTTCCTGTTAATCTATAATTATTTCAAAATAAAAAGCTAATAAAATAACCAAATGAAGACATAGTTAAAATCAGAGAACTTAAGTATTTGGTGAGATGGTATTCCCTGGTGCAAGGAGCAATGGATTCAGAGTCAGATGGACCAAGATCCAGTTTCTGCCTCCATGACTTACCAGCTGTGTGCCCTTATGAAAGTCCATTGCCCTCTCTGAGCTTTAGTTTCCTATTCCATAGAGTGGTCCTTATCAATTTTCTAGCACAAACTTAAGCCATTTGTATGCCACCTTATAAACTTTTTTAATTTCAGCATATTACGGGGGTACAAATGTTTAGGTTACATATATTGCCTTTGCCCCACCCAAGTCAGAGCTTCAAGCGTGTCCATCCCCCAGACCGCACCCATTAGGTGTGTATATACCCATACCCTCTTCCCCCCTCCTACCTGCCTGACACCCAATGAGTGTTACTACTATACGTGCACATAGTGTTCGTCCATTAAGTCAGTTAATACCAATTTGATGGTGAGTATACGTGGTGCTGGTTTTTCCATTGTTGTGATACTTCACTTAGTAGAATGGCTCCAGCTCTATCCAGGATAATACAAGAGGTGCTACTATAAACTTTTTTTTACCATATCATCCATAGCCTGTCATGGTATGTACTTAATATTTCTTACAGAGACCAACACAGCCCATTTACTTAAATCTATATCAGCCCAAATCCTGAGTGATGTTATCTATAAAATCACCAGATCAAGGATGAGTGATTTTTGTCCCTCAAATGAGCATTAAAATAAATAACTATTAAAAACATACACTTTATTGTTCCACCAAAATAATCACACATACTGCCAGTGACATGGGTCACACATTTCAGGAAACGCTAGTTTAGCCCAAATACTTTACTTTTCAGATGGAGGAAGTGATGTCTCATAGACAGAAATAAACTTCCAGATTTGAAAGATCACTCAGAATATAAACCATCATTCCTCATCATGTTGTAAATAAATTCCAAAGTCCTTAATAAGGCCCTCTGAGATCTGACATGACACAGCTCAGCCTGCCACTATGATTTTAGTTTCTTTTATTCATTCACTCATTGTACCCCAGCCACACTTGACTTCTTGCTCTTCCTGGGATACCTAACACTTCTGCCTCAAGGGCTTTGCTCTTGCTGTTCTCTCTGCCTGGCAGATTCTAGATATCTATGTGGTTCAATTCCTCAGTACATTTAGGTGCTACTCTGTGTCACTTCCTCAGAGAGTCCTTCCTTGACTACCCTGCTCAAAATAGCCACCTAGACACACACACACACACACACACACACACACACACACAGAGGCTCACTGCCTAGCAGTGCACCAGTCCCCAGGCCCACACTCAGTCAATTCAGCGGTCCCCCCCTGCAGAATCTAAGGGGACGGTCATGCTGATTGGGTTTGCAGCATTAGGACACTGGGAGCCACCTCCTCCAGGCAGTCCAATCATCGTCTAGATGGTTCGGATCATCAGAGGTCTTTCTGCCGAGTTGGAACCTGCCCCCTGCACTTTTCCATCCAGGCCTATTAGTTCTGCCCTCGGGGCCTGCACAGACCTTGACTTTCAGATACTCAAAAATAACAACTATGACTCTCTTCGCTCATTACTGCTTTTCAGGTTAAACAGGCCTTCCCTTCCGTCATTACTCAGGCATAATCCTCTGGGATGACAGAGAGACGATATGCACTTTGGGGACAGGTAACTAGACCTGCATCCAGACCTCACTCCATAAGCACCAAGGAGCCCTGAGCAAATTAACCTGCCCATCAGGGCTCTTGTGAGGATTCTGGGGGGGTCTTGTACGCAAAGTTGGCATAGTTGCCGCAGACGGTGAAAGTTCAGCGGGTGGCATTCTTGCTTATTGCTTTCCTAAAGAAAGTTCTTCCCAGATCCGAAGGGCAGAACAAATTTCCTGAACCCCATCAGGCCGTCCCTGCTGCCTGCCTGCAGGAATAGGAGGTAGAACAGAAGAGCACTGGAGCCACAGAAAGATGTAAAAGAACAATGAGGCAGGACCAAGAACCCAAAATAGGAAACCCAAGTGGGCTCGCAGACAGCCTTCCTGTCTGCCCTCTTCCATGTCCTCTTTGTTGGAGAACCTGCGGGGCCTAATTTTGCTCTGTGGTTTGAGGCTGGAGTCCCTGAAAGGCCCAGAAATGGCTAATATTAAGGATCTGGAGCAGGAAAATAGGATAAAATTGTAGCTTAAAAGAACTGGACAAGTTGGGTTATGAGGGGTCTTGCTCGATTCTTTCTTGCTCACAGTGGGACCCTAGAAAGTTCTCTTCCACTCTCTGAGCCTGCATTTTCTTAGCAGAGAAATGCCAACTCTAAGAGCCACCAGGATACAAGTAAATGCCGTACATGCTATTCATTCAATGTTTTCAACATGTTTCCCGCACACTCTGGACATACAGAAATGACAGCCTGTCCCTGCCCCCAAGGGTCTCACCGCCTATTAAAAGTTTACTTTAAGGGTATCAATCTGGTAGGATGGATGAACTAGAAAGACACCTAGGTCCAGCGCTTCATGATGAACATGCACAGAGGCTGTGAGAACAGCAGAATCTGTTCTCTCCACAATGCCACAGGGTTGCAGAGAACGTGTACCCCCTCCGCTAATGCCCTTCACCTTCCCAGAGGATGTCTAGAGCAGGCCCCTGAGCATTGCATGATTGATTTATAATGCTGAGCTGCAGGTGATGTTCTGGGTGATGTAACACTCTGCCCTCCTCTAATTTATTTCTGTGACTCAGCCCTACCTAGGTCAATAAAATGCCGAGTGCAGACCCTATGCATTCAGCATGCAGCCGACTCGTTCCTCACCCCTCTCAGGAGACATTAAATTCTTGTTTCTGGCCTTAGCTGTCCTTGTGGTCCTGGCTCAGACTTCCCCACATGGAGAGGAGGGGAAAGGAGTAAGAATGGGGTCCTACCCATAGAATCACTGGAAAACTGAACGTACGTGGGAATGAGAACAGCCCTTGGGGATAGAGGAGATCTGATGACAAGTCATATAATGAATATGCCCTCATAAAAAGGGCAGCCTGTCACCCCTGACCATGATGGTGTTTCTCGCTAGGGAACCCGGGGCCTATCCGCAGAGGCCAAGGTGTTTTATATGAAGTGCCTACCATATGCAGAAGCGACATCCTTAGCGCCCTTAATGCCTCTGGCCCAAATGTCAACAATCTCATCCCAAGTGTCTCTCATTTCAACCCCACTTCCAGTTGATAGCACCTCATGCAATACCTAGTCTCATAATTTCATCTCTCCTTTGTTGTTTGGCTTTGAAACCTCCTTCAAAGCAAGCAGAGGAGGCATCTTGCTCTTGTCTTGGAAAAAGTGGTGAAAAATTTGTAGGTTGATGTCAGATATCTATAGGTTTGTAAAAAATGAGCTCAAAGTGCCAAGCAGGGGTTACAGCAAAAGATTCTGGATCTCAGATTGAACATGGTCAAAGCTCTGTAACAACACAACAGGCTTCCTGGCCAGGAGATGAATAACTTTCCAATAGAAAATTTTTCCCCTAAGTCTTTCTGGGGACTGTAAAATTTATCATTTTCAATTCCATTATTTCCTTTTGGGTCATTGCTATTGGAAGTCACATCTTCTCTTGGATCAGCTTTTCAAGCTGAAAGTCTTTGCCAATCACTCCGATGTTGTTTTAGAAGCAAAAGAAGGCTATTCTGGGCTACCCCTAAGTTGTTGTTTTAGCTTGCCTTGAACTCTGATGAGGGTAATTGGAATAGATGAGGGAATCACATATGTGAGAGACATTTTGGAGAAAGAATCTTCATATTGACTCATGATATATTGACTAGAAAAGTTAGCGTCAACATGAGTGATTTTTCCAGTCTGGACATCCTGGTGAAGAGAAGAGAATTAGGAATTATCTCCCAGAAGGGGATTTTGGGGAAAAGACAAGTGGAAAGAATCTGTAATTTCGACTAAGATATGATAGTCTCTCAGCTGAACCCAGTGTTCTGGGGAAGCTGGGTCTGCACTCTGCGTTGACCCAGACAATGAATCAGAGAAGGGTAGAGTGTTACGCCACCCAGAACATCACCTGCAGCTCAGCATTATAAATCGATCATCCAATGCTCAGCATCCTGCTCTAGACATCTGTGGGGGCAAGCACCCAGAACAGTGCCTGGCACATAGTGCAGGTGCTCAACAAATTGCTGTTGGATAAATAATGAATGGAGAGGGGAAAAGCAGATGGTCGAAAGCTTTGGCCCACTCCTTGGCAAGCACCTAGATAGAAGAGATAGCCCCAGTGAGAATGTGAAAAATGACAGATGAAAACATTGTAAGCAAAGGAATAAAATTCAACTAGAGCTGGTTGGAGGAAAGGAGATAACTGTCTGTATCCACTACATGTCATGACCAGCAGTAGGCATTCTACATGCATAGATTCATAGCATTCCAAAGAATGCCATTAAGTGTTGAAATCAATACTTCACTCTAACCATTATTACTACTACCCTTACCAACAGCTTTAGTATATAATAGTATTTACTTTTTTCTTGTATTTATATACTCATCTATTTCGGTAGATACACGGGTCAGAAGGTGCTCTTATGGAATGGGCAAATGCAGGAAATCATGCAAAGAACATGAGAAGTTGAAAGAAAAATGTGGGGAAAAATGTTTTTGCTACATCTGTGAAACAAACTATAAACTATCAGACTTTTCCAAGAATAAAAAGGATACAACAAATGAGCTATATATCTATTTGAGACTTCTCACTTCGGAATTTTAGTAGTCATTATGAGCCGGTGAAATGGATATCTGGGGCATCTGCACAGAGCTTCGATCCCTATTGAGTCTTCATAGGGTCCATTAAAGAAAATATGCTCATTCCAGCTATCAATATTGTCTCTCTGGACTTCTATAGCCCAACAATCTCTAGGGGATCCCAGGATATGACTGATAATAGCTGTTCTCACAGCAAGAAAATTTGATAGGATTTAGATCCCGAATTCCTGAGCCTCTGACCGGGTGCTACTAGGTTTCCAAACGTAGAAGTTAATAGCCACAGGTTCTTATCTAATATCTCACCCTGGAGAGTTGAGATAAAACAGTGTGATCCAGAAGGTTTCCTTTTGCCTCTTTATCTCAAGGCTCTGCCTTATGGCCTCATTCTGGGAATTAATCTCTTACCTCAAGTCCCTAATCACACTGGGCTGTCCAAAGATCGGCATGCCCTCTGACTGGGAGGCAACTACTCCTGCCCCTACCAAACGGAAAGGAAAAATAAGTTTTAAAAAAAGCCCAACATTTACTGAGAACTTATTAGGTGCAAAGTTTTGTCCTAAGTACATTGCATAAATGACCTGATTTGTCCTAACAACAGATCCATGACATAGGAACTATGTCATACTATGTCCTTTTGCCAGAAAAGGAAAATAAGTCTCAAGAGTTTAAATGACTTGCCCTAAATGGCACAGATAGTTAGTTCAGCAGCAAGACTTTGAACTCACAATTCCTGGGTTCAGACACTGTGCTTCCTCAAAGTGGAAAAAGATTGCTCCAGTAAGAAGTTTCACTTTACTCTTCCCACCCTGAACTATTAATGTGGAAAGCGTGGAGAAAGGAACAGCTCTGTGCGCCCTCTTGTGGTAAGATGTGTAACGAACCCAGCCCGGACAACTAAGTACAAATAGAGATTATTCCTGGCAGCATTTGTAGAAGTGGCTGCGATTTTGCTGACAGTCTCAGTTCAGAGCTCAATGCCAGTCAGGTCTAAAGTTATAAATTATCCTTATCCTCTATTGACACAATTACCTGGAGAACACAGCCTGAAGGCAAGGTACAGCAATCATCACAGTAATGGCAGCCACTAACCCTTCAAGCTGTTTTTCAAGGTACATTCACATCAGTTCTCTCATTTTCCCTGACTGTAACACTATGAGGCAACATTCATGTCCTGAGCTTAAAAGATGTCCTTGGGGTATCCCGAAAGTGGGTCAGAGACTGAGTCTCAGATTCCTTAGGCACAGTTATTCCAATCAATACTTCAGCTTCAACCCGGACCACACCAATGACTGCAGAAAATCCTTAGAAGCTACATGTTGCTGAATCAAGAGTTTGTATATATTTTCTGGTTAGAGAAATTATACCCACAGATGGACCCAGAAATCTTAGAGGGTAGCGTAAACATGATTCCAGGCCCATAGTCCTAGAGAAGTGAGAAGGGTGCAGAGAAACTTCATATGCCCAAATAGGGTACGGCTAGGTCACCTTACCACTCTGGGCCTCAGTTTGACCATCTTCAAAATGGAAGTGTTAGGCTTGATTATAAACTTGGCATACCTTTCAACTCTTAAGGCCTTCTCCATTCTTTAAATTATGGGAAAATCCCACTCTCTACCTATGACTTCACCAGATGCCACCGTAGAGAGCAAAGGCATGGAAGATGAAGAGAGAGACTGGGAAATATGAAAGGTGGCCTTCAATCTGAGTACACAGCCACAATCCTAAAATACACCATAGACACCTTCCTGTTCCTCACTGCCCTTCACGCCACACACACATCATGGCAGCCATATAGACTTTCTGAATCTGCATCCATGGCACCTGCTATCCACCCTGTCTCTACTATTTCAGTTCAGCCATACTCTTTCCTTGCCCATTGCTATGGAATAAGTTTTGTTCCCCTCTCCCTCACCCCGAAAAAACAATGTATGTTAAAGTTGGAACCCTCAGTATCTCAGAATGTGACTACATTTGGAGACAGGGTCTTTAAAGAGGTAATTAAGTTAAAATGAGATCATTAGGGTGGGACTTAATTCAATATGACTGATGCCAATGTAAAAAGAGATTAGGACATAATTATTTTGCTTATGATTATGACACACAGACAGAAGACAATGTTAAGACCCAGGGAGAAGATGGCCAAGGAGAGAAGCCTCAGAAGAAACCAATTCTACTGACACCTTGATCTCAGACTTTGAGACTCCAGAACTGTGAGAAAATAAATTTCTGTTGTTTAAGACACTGGGTCTGTGATGCTTTGTGATGGTAGCCTTGGCAGACTGATACAGATGTACTATAGCATTTGCACCCTAGTTGTCTCTTTTTCTCTCTTCAGAGCTTTGATTCACTCTGGTCTTTCCATACAGTTGCCAGAAGAACATCTATAAAGTCAAAATCTGACAGTTGTGTTTTTCTTCTCAAACCCTTTAAAAGGTATACAATGCATACAGGATTCAATTCTAAACTCCCCCTATGAAAATTTCCTGCTCTCAGTAGTTGTATCTGTGGCTCCTCTTGCCTTTCACTCCCCACCATGGACCTCACAAACAACCTGTGTTCTTGGGTATTGGTTAATCTAATTTCTTACCCTTCCTTTTATAGGTTACACCTTCTGCCTGGAAGGTCCTTTTTGCAAACCAGACTTCCTCAGTCCTCTCTGATACGAGGTTAAGTAAGGAAGAAAAGTCATCATAACAAAGAATATTTATTAATAAAAACAATCACTTATAAAATGAATCTCCACTCAAACATCCTACCCCCTTATTAGCCATGTCTCTCCCAAACTGAGCAGGTCAATGTCTTCCTTGGACTGATTATGAAAACTCAAAAATTGGATTGCCATGTGCAGAAGAATGAAACTGGATCCTCTGTATTTTACCATAGACAAAAATCAACCGAAGATGAATTAAAGACTGGAATGGATACCAGGCACAGTGGCTTGTGCCTGGATTCCCAGCCACTCAGGTGGGTGAGGTGGAAGGATCACCTGAGCCCAGAAGTTCGAGGCTGCAGTGAGCTATGATCATGCCACGGCACTCCAACCTGGGTGACAGAGTAAGACCCCTTCTCTGAAAAAAAAAAAAAAAAAAGAAAAGACTTGAATGTAAGACCTGAAACTATAAAAATACTAGAATAACATCTGAACATTGGTCTAGGCAAAGAATTCATGATTAAGACCTCAAAAGCAGGCCGGACGCAGTGGCTCATGCCTGTAATCCTAGCACTCTGGGAGGCTGAGGCAGGAGGATCATTTGAGCCCAGGAGTTTGAGACCAGCCTGAGCAAGAGCGAGACCCCGTCTCTACTAAAAATGGAAAGAGATTAGCTTCAGTGTTTATTGCAGCATTATTCACAGTGGCTAAATTATGGAATCAACTTAAGGGTTTATCAAGGGATGAATGGATAAAAATGATGTGGTGTATGTACACAAAGGAATATTATTTAGCCATGAAAAAGAAGGAAATTTTGTCATTTGCAGAAACATGGATAGATCTGGAG
>CM052436.1:185341428-185364488 GCA_028533085.1 Varecia variegata | reverse complement strand
CACCCTCTTCTCAGTGCAATGTGGCACAGTCAGGAGGAAGCCATTCAAATCCCAGTTTCTCCCTTAGGATGGAAGGAAAAAATGGAACTGTCTTACATCAGTCTGGCTTCTCTGAGGGACTGGTTGATGTCTTGCTTGACTCAAAGCATTGCCAGGAATTGTGACATAGTTTTGTCCTCAAGGCTGGAGGCTGCTGAAAGCAGTGGTGGGCACCATGGCATGTGAGAGCTCCAGGGGAAATGCAGGCCCACTGGAGCCTGGAGGCAAGAGATTACAGGGAGGGAAATAAAATATAACACATAATGTCTTGAGAGTAAGTGTGAGATTTTTAGAAAAATTAAGACATTTAATAGCAGCCATGTATGTAGGGGAATAGGAGGGAGGGAAAGCACATGTTAAAGAATGACACATTTCTAGAAAAGACATGAGAAGACCTTGAGCTTTTATACCAGGCTGACTAGGGAAGGTCTATCCCTGCATGGAGCCAGTTTTCAAAGACTGGGAGAGGTGGTTATTTTTGAAAATCCCAAATTTTCAACAAAATATCACAAAACATGTGAAGAGTGGTGAAATATGGTCCATTCAAAGGAGCAAAATAAATTTTCAGAAACAGACACTAATGAAACACATGCTTCAGACTTGACAAATTTTAAAACAACTGTCTCAAATATAGTCAATGAGCTAAAGGAGAACATGGAGAAACAGCTAAATGAAATTAGAAAAATGATGTATTTACAAAATGAGAATATTGACAAAAAGAAAAACTATAAAAAAGAATCAAATGGAAAATCTGGAGCTAAAAAACACAACTGAATTGAAAAAGTCACTAGAAGAGTTCAATCACAGACTCAAACAGGAAGAAGAAAGAATCAGTGATTTGAAGATGGTAAATTTTAAATTTTCAAGTCTGAGGATTACAAAGAAGAAAGAATGAAGAAAAATGAATAGAACTTAATGGACTTACAGGATACCACAAAGCAGACCAATATATGCATTATGGGAGTCCTAAAAAAAGAAAATAGAAAGAGTCAGAGAGCTTATTTGAATAAATAATGGCCCAAAACTTCCCAAACTTAAAGAAAGACATGGATACACAAATAAAGGAAGCTGGACAAAGTCCAAGTCAAATAAACCCAAAGATACTAACACCACAACACATTGTAATCAAACTACTGAAAGTCAAAGACAAAGAGAATCTTGAAAGCTGCAAGAGAAAAGCAACTTGGCACGTAGAAAGGATAGTCAATAAGATTATTAGCAGATTTTTCAACAGAAACCTTGAAAGCCAGAAGATAGTGAGATAATACATTTCAAAGGCCAAAATAAAAAAAAAAAACCCTAGAAACTGAAAATACTATATCTGGTGAAACTATTCTCCAAAAATGAGAGAGAAATTAAGATACTCCTTAATGAACAAAAGCTGATGAATTATCTTAGCATTTTATTGTCTTGGAAAGACTTTATTTCTCCTTCATTTATTAAGCTTAGGTTAGCAGGATACAAAATTCTGCTGGCAAACAGAATTCAAGATCAAATTCAAAGGATTATACACCATGACCAAATGGGATTTCTTCCTTAAAAAAAGGATATTTCAACATTTGGAAATTAAACAATGTAATATGCCACATTAACAGAATTAAGGGGAAAAACACATGATTATCCTAATCGTGGAAAAAACATTTGACAAAATCCAACATCTTTTCATGATAAAATCACTCAACAAACTAGGAAAAAAGGAATGTACATCAACATAATAAAGTCAATGTGTGAAAAACCCACAGGTAACATCATACTCAATGGTGAAAACTGAAAGCTTTCTCTAAGATCAGAAAAAAAGACAAATAAGCCCACTTTCACCAGTTCTATTCAATACAGTACTGGAATGCCTAGCCACAATAATTAGTCAATAAAAAGAAATAAAAGGTATTCAAATTGGAAAGGAAGAAGTAAAATCATCTCTGTTATACATGACATGATCTTATATGTAGAAAATCCTAAAGATTCCACTCCAAAAAAAAAATATTAGAACTAGTAAGTAACTTCAGAAAAGTTTCAGGATACAAAAATCAATATACATGACTCATAATGTGTATTCTGCCTTGTCTATTACATCGCCTCCCTGTTTGGTGGAATTGTTGGGAGAGGCTGGTATCACTTTGAATAATGTCGATAGGGCACAGGGAGCTCCCACTGTCTTCAATACAAAATCTACACTCCCTAGGCTGTTCTTCAGCTTATGCTACCATAATCCATCCATCTCCTCATTCTACACCTATTTACCATTACCCACTCTGTACCAGGCTAAGGATACAGAAGCCTCTAATGCCCACCCACACTAATAAAAATTAGCCCAAAAAAACCATAAAGTCTATCACTCTTGACTGTGATTTTTTAATAAAGAATTTCCATCCTTTCTCCACTGAACAAAAAATGTAAATTTGTTTTAGCATGGATGAGGTGGGGAGACAGAAAAGGAAAGAAGTGAAGTGAATGGCATTTGGATGCCATAGTACATACAAACAGAAACCCAGAGAAGGTTAGTCTGGGGCACGAGCTGATTAGACTTGGGTAAGACAGGGCAAAGGCTGGTTAGATTTGAATAAGACATCCTAGTGCATCACAGCTCCTGCCCCAGGCTAACCCAAACTGTCTATATCAACCCTACCTTCACCGTTTTTGAACCAAACACCTGACGAAACTTAATGCCAATCCCAGCCCTACCTCTGAACTATGCCTACCCAAGCCCCAATCCCAAGACAAATACAACACTAGTCAAGCCACCCAACACCAACACCCAGTTTCAACCCAAGAACCAACTCATCCACAAACTCCATCATCTCCAATTTGCAGCTTCACCCAATTTCACTGCCAGATCCATTCAACCACAAATATAATTCCCAACCCAGCCTATCCCAAACTGTTAGCCCAACTTAATTCCATAAATACAATCCTTCACTTCTAGCTCACCACTGTTTATGTTTCTACCATTACCCCAACCCAAAATTCCCACCGTCTTTGCACTATAACTCTCTACCCATAACCTCCAAAGTAATCTCTTGATTCATTTTACAAATCCTTAGCTTGAGTTCAATTTCTCACACCTAACCCATACCCCAAGCTCTCATCTCAATGACATTGCTACCCTAAATTGCTCTATGCCCATCCTCTCCACCACTCCACCACCAAAGGCACCAAATTTTTAATTGTATCTTAGAAGTACAAAGCCAATAAGAGATCCTGACATGCTATGAAGCTGAGGGCAAAATCCCTACACTGCCTGACACGATGTCATCAAAACTGAAATACCACATCCAGGACCCCCGAACCTTTGAGGGAGGTTTGAGTTACCTGAAGTCTTATGAATGAGGATCAGAAAGATGCCAATGGTCATTAAACAGGGCTTCATGACTAACAGGTCCTGAAAAAAATGAAGCACACACACGGAGGACTGAATAGAGATCTTTACAGCAGGGAAGTGCTCTGCCTTTATTAGTTTCAGAAGTAGGCTAGAGTTCTGGGCAGTGAACTAAGAGGGATAAGACATACCTGAGGTCAGCCAGGCATAAGGATAACATGTATTGCATATCCCAACTGGGCACTCTGTGTGAGTGTAGGTGCTTTGCCAACACCCACGCCAACGTGAGCCTTCCTTTCCAGTAAGAAACAAATTCAGCTTCTAATATGTTGACATTTGCATTTGAATTATTTTAAGTCATAATTTCACTTTTGTGATTTTATAGTGTTGGCAATATTTTAAGTCCATGTAGGTGGTGCAACTACATTCTTTTTTACTTTTTTTTTTTTTTTGAGATTTTTGAATAAAGTTTTCTAGTACCCTAAAAAAAAAAAAAAAGAAACAAAGTAAAATTGGAGCCAGCTTATATTTTATGTAAGATAAAGCAAAGTGGGTGAGTGAATCAAACAATCAATTAAACAATGAGCAAACTAATAAATAACCAGAAGAAATAAAGAAATTTTAAAAAATATTTGTTTTCATTCTGCTGTCAAGAGTATATCCTTGGCATGTACCCTTTTACTATCTACACTCACTATTAAAAACACTATGAAATGGAAATAATCAAGAAAAAAAGAGTATATTCTATTAGTAGCACTTACTGTATATCTAGTCCTTTACTAGTCATGATGAATACAAGAAAGGGAAAAAATGGATGCACTAAAAGGAGGAGGGTTGGAGAAGGGAAGAAAAGATAGAATATAACAAACAAAAGTCAATTAATATTTACTCTGGCTCCACCGTGGATGTCTGCACTAAATACTAATGAACATACATAATTTAATCTTCAGTAATACCCTGTGGATTTACATAGTATCATAGCTGTACAAGGAAAAGGAAATTTAGAGAGGGAATTAACTTTTCTGTGGTCATATGTTTAGTGAAGAGTAGAGCCTGGATACAAAACATATCTGCATTTAAGGGATAGTCATTCTTTTTGTAGATATAGGAGCAAAAGATCACACAGGTGTGTGAATGTAGATGTAAATGGGGAAGTGTATACATAGTGAATTCCAGTCTGAGAACTTTTGACCTTATCCTATGGGCAATGAAATTAGTAGAATCTTTCTCAGAAGGTATTTCTTAGCCCAAAGAATTTTCTTTTATTTCCAAGTCTCCAGTCTTCTCTGGACTCATTAATTTTGCATATATTTGTTAGAGTGATGTTTCAATGATATATTTTACAAAAATAGAAAAAATACTAAAATTAATATGGATTCACAGAGGACCCTAAATAGCCAAAACAATCTTGAAAAAGGAGAACAAATGTGGAGGCCTCACACTTCCTGTCTTCAAAATATATTACAAAGCTACAATAATCAAACAATACTGGCATAAATACAGACATATAGATCAATGGAATAGAACAGAGAGGCCGGAAACAAGTCCATGCATAATCAGTCAAATGACCTTTGACAAGTGTGCCGGGACTACACAATGGGGAAAGAATAGTCTCTTCAACAAATTATGTTTGGAAAATTGGATAGTCACATGGAAAAGAATGAGATTGGACCCTTTTCTTACTCCATACATAAAAATAAACTCAAAATTGATTAGATTCTAATGTAAGACCTGAAACTGTAACACTTTTAGGCAAAAACATAAGGGGAAACCTTCTTAACATTGGTCTTTACTGTGATTTCTTGGATTTGACACCAAAAAGACAGGCAACAAAAGCAAAAATATGTAAGTGGGACTACACTAAACTTAGAAGCTTTTGCACAGCAAAGGAAACAATTAGAGTGAAAAGTCAACCTATAGAATGGGAAAAAAATATTCGCGAACCGTATATCCAATAAGGGGTTGGTAAATAAAACACATGGAACTCCTACGATTCAATAGCAAAATAAAAAAAAAAAAAAAATAACAGACAAAGGACTTGAATAGACATTTCTCCAAAGAAGACATACAAATGGCCAACACACATACACATACGTGAAAAGATGCTCAACATCACAAATCATCAGGGAAATTCAATTAAAAGCCACAATGAGATACCACCTCACATCCATTAGGATCGCTACTAACAAGAAAAAAAAAGATGACAGGTATTAGCAAGGATATAGAAAAATTAAAATCCTGGTTCAGTGTTGGGGGGAATGTAAAATGGTACAACTCCATGGAAAACAATATAGAGGATTCTCAAAATATTAAAAACAGAAATACTATATGATCCAGCAATACCACTTCTGGGTATATATCCAAAGGAGTTGAAATCAGTATGTCAAAGAGATGTCTGTCCTCCCATGTTCACTGTAGCATTATTCATAAAAACCGAGATGTAGAAACAACCTAAATGTCCATTGACAGATGAATGGATAAAGAAAATGTGGTACATGCATACGATGGAATATTATCCAGTCTTAAGAAGAAGGAAATCTTGCTATGTGTGACAACATGGGTAAATCTGGACATTATGCTCAGTGAATTAAGCCAGTTGTAGAGAGACAAATACTGCATGATTCCACATACATGAGGTATCTAAAATAGTCAAACACCCAAGAAAAAAAAGAGTAGAATAGTGGTGCTATGACTGGGGCAAGGGAAAAAATGGGGAGTTGTCCAATGGGTATAAAGTCTCAGTTATGCAAGATGATTAAGTCCTAAAGATCTGCTATACAACACTGAACCTATAGTTAACAACACTCTTATTGCAGACTTAAAGTTTATTAAATAGGCCGGGCGTCGTGGCTCATGCCTGTAATCCTAGCACTCTGGGAGGCCGAGGCGGGAGGATTGCTCGAGGTCAGGAGTTCAAGAACACCCTGAGCAAGAGCGAGACCCGCCTCTACTAAAAAAAAAGTAGAAAGAAATTATCTGGACAGCTAAAAAATATATAGAGAGAAAAAAAATTAGCCGGGCATGGTAGCACATGCCTGTAGTCCCAGCTATTTGGGAGGCTGAGGCAGGAGGATTGCTTGAGCCCAGGAGTTTGAGGTTGCTGTGAGCTAGGCTGATGCCACCGCACTCTAGCCAGGGTGACAGAGTGGGACTCTGCCAAAAAAAAAAAAAAACCCAAAAAAAAAAGGAAATGAATTCTGTCAACAACCAGTGAGCCTGGAAAAGGACTGGACACTCAGACGAGAACCACAGCCCTGCTGACACTTTGCCTTTAACCTGATGGGACTCTGAGCAAAGAATACAACCGTGTTATGCCCAGATTTGGATCGATAGAAATTGTGAGATAATAAACTTGTGTTGTTTAAAGTCACTAAGTTGTGGCAATTTGTTACACAAGAAATAGAATACTTTTACACATTTTGGACCATTGCATATGCAGTGACAACAGCACTTCCTGTTAGAACATCCTTATTCATATTTATATAAAATGTAGAAATACTCACCCTTTACTCTTTTGAGTAGATCTCCTAGGGCCGTGGAAAACTAATCTGTTTCTTCATTCACACATTGGCTCTGCTAATATACATGCAGACAGCTCTCCCAGACTTATTTGCCATATCTTAGAATAAGAAAATTAGGAATCTCTTATTAGTCATTGCAGCGTCTTTTTGGCCAAGTAGGCAAGTGTGTAAAGTTTGGGGACTTGATACTAGAAGCTCTTGTGCACAGGGAAAATGGAACTGGGAGACAGGACGTGGCTGGGTCTGAGGATGGTCACTGATACTGAGTCCCAAAATCACCTTTGGATTCTGGACCAATCATTGGCTGCCATAGAAACCCCTGGTCTTCTCCTATCCCTCAGAGTGTCCATACCTGAAACAGCTTCCCAGACTGTCACTGAGCTGCCCTTGGAGACTATTGCTGGTATGGGATATTTGATAAGGGTTCTTATCCCAACACAACTGCTAGCTAGCTCTATGACCTTGGGCAAGCAACTTGCCGTCTCAAGGCCCTAGTTTTCCAACATCTAAATTGAATGGATTTGACTTATATGATGTCTAAGATTCTAATTCTAACATGTCTCTATTTATTAGATATTGTACTGACCAGGAGTTTATTCATTTACTATTTCCAAAATCCTTTGCTGTGCATTCATTGTATTAGATATATAGATATAGATAATAATTTACAAATATGAATATAATAAGGATATTATATAATACATAAATATTTTATATGTGAATATGTTATATGATATATAACATATATACACATGTATATTACCCATAACATATAATGGTACACCACAAAGGATTTTTGAAATACTAAATAAACTCATGGTCAGGTTAATATATGTTAAATATATAAATATATGTTATGTATCATATATAGGTATATATGTTATATAAATATATATTAAATATGTTACATATAACATATAATAGCTCTCCATATCTGTGGGTTCTGCATCTGTGGATTCAGTCAACTTCAAATAAAAAATAATCGGGAAAAAGAAAATGAGTTTCTACTGAATATGTACAGAATTGTTTTTCTTGTCATTATTTCCTAAACAATACAGTATAACAGCTATTTACATAGCATTCACATTTTCTTAGGTATTATAAGTAATCTAGAGATGATTTGAAGTATATGGAAGAATGTGCATCGGTTATATGTAAATACTAGGCCATTTTACATATCAGGCACTTCAGCATTTGCAGATTTGGGTGGGTATCTGCAGGGGAGTCCTGAAACAAACTCCCTATGGATACAGAGGGACAACTGTATATATAAATAAGTTATATATTTTACATATAAATATATGTTACATACTATATATAAATACATATTACATATTATGTAATATATATGGAACACATATATCACCCATAATATATAATGGGTGCATCACAAGGATTTTTGAAATACATAAATGTGTGTTTGTGCGTGTATATAGAAATATACAAACACACATATATGTTTCAAAATATATATATACACACACATGCATATGTATCAAAGAAAAGGGAGAGGTTGCTCCTATCCTTGAGGAGGTCACAGCGACTGGGTGGGATGCCTGGGCAAACTGAAAGATCAGTCAAGAGAGAGCCAGGGAAGGCTTCCGGAAGTATGGGTCCTTCCTCTCCATAACATCATTTCAAATTTGAAAACGTTTTTGTCTTCTCTCCTATTCTTTTAAGTTCCCTCAAAGTTCTATTATGGGGCTTTTAAAAGCAAATAATGCCGCTGGCAAATAGACTAGTGTTATTAATGGATAAGACTGATCCATCCTCTCTGATACATTGAATACAATGCACTTTCCTGTCCCTATGACAGAAAGTTCAATAAATACCTGGGATCCTGCCAAGACCAGACGTAGTGTTCTTAACTCCTGGATCCACTTCCTCCTCTTTCCTAGGGACCACAAAATTCCTGCTCTTGGCGCTGTTCCACGCAGTTCTGGCCCAGGTAAGCCTGTATGGTCAGGACTCATGAGAACAAGAAATGGGAAACTTGAATAAGGTCCTGTCTGTGGGAGCTCCAGTAGCTCTGTGTCCAAAGCCTGTCTTGCTTCGGTTCTTTTGGGCCTGTGCCAACACTGAGTGATGAGTACCATAGCCAGGCGTCCCCAGATGTTCTTGAATGTTGAGCACCCTTATCCCTTCAGACAAGACTTATATTTGTCATATGCTATGATGTGGTAAACAAATTAGAAAATATCTACAGAACTCTCACGTGGAGGTAAGAACAGGCCTTTCTGTACCCTTCCAACCATGAAAGTCTTAGATTTTTATAATAATTGCTTTACACAAAGAACTTACCAAAAGACATGCCCAGAGTTCTTGAATTATTCTCAGAGTCTGAATAATTTTCTAGAAAATGTGCCACCCTCTTTTCCCAATCAGGGATTCTTTCTAGAATATTTTCTCCACACATAAACTCATGTCACCTACTCACTAAAATTTACTTGCAGCCCCCAAATCAACACTCACAGCATTTAAGTGGTCATTCCCAGACACGTGCAGAGAGGTGAAAAATTTGAGTCACCCAATGCACACATTCCCAGCTGAGGTCAAACAAGGTCATACTCTGCCTTCTAATGAGTGCCACATTTTTCATGTTTTTGTATTGTTTATTGGTTATTTTGCCATCTCAAATGGTCCACAAGCATAATGCTGAAGTTCTGTCTAGTGTTTCTCAGTGCCAGAAGTCTTACAGAGAAAATATGTGTGTTAGATAAACTTTATTCAGGCAAGAGTTATAGTGCTGTTGGTCATGAGTTCCATGTTAATGAATCAACAACATGTATTAAATAAGTCGTCCTTAAATAGAAACAAAAAATTAAGGTTCTGTATTGATCAGTTGATGAAAATGTGATCAGAGACTCACAGGAACTTAAACCAATATATCCCTCAGAAGCAATGGTTCAGTATTTGCTAATTCAGTATTCATGGTAACATTATAGAATATAACTACCTATCACAAAAAATGAGAATCAAGTGTATTTAGATTTCATTTTTTGTTTTTCAAAAAGTGAAACTATACCATGTGTTCATCAAATTGACTTTTTTATTTAATATATGAAAGATATTCTCCCATATCAGCATATATAGGTTTCCTTTCTTATTTCAATTGGCTGCATATTATATCATTGTAGGAATAAGCCAAAATTGCTATTGTATAGTCAAAATTAATGGCTGTTTGATTCATTTACAAATTTTCAATATCACCAAAACTCAATGAAGAATGGGCTTGTATTATACATATATCTTTATACATTGGGGCAGATTTTCCTATGGAAATGTTTTCTAGACTTCAAATACATATGTCATCTACAAACAGAGACAATTTTACTATTTCTTTCTGATTTAGATGCCTTTCACTTCTTTTTTTTGCCTAATTGTTCTGGCTAGGCCTTCCAGTACTATATCAAATAAAAGTTGCAAGATTGGGCATCCTTTTGTTCTTGATCTTAAAGGAAAAACTCTCAGTATTTCACTGTTGAGTATGATGTTAGCTGTGGGTTTGTTATATATAACCTTTATTGTGTTGAGGTCACTTCTTTCTATACCTAATTTGTTGAGCATTTTTATCATTAAAGGATGCTGAGTTCTTTGAAATGCTTTTTCTGCATCTATTGAGATGATCATATGGTTTTTGTCCTTCATTCTGTTAATGTGGTACATCACATTTATAGATTTGAACCATCTTTGCATTCCTGATAAAAATCCCACTTGATCATAGTAAATGGTTTTTTTAATGTGCTGTTGAATTTAGTTTGCCAGTATTTTATTGAGGCTTTTTGCATCAGTGTTCATCAGAGACATTGGCCTATAATTGTCTTTTCTTGTAGTATCCTTGTATGGCTTTGGTCTTCGGTTAATGCTGCCCTTATAAAATGAGTTTAGAAGTATTCTCTCATCTTCAAATTTTTTGGAAGAGTTTGAAAAGGACTGGTATTAGTTATTCTTTAAATACTTGGTAGAATTCATCAGTGAAGCCATCAGGTCCTGGGTTTTTCTTTGAGGTTTATTGATGATGCTTTTCAACCTCTCATAGGCCTATCTGTGAAGGAGAGAATTTAGAATTTTGATTTTCTTTGTAAGCCTCTTCTTTCCACAAAGACTGTGACTGCCTTCTGGCCCAAATGGGAGATTTCCAGATTTTTCTCTTAGATATTCTGGGACTTCCTGCCCTCAAGATACAGCAGGGGGAAAAACAGTAGTTTAGGGGTAATCTCTGGTCACCAATTCCAAATTATATTAAGTGGTACCAAGGTAGTTTAAAATAATCAGGGATGGGAGTTCTTCTTGGCCATTCGACTGAGGACCCCACAGAGTGAGGTCTAACCTATAAAACAGTGATCTGATTTTTCTCAGGTAAGGGTTAAAAGACAGGCAGAAAACGCAGTCAGATTCAGTTTATAATCTCTACCTGAAATACAGAGCACTTCTGCACGCAGATGTGGAGCCATGGTATCTTTGGGCAGCAGAAGGGAGATATGGAGGAGGATCGAAAGTAAAGCCACATGTGAATTCAGTCCACATCTTATACCCCACTTCCATTTTTCTTAGGATCTTACAAACTATGCCAAACTTTTTTACAAGAATGACCAGACTCAAAAATTTTAAATAAGTGTTTTCCATTTATTAGAACTGTTTTTCAGGAAGGAAAGAGGACTGGGAACCACTTCACCTCCATTGCTTAACACATCAAAACTACAGGCTTTATTTTATAACTTAACATACTCAAAAATCCCTAGAAGATTTGTGTAGATGAGCAGTGGAGACAGTGAAACTTGAGAATTAAAAATGAAAGAAACTAATGCTGTGCTGGGAAGAAGAAGGTGGATCTTATAAAATAGAAAACTTCAAAGATGCTATTTGATGGGAGTACTAAAAACAATCAAAATAAATATAGAAAAATATACATTTTAAAACAGAGGAAATCACAATCCCTTATTGAGAAGAACAAAAATGAAGATCCCCAAAGGTGTAAAAATGTACTTTTGAAGGAGTAAAACACTAAGGGTTTCTTAATTAGTTAAAAATTTTCACTTTAAGAATAGTAAATCCTCTACTTTTAATTACGCAAATGCTGATTTCATCATTAAATTGAGATCTGTTTGAGAGTTGGCACTAAAAGTACATTTTAATGGCTTGAACATGGTGACTTGAGATGCACTGAGGAAACAAGAACATGTCCCAAGTTTCTGAACTGAGCAACAGGAGGAATTGTAGGTGCTAATTACAGAGGAGAAGAAGACAAAGGAAAGGCCAGGTAAACAGATTTGGGGTTCATTTTGGGACATCTTGAGTCTGAGATGGCTGAGAAATCTAAGAGAATATAACAAATGTGTAATTCAATATGCGAGTCAGAATGTAGTCCGGGTGGAATACATGAATACAGAATTTGCCCAACATCAAATGGCTACTGAGCACTGATGGGGAACAAGGGACAAATCCTTCTGACTCCACATTCATGTTTCTTTCCCTGAGACATGTGGAATACAGGGAAATAGGAGTTGGCGCCTTAAACCTGAAATTCCACAACTGGTTTTCCTCTCCAAAAACTGCCAAAGTGGAAAGTCTAGAAACATTATATCTCATCTACTGTGCTCAACCCAGGACCAATACTCTCCTCCAGATATTAAAATTTGTTTCTTTATCATGTTGCTATGCCAGCAAATTTCTGCATCCCTCCTTGAAACTCGGCTTCTGACAAAACCCCACCCTTTGTCTAACAAACACGGCTGAATGTCAGGGAAAGATACAAGCATTAAACTTCCACACCAGACTTCTAAGGCCCATGCAAATTAGAAGTCAGCTATAAATTGGGCATTTAGTTCATGGCCTTTGATCCATTGGTTGGGGCTGGGATTGTCATTTGTCTAAGAAACAATAAGAGAGTGCAGGTAAAGTCTGTATAATGAAAAGAGATAGAAAAAGAACCGAAAATGGCAAAGAAGTATTACGGGGCAGGTGGCAGAAGAAGAAACTCCAAAAATAACTAGGAAAAAACACCCAGGAACCAGAAGCCAGGACAAACAAAGGTTTCAAGGAAGGACTGAGAAATGCTGTAAAACACTAGCTAAAGGCAAGGTAAATGGTAACATGTACAGAATGCTTAATTTTTCAAAAAGGAAGCCATCAGTGACCAAAACCAGGGCCATTTCAATGGATTGATGAGCATAAAACCCAGATTTCTCTTATTGGAGGAGAAATGGGGAATCCAGTACTTAGAGAACTTAGTTGGAAAAACTAGAAGTTTAAATACAAAGAGGGGAGAAATGAGACATTAGTCCTGTAAGAGGAGTATAGATAACACAATAAAAATTTTGTAGCATGTCAAATATTAGTTTTAACTAAGTTTATTCCTCAATTCTCAGGAAAGAAAGGCATCAAGTACAGTGTAAGCTTCTGTGCACAATCCCTCTCTAACACCATGACTACCATCACCTCTGTCTCACATCCAGAAATGTTGTCTAGACCCCAAAATTAGAAGGCCCAGTGACAAGTCAGTTTATTCCACTTTCCAATAGCTATCACACTTAGAAAGTTTTACCCTAATTTGTCCAACAAATTCCTATGTTCAATTCCATCCATCCATCTGGTTCTGGTTCTTCTGAAGATACTGCATCATGCCAGGCAGACCAGGTCAGTTCTCTTGATATCAAAGGCAGCCCTATGGTCTGCCTATCCTGAACCTGCAGTGTTTCCTTAGAGGACTTAATGATCTCTTCTGCATGTTCACTGGATCATCCAGACTCAATCCAGTTGTCACCTTCCCTATGCAGCCTCCAGAATGGTGCCAAAGCACAGCAGAAAGGTGATCTCCTCCTTTCTCAGCACCCTGTCCCCACACTGAGCTATGCCAGTATCCAGTGTGCTGTTTTGGCCAATGCCCTTTCCTATGCTCCATGGCTTCCCGGCTCCCAGCCTAATCTCTCCTCTCCAATGGTGACTACTCACAGATGAAAGACACACACATGAAAAGGGACGCATTTTTATGGGGAAAGTACTCCAGAATGGAGGAGTAATACTACAAGAGGAGATGATGTTGGTGATATTCAAATTAGAGAGTGGCTTGATGTGTTGGCAACTGACAAGTTGGAGCTGGAGTTGGAGCTGGAGTCGTAATCCTCCTTTGCATTGTTAAAACTGTTTACTTTCGCAGAAAATTTCAGGCAGCACTTTTGATCATGTAGGCAGTTTAAATATTGAATTTCAGATTTCCTGCAGTTGTTCCTGCACATGCCTTGGTAGAGCTCACATGGATTCCAAGGCTCTTGGCTCTTGTCATTATGGGATCTGAACAGACCACCTGGGAAAGACAGAGCTATGTTTAGTTTCCATGCAGCAGCAATAACAGTGGTGAGAAAACATGACTTAAAGAGCACAAACCCTGAGAGTATTAAGGGCACAGTATCTGGAATCAAAACTACCTGGATTCAAATGTGGGCTCTGTCCTTTCCTAGCTCTCCCTCCTCAAGCAAGTTATTTCAGCCCTCCTGTCCTCCATCACCTCCAGAATGGGCATAATAATAGAGCCAAGTTCCTAAAGTTTTTGTAATGACTAAATTAGCATCTATAGCATGCTCAGAAAAGCACCCAGCACACAATAAGTAATTAAATGTTAGATGGTGGTGTTGATATGAAAGTCTCCTGAAAGTCCAGGGCTGTCACTATGAGCACATAGTGGATGTGTCCCCAAGTGTGCAGAGATGTGTGCTGCTCACACATCACTCATCAGAGACATCCAGGATCTACTCCGGGACAGGACACACATATTTGACCCCATGTGCATGCATGCCTTTATGCTTTGAAACATAGGGGCAAACATGTACCATACATGTTTCTCTTCATACACTGGCTTCACAGAAACAGGTACTGTGCATACACGGGCAGTGCACTGGCACATACGCAGAGACACAGGCACAATGCATTTTATTCACAGATACACATGCTTACATAAATTGAGCACACATGTGTGTGTTCACTGTACAAACCTCTACCACACACTTTCCACATATGGCTAAAGCCCATCTTGATAGCTATGCATCAGTCACCCAGATGTGTGCATGTATATATAAGCTCTTTGCCTGAAAATACCCCAGTGACAAAGTTCCTGACACCCACTCAGCATTCTATAAATATTACTCATCAACTGTATTAGTTACCTATTGGATGTTCCAAAGACAAAGGAGCCATTCAAAGAAAATAATATTAACAATAACTACCACGTGTTACGGTATGGTCCAGCATCTACTATGTACCAGGCATTTTACAAATGATATCTCACTGAACCTTCATGAAGACCTGCTATTATCTCCCTTCTTTAGCAGAAGATGTTGAGGCACAAAGAGGTATCTTATTCTGTCCACATTCCCGTAGCTTGTACTTGACCAAGTAGAAGTTTCAGGTCTCCATACCATCAAGGCCATGCTCTTTCCTCTTTGTGTCACATTGCCTCTCTGTGTTAGAATTTCTGGAAGATATTGGCATCATCCTCCATCATGTCTCCAGGCAAAGGAACCTCTACAGCTTTCAACAGATAGTCCAAATCCTTAGCTTGGCATTCAAGGACCTTTTCAACCACCCACTCATCCCCTCATTTTACATCCATTTATCAATACTGCATCTGTGCCAGGCTATGTACTCAGTGCTAAGCAGGCAGAGGTCTATGATTAATAAATAAAATTAATTTGTTATTGAATAGATAAATCAATACATTCCACATGGGCTCTGGAGTCAAACTACCTGAGTTCAAATCCTTGCTGTGCCAGGAACAGTTTGGACAGTGGAATCATCAAGACCATGCCTGCATCCTCCTGTGGCAGAATCATTTGTTGATATTCTAATTTGTATTTTGTTGTCATCATATTTTTCTGTACCTCATTCTAAGCCACTCATCTTCTAGGGATCATGACGATCTGGATGGTGAGAATATTAGTAGCAATGACAGGGTGAATATTAGGGGCATGTTTTCCATTTTCTGGGCACCACATAAGATTCTAGTACAACCCCGGGGAAGGTATGTGGGACCCACTTGACTAAATTTCCTGCTGATCCAACACATTGGGGGCAGCTTCTGAGGTGTTGTTTCTGAGTCAGATTTGATTTGATAATAATAAAATAAAGACATGACCTCCTTGCAAAAAATTAATGCATTATTAACATTAATAAGAATGGGAAAAGCAAATTTGATTTTATTTTCTGCATGGAAAAAAAGGAACACTTTGCCAATTTTTTAATAAGAGAAAGTACATTTTTCCAAGTTTCTGTGAAGCTGGAGAGTGGGAGGGGAAAAAAAGAAATGCCTCAGTGGCTGACATCCCATAGCATTTGGGTGCAGCTGTATGTGTGAGCTGCCCCAGAAACCTAGGGAAGGCACCCAACTGCTGCAGCATCAGCCAGCCTGCTGGTCAACCAGAGGAAGGGCATGAAGAATGCTCCCAGTCATGCATGCTCCAGCGTCAGGGCACCACTGTGTTCCCACCTCCACCTCACCCTCATCATGGGACCTGCTTGTTTCGGCACCATTCTATTTACAGGAGGAAGAGATCTGCAGGGGGACCTCCAAGAGGGACAGTCACACTCTTCTGGCTAACACCTGACCTGGAAGACTTCCCCTTTCTCCCAAACACACCGGATGTCAGTCAGGGGACCCAAGATCTCCTCTGTGTGTTCACCAGAGGAATGGATAGGGACATAGAGACCAAGAGTGAGGAACAGGGAAGCTGCCTTTTCCTCATTCTCTCCACATGGAAAGTTGGTCAAGGCTCCCCCAAGAGGATTCTGCCTACAGTGGCTTAATAAATAAATAAAATTTTTAAAAAATAAAAATAAAGATTTTTGGCCGGGTGCGGTGGCTCATGCCTGTAATCCTAGCACTCTAGGAGGCCGAGGTGGGTGGATCATTTGAGCTCAGGAGTTTGAGACAAGCCTGAGCAAGAGTGAGATCTCTGTCTCTACTAAAAATAGAAAGAAATTATATGGGCAATTAAAAATATATATAGAAAAAATTAGTCAGGCATGGTGGCACATGCCTGTAGTCCCAGCTACTCGGGAGGCTGAGGCAGGAGGATTGCTTGAGGCAAGGAGTTTGAGGTTGCTGTGAGCTAGGCTGACACCACGGCACTCTAGCCTGGGCAACAGAGTGAGACTCTGTCTCAAAAAAATAAAAAAATAAAGATTTTTGTCACAGACACGTAGAGCTTCTCACTCCTTCAGCCTTTCTAACCCTATATAGCCCTGCATTACCACAAATATTAACATCTACAAAAAATTAATGTCACCTTTGATGATCCCTCCATCTTCAAATTGAAGTCAGAGGGAACCTGCTTTTGAATTCCAGCAAGGCTCCGACGCTTTGTACAATGCTATGTTTTAATTCTCTAGCCCTAGTCTCCCCATGGGAGAAATGAGAATGGGGAGTTTGCACCAGATCAGAAAATCTCAACTGTGTTTGTGAAGGAGGAGGTTAATAAGATGGGGAATTTTCAAGTGTATTCACACCAATTCACTAGAATCTCTGATTCAATATATCTAGTGAGAGGCCAGAGCACAGGCACTATGCAAAAGCTACCCAGAAAATACTTATGGGCCTGGTCTTCTCACGTTCAGCTATAGACATTGTCCAACTCATTTTCTCACACTGGAAGTCTTTTCAGAGCAAATTAAAATATCATAAATCAAAAAACAAAATACATGCTCTAGATTCTTTCTGACAATTTTATCCAGAGCCAAAATCAATGTGATACATTATTTCTATGTCAACTATGCACCCAAAGTGATTCTTCCCCCAATCCAACTTCTAAGATTCTTCTTGTCCATATACATACATTAGCCATAGTCATTTATATATTCATTCATTCAATAAACATTTCCTAAAACCTACTCTATGCAAAGCATTCAGATCAACACCAGAAATACATAGATTTAAAAGACAGAATTCTGGCTTTCAAATAGCTCCATTTCATATGCATATGTTTGGGGCAATGAAATGGGAAAATGACTTTGATTGTCCTAGTACAAGATGTTGTCTAGAATAGTTTCTGCCCATAAATTCTGCCAGGTGAAAGTACTAAATAGTTATTAAGGAAGCTGCACTATGTACAACTCTTGAAGCATAGAGTACTGTCTTCATTTTTTTTGTTATTCTTTGCAAATCCACCTGTCGTTTCTACCACTATTCCAACATGGGAACTGAGCTTTACTGAGCATGAGAACAAGTTTCGCTCGAGTAAAATGGATGACAAATAAGGTGAGAAATAAGGGGGAAGGAGAATATGAAGTAGGAGGAAGACAGGAAAGGGAAGAAGGAAGGAAAGGAGAAAAAGTAGAGGGAGGAGGAAGAGGAGGAAGAGAAGAAAATTCTAGACATGATGACTCTGAACACAGTCGTAGTTTGCTATAAGGCTGGGTTGAGGCTGCTCCCATATCTCTCTGTACATGTCAAGGTCTGACAGAAGACACTTGAGAACATTCTAGTCTCCTGATTTCATTTATCCTACAGTCACATCTATTGTTCTTCAGCACCCTTGAAAATCACACTCAAGAAAGCTTTTTAAGAATTTGAAAATAATACTGGATATTTTCATTTCTATTCACTTCTTTTTAAAACCAATTTATTAAGGTATGATTGACACACAACAGCTGTACATATTTAATTTATACATCCTGATTAATTTGGAGATAAGTATACACCCATGAAACTATCACCACAATCTATGCCATAAACCTATCCATTCCCTCTAAAAGTTTTCTCCCATTCTCTTATTTATTATTTTTCTTTATAAAGTCTTATGTTAAGATTTACCCTCTTAGCAATTTTTAAAATATATACTATAGTATTGTTAACTATAGGAACTATGCTGTACCGCAGATCTCTAGGACGTTTTCATGAGAGGATGGTATCTTTAACAAACCATGTTGGGAAGACTGGAGGTCCACATGCAAAAGAATGAAATTGGATCTTTATCTTACACCATACACAAAAATCAACTCAAAATGGATTAAAGACTTAAACCTAAGACCTGAAATCACAAAATTCTTAGAAGAAAACATAGAGAAAAAGTTTCTTGATGATATTCTTAGCAATGATTTCTCAGATATGACACCAAGAGCAAAAATAGACAAGTGGAATTACATTGATCTAAAAACTTCTGCACAGCAGAGGAAACAGTTGACAAAATGAAACGGCAACCTAAGGAATGGGAGACAATATTTGCAAATAATATATCTGATAAAGGGTTAATATTTTTCCTATTTCAATAGCCACAGCCCTGTTGTGATGAATCCAATTGTCTTACTCAAGCTTAATCACCCCCAAACCCAGGCTAAGCCAACCCTTGCCCAGATATACCTCACGTGCACTCTACTTGAATAAGATACCCACTTAAGTCACACACCTAACTCCAACACAAGCCCTGTCTCTTTTTTTTTTATTTCAAAATATTAAGGAGATACATATGTTTTAGGTTACATGGATCACTTTTGTAATGCTTGAGTCCTGGCTAAAGGTGTGCCCGTCCTATTTCTTCTGACAACTACCCAAAGTCCAATTACAAAACATAACACAAACATAACACTATCCAAGCCACCCAACCCCAATTCATAGCATCAATTCAAAACACAGCCCAACTACAAACCTCTCTCTACCACAACTCCCAGTTCCACACAACTCTACCCTCAGCTCCATTCAACAAAAACACCATTCCCTCTCTAGACTACACCAAAACATCAGTCCAGCCCAATTCTACAAATATAATTATTCACTCCATGGTCATACCCATTCATTTTTCCAGTATTACTCTATCTCTAAGGTATTACAACCTCCCTGCCACAATTCACCATCCAACCCCAAACTGCCCCTTATTCCTCCTATAGTTCCCCAACTTAAAGTCAATTTCTCACACCTAACCTATCAGTCAAGCTCCAATCCCAATGACAGCACTATAAAAAATGCTCCATCCTTTGACTCTCCACTATGCCAGGAACAGTGGCCTCTTGAATTTGTCTTGTTGGTGGAGCAGAATGAGAGGAGATCTTGACATGAAATGAACCTTGGGGGTAACATCCACAACCTATCTGAGACCAGAAAAGGCTTTAGGTGTTGCCTACTATATGTGAGTGGGTCTCATCTCAGAGGTCACCAAGATATCAGTACCACATGCAAGACCCCAGAACCTTTGAGAGAGGCCTGAGTTACCTGGAGTCTTTTGAACCAGGATCAGAAAGATGGCAATGGTCATTAAACAGGGCTTCATGGCTGACGTGTTCCAAGAGAATGGAGGGCTGTGCTGCAGGTGGCTGAATAGAGATCATTGCAGCAGGGAAGTACTCTGCCTTTATTAGTTTTGGAAATGGGCCAGTGTTGTCTGTAGTGAACTAAAAGAGATGGGAGATACCTGAAATCCGTCAGGAAGAAGGATAACATATGTCACATATCGCAGCTGGGCGCTCTGTGTAAGTGTGGGAGATGTGCCAGGAGCACTCATGCAAAGGTGGACTTTTCTTTCCAGTAAGACACAAAGAACCAGTTGGCATTTTGCATGAGGCAAATTTGAATGAATGAATGAATCAAGCAAGCAAGCAATGAGAAAATTAATACATAATTACAAGAAATAATTATGTATAACTCTGGTCACTGTGCTGAGCAATAAAACACCAGAAGTTATTCTAACTGAAACTTTGTACCCATTGGCCAAAATCTCCCCTCTCCACATCCACCCCCACCTCTGGCATCTAATAACCACCATTCTACTCTGTATTTCTGAGTTCAAGTTTTTCAGATTCCACATATAAGTGAGATCCTATAGTTCTTTGTCTTTCTGTGCCTGGCTTATTTCATTTCACATAACGTCTTCTAGGTTCATCCATGTTGTTGCAAATGACATGATTTCCTGGGTTTTTAAGGCTAAATAGTATTCCATTGTCTCTAATTAATAATAATGTTAATAGCTAAAACACAGAATTTTAAATGTTCTCACCACAAAGAAATGATAAATATTTCAGTTGGTGGATATACTAGTTAGCCTGATTTGATCATTCCACAATGTATACATGTGTTAAAGTATCATATTACATCTCACAAATATATGTATTATTTGTCAATTTAAAATAAAACTTCTTTATAAAGAATCATTTTTAGACAGTAGAATGTCCCCCGCTGTCAGTAGCACTTGCTAGATACCCAATCTTGTACTAGGCATCATACATTAACAACAAAGAAGATGGTGATGAAAATTTGAAGGGGAAGGACAGCTGGAGGAAGGGAGGAAAAGACATAAAACAAAAATAATGGCAATTCATATTTACCATGACTTGATCATGTGTCACTTTCTGTACTAAATACTATGGTAGAGATATGAACACTTACTGCAATCCTGTAAAGCTAGGTAGTATTTATAACACTCCAAAGATGAGGATGAGGAAGTTCAAAGAGATGTGACACTCCTAGGCCACACGTCTATTGAGGCATAGAGTCTAGCTTAGAACTCATACCTGTCTGGCGGTATATATTTCTGGAGGATTTTCATTCTTTAAAATGCAGATTTAAAGGGCAGAGAATGATAGATTGGTGAAGATGTCATCAATCTGCTAAAAATTAAAGACTAATGGCTTTTTAAGACAATAAATTTAATCTGAGGAACTCAGTGCTCATCCTTGGGAAATGGAAATAAAAAACATACTTGTGGCTCACGCCTGTAATCGTAGCACTCTGGGAGGCCAAGGCGGGTGGATCATTTGAGCTCAGGAGTTCGAGACCAGCCTGAGCAAGAGCGAGACCCTCGTCTCTACTAAAAATAGAAAGAAATTATATGGACAACTAAAAATATATACAGAAAAAAAAAAATTAGCCGGGCATGGTGGTGCATCCCTGTAGTCCCATCTACTCAGGAGGCTGAGGCAAGAGGATCGCTTGAGCCCAGGAGTTTGAGGTTGCTGTGAGCTAGGCTGATGCCCCGGCACTCTAGCCCGGGCAACAGAGTGAGACTCCGTCTCAAAAAAATAAAATAAAAAATAAAATTTAAAAAAAAAACCTACTCGTGGTGAAGATGCTGTGAATATGGTTGAAATGACAACAAAATATTTAGCATATTACATAAACTTATTTGATAAAGCAGCAGCAGATTTTAAGAAGATTGACTCCAATTTTGAAAGATGTTCTACTGTGAGTGAAATGCTATCAAACAGAATTGCATGCTACAAGGAAATATTTTGTCAAAAGTGAGAGTGCATTGATGTGGAAAACCTCATTGTTGTCTTATTTTAAGAAATTGCCCCTGTCACCCCTAACCTTGAGCAGCAACCACCCTGATCAGTCAGCAGCCATCAACACTCAGGTAAGACCCTCCACCAGCAAAAACATTATGACTCATTTGAAGGCCCAGATGATTATTGGCATATGTAATAAGTAAAGTATTCTTAATGAAAGTATGTACATTTTTGTCATAATACTATTGCACACTTAATAAACTACAGTAAACTGTAAACATAACTTTTATATGCACTACGAAACCAAAAAACATTGTGCGACTCACTTTATTGTGACATTCATTTTACTGTGGTGGTCTGGAACCAAGCCCGCAATGTCCCTGAGATATGCCTGTGCAAGCAAAGGCAGTCAGAAGATATTGGAAGGACATATTCAGAATGCTAACAGAAAATAACTATCAATTGAGAATTCTACATGCAGCAAAAATATACTCCAAAAATAAAACTGATATAAAAATATTTCCAGCAAAAAAATTGAGAATATTCATGGCTAGTAGATTAGTGCTGAAAGAAGTCTTTCAGGTTGGGCCGGGCGTGGTGGCTCACGGCCTGTAATCCTAGCACTCTGGGAGGCCGAGGTGGGCGGATCGTTTGAGCTCAGGAGTTCGAGACCAGCCTGAGCAAGAGTGAGACCTCATCTCTACTAAAAATAGAAAGAAATTAGCTGGACAACTAAAAATATATAGAAAAAAATTAGCTGGGCATGGTGGCACATGCCTGTAGTCCCAGCTACTCGGGAGGCTGAGGCAGGAGGATCGCTTGAGCCCAGGAGTTTGAGGTTGCTGTGAGCTAGGCTGATGCCATGGCACTCTAGCCAGGGCAACACAGGGAGACTCTGTCTCAAAAAAAAAAAAAAAAAAATAGAAACAGAAGTCTTTCAGGTTGAAGAGAAATAGCAAGCAATGGTAACTTGGATGTACAGG
>CM052436.1:185319224-185340928 GCA_028533085.1 Varecia variegata | reverse complement strand
CACATTATAAGCCTAAAGTTAATTTCCATATCTTTTGTTCCTCATTTGTACTCAGCAGGAACACTGAGGTCATTTAACTAAAATAAGATTTTCCCTTTTCTCATCCAAAAACATTTTTAAGTGAAAGTATTTATATTAGAAAACAGGAATACCATTAAAATTATCTGTAAGATCTTTGTGATTTTGACAGGGTTCTTTATACATTTTTATTTATATACATTACGTTTTATTTCTGGAAAAGTATGATACTGTTTTGAACCAAAAGATTTTAAACAATTCAGTACTTTAACTTTTTCACTTGCAAAGAAGAAAACCATTATAAGATTCAGTTCTCTGAAGACATATTTCTTTAACTTAATGTATTTGCACGTTATAAGGTTTGATAGATGGTTTGATTCCTCAAGAGCTTGCCACTTTCTCCCAGGCTAGAGAGGTTTTTTTTAAGTGCTAGCAAATTTAAAGCATTAGGAGTTTGGGTTTGATTTTTAATATCTTTTTCCTGAGAGTTAATAAAACATTTACACCCTTTCCAGTAACTTCCAGAGGCAGGTGCTCCCATCTAATGTACAGACACCTTTTAAAGCAAACTCTTTTCTTTTCTCAGTAATATTATATACACGTCAACATTCAAGAAACATACGGCCTCTGTGACCCTCCTCTACTTTGGTAGCATCAGAAAGACAGAGACTCTCGAGTAAGGTTACCAAATCCTCTTGAATTCTCCACTTGCTGTCTCCTAATTTGCATGGCCCACACATAGGAAGAAGTCTCACAATCAAACAACAGAAGAAACTATAAATTTTCGGTCTATCTGTAAATTGTATGGCAATCCCTTCCTTCCACAGAAAAGGAAGAAAAACGAACTTCTATTCAGAAAAGAAAACACACCCAGCAGCTTTGAGCATCACGTGAATTGAAACTTGACCTCCAGAGGGCAGCAGTTCCCTGACACCGAACAGACAATATTTCAAGAAAAGGGTTTTTGTCTCTTTTGTAAGCCAATCCTAGTTCCGGAACAGTTGGGGGACAATCTCACAAAGTAAAATAAACTCATTTGCCTGGAAACAGATAAAATTCTACACTAATTAACACTCAAACCTAGGAACGAACATTCATTCCAGGAGGACAGAAACAGTGTTCCCTTCTCTGAGACCACTGCTGAGGGCTTTTTCAAATAAAACTCTACCTATATACAGTGAACATACAGCAGGCAAAAGCCATAAATCCACAATCAACAACTATGACATTTCTTTAAAATTTCCCAATGGCTTTATAGATTCCTGGGGAAATGGCTCTTTAGAAGTGTTTTTAAATCCCAAATGGGAAATAAATCTTACCTCTCTTTTGACAGCTCATAGTTCCCAGCTCCAAAATTCTCTACCTGGTTTAGCCAATATATTGCAAGGCATCATTTACTAATTTAAGTGACTATAGTGTCTCAAAAGTTTGCAGAAATAAGAAATAGGAAAATCATTTTATTTGTTTCCTTCATTCATTATGGAAAATAGGGAAATACCAATAATCTTCTTCCTGTATAACAAGGAAAACTTAGAGTAATTATATCATGGATAAAACAGATTTGTCAATTTAGGCATTATGAAGGAACCTTTCGAAATTTAACGGAGTCAAGACAGAAGGACACAGGCATCAGCATGATTTTGGCCCACTAGCCAACACTACGACAATTTGAATATCACATTGATGCTTTAGGTACCAACCAAGCTGAAGTCAGTCCACTGAAACCTATCTCTTCCACTGATTAAAATGTATAACTCTGGGGCGAGGCGTAGTGGCTCACGCCTGTAATCCTAGCACTCTGGGAGGCCTAGGCGGGTGGATCATTTGAGCTCAGGAGTTCGAGACCAGCCTGAGCAAGAGCGAGACTCCGTCTCTACTAAAAATAGAAAGAAATTATCTGGACAGCTAAAAATATATATAGAAAAATTAGCCGGGCATGGTAGCACATGCCTGTAGTCCCAGCTACTTGGGAGGCTGAGGCAGTAGGATCACTTAAGCCCAGGAGTTTGAGGTTGCTATGAGCTAGGCTGACGCCACGGCACTCACTCTAGCCCGGGCAACAGAGTGAGACTCTGTCTCAAAAAAAAAAAAAAAAAAATGTATAACTCTGAACAAAATACAAGAAGTAACTATCTGAGCAAAGGAAAGAGCCAAAAATAGTAGGTGGAATCTAAAAAATGACTTTCTCAGGGATTTTTCCCCTTTTGTCTTCCAGCTTTGATCTGCAGGCTGCACAGAACAGACCTGGGCAGCAGGTGCAGGCAGCACAAGCTTCAGGAGAAGCTCCGTCTTTTTGGCCAGAGGACCAGTAAAACAGGTCCCTGTGAGCCAGAGAATGCGCATATGTGGATTGGGGATACCCACTTTTTTCCACCTTTTCTCTCTTTTTTCTTTCCCTATCCATCTCTAAGGGCAACCCCCATTGTGGAGCTGCAGTGCAACCATGGTAACAAAGGTACATACACCTAAAACCCTGATTTTAAAAATTCATCTTTCTGGGCAAAAGAGCTATGGGGAAGAGGATTCTATGATTTAATAAGTGTGGGGGAAGTCTCTCACTATTTTGCCCTAAAGGTGGCCTAAATTGCACATAATCCTGCAGTAAGATGGAGCTAAAACTCTGAAAGTAACCTGTCTTTCTAGCCAGAAGACTGTCGAAAGCGGATCCTTGAAACCCAGATAATATGAGGGGAAATCCCGGAGGAGAAAGAGTCAGACAAGAGGATCCACAAATACTGTATATGAACCGGCATAAATCCCACATTTGGCCCAAAGCAGAATAGTAAAGGCTGAAACTGAATTATGATATAGAACACTATCCAAGTTTTAGAACTTATAAAAAGTGCATGTGCAGAACAAGTGCAAAGTAGGAAAAAAAATACATTATCAAGATCAAAAAAATGCAAAGCAGGATAACAAAGACTTTGAAAATGGAACTGACATTAAAGCCACCACCCATGGAAGGTAAGACAGAACGAGCCATCTGTATGTAACCAGGTTGATTGCCTGTTTTTTAAAAAGTGAACATTTTCCAGAAAATTTTAATGGGACCAAGAGTCTCACATCATAATATTCAGATGCCTGAAATGTAATCTAAAATTACCATACATGTGGTATTATATACATGTGATGTGAAGCAACAAGAATTCTTGTTGAATGCTGGTGGGAATGAAAAATGGTACAGCCATTTTGGAATACAGTTTGGCAGTTATTTACAAAAAAAAACATAGTCTCACTATATAGTCCTGCAATTGTGCTCTTTGGTATTTACCCAACTGATCCGAAAGCTTATATCCACACAAAACCCTGCATGTGAAATATTTATAGCAGCTTTATTCATAATTACCAAAACCTGGGAGCAATAAATTTCATTCAATAAGTAAATAGATAAACAAATTGTGGCAGAACAGAGAAGAAAATAGTATTCAGCAATTTAAAGAAATGAGCTATCAAGCCATCCAAAGACATGAAGGAAACTTAAATGAATATTGCCAAGTGAAAGTCAGTATAAAAAGGCTACATAATGTATGATTCCAATTATATGTGATTCTGGAAAAGGCAAAGACTACAGAAAAAGAAAAGATCTGTGGTTGCCAGGAATTTGTGGGGAAGAAGGAGGGTTGCATAGGTGAAACAGGGAATTTTGAGGATGGTAAAACTGTACTGTTATGACACTGTAATGGTGAATACATGACATGCATTAGTCAAAACCTATAGAACTTTACAGCACAAAGTATTCAGATTAGTTATGCAAATTTTCAAAAAATTATTTAGGAGGCCAGGGGACCCCAGGATGGAATACAGACTATAACAAAAGATTCTAACTGCATTATAAATGTGTGAAACAACCACACTTCTAAAGAGCCATTTCCCCAGGAACCTATAAAGTCATTGGGAAATTTTTTTTTAAGGTTGTGGTTGTTTTGTTTTAGTTTTTGTTTTTTGTTGTTGTTATAGCTGTTGTTGATTGTGGATTTATGGCTTTTGCCTGATGTGTGTTCACTGCTGTAGTTATTCATCTGTATTAGATGCCCCAAATCTGCACTGACTTATATTTGAGTCATTCCATGTCATGTGAGACAAAGTGAGAGAACCCATCTCCTTCTCTAGTTCCCGTGTTTTCTCTGCTCAAGATCCTAATTCCAAGATCAATTCCCCCATCACAGCTCATGTGCCCTCACCAGAAGTTATGAGGCTACTGGTCCTGTGACTGGCAGCCCCACCAAAAGACAGTTCCCCAAAGGGTCATAGAGTACAGACAAAAAATAGTTTACTCCTACTACATCCTCTTTGAGATGCCACTAATAGAAGAACCAGATGAAATTTTAAATTTTTGGCATAATGAAGACTTCAAGGAAAAAAACAAAGCACAGAAAAGACCTTCTAGAATTCAATGCAGTATGATCAGTTTAAACTTGTATTAAAATAAATAAACAAAGGATGGTCACAATAGCAACTAAATTGGTGATCTATAAGATGAAATGGAAGAGATATTTCACAATGGGAAACAAAATACAATGAAATGAAAATTGTTGGCCAGTCACAGTGGCTCACATCTGTAATCCTAGCACTCTGGGAGGCTGAGGTGGAAGGATCGCTTGAGGTCAGGAGTTCAAGACCAGCCTGAGAAAGAGCAAGACCCTGTCTCTACTAAAAATAGAAAAAAAATTAGCTAGTCAACTAAAAATAGAGGAAAAAAAATTAGCTGGGTGTGGTGGTGCACACCTATAGTCTCAGCTATTCATGAGGCTGAAGCAGGAGGATTACTTGAGCCCAGGAGTTTGAGGTTTCTGTGAGCTAGACTGATGCCACGGCACTCTAGCCCGGGCAACAGAGTGAGACTCTGTCTCAAAAAAAAAAAGAAAAGAAAAGAAAAGAAAATTGTTGGCCGGGCACGGTAGCTCACGCCTGTAATCCTAGCACTCTGGGAGACCGAGGCAGGTGGATCATTTGAGCTCAGGAGTTCGAGACCAGCCTGAGCAAGAGTGAGACCCCATCTCTACTAAAAATAGAAAGAAATTATATGGACAACTAAAATATATATAGAAAAAATTAGCTGGGCATGGTGGCACATGCCTGTAGTCCCATCTACTTGGGAGGCTGAGGCAGAAGGATCGCTTAAGCCCAGGAGTTTGAGGTTGCTGTGAGCTAGGCTGATGCCACGGCACTCTAGCCCGGGCAACAAAGTGAGACTCTGTATCAAAAAAAAAGAAAAGAAAAGAAAAGAAAATTGTTAGCCAGGGTAATGCTTCCTGCACTTTCCTTACGCTTTCATGAGAAAACTTCTGCTACACACAGAAAGAAGGAAAAGCATTTTAAAGGACACTTCTATGCCACCTTTACAAATAATGAGTTCAAGAATTAGAAGGAAAATGAATAGAAGTTATAGAGACATAATAGAAGAAAATTTCTCAGAACAGAAGAAAAACGTGAGTTTATAGATTGAAAGGATTCACCAAGTCCCAAGCGTATCTATGAAAAAAAGCACATATCTAGACACAAACTGGTTTTTAAAAAATCTACATCCCCAGAATAAAAAGGCAATATCAGAAGCTTCCAGACAAAAGATACAAGATACCAATAAAGGAAAGAGAATCAAATTAACTTCAGACTTTTCATCTGCAATTCCGAAAGTAGGAAATGCAATGCAATAGTTTTTATAGACTATTGAAAGAGCTGCAAATGCTGAATCAGATTCACAGTCAGAGTACAAGTCCTATGTTAACACAAAAGTTAAAGTGGAATTTGAGGGCAAGACAAGGTGGAATACCATGTAAAAATAAATGTCTCTATCTACAGAGAAGCTTTAACAGTCATAAAAATTGATGCACCATAAAATAAAGCAACAAAATATGTAATATAAAAACTATTAGAAATATAAGAACTTGATTAAATGCTTAATCACACTTGGGGAATTTTAATACAGTTCTCTGAGTATTTTACACTTTAAATAGAAATTAAAAAAGAATATTGGTATTGATAAAAAGAGTGAAAAAGCTTTATTTAATAGAGGATTTTGTCCCATGTAATACCAAAGAACCAGGTTCTTTGGCAAAAAGAAATCACTACTAAATTCCCCAGACTAAAGACTACCAATTTCTAGTTTCTGACCACAGTCTATCAAGACTGGAAATTTATCACCAAAAATAAATGACCAAAAGAAATAAATCACTGGGAAATTTGTTTAGACAAGAACATTAGGCACCTCCTCTCAAGCTTTATTAGTTCTGTGGCCAAGCAGACCTGTGGGCGTAAGGTTATATGACTCGTTCTGGAAGGGCTGATACAGGGCGAAACTGAAGCCTCAGAGAGACAAGACTGAGGTGGATCCAAGGTGACAGCTTAGTCCAAAGTCAGCTCCATATGTTGGGTGTTCATAGAAGTTACTGTGCTCATTACCAGGATGCCTATGTAAGAAGCAGCACAGCATCCCTGTTACACTTTACCTACCTTGGGAAGAGGGCTTTTGGGCCCTGTTGTGAGTCCTCACCCCAACATTCCTGACTGCTATTAACTCCTCCTCTCTTGACCTCAGTGTTCCCATCTGTAAAATAAGGAAGTCTGGCCTACTTGATTCCAAAGATCCTGATTGTAAGAATCCCCAAGATGTTATGCATTGTATACAAATATGTTCACTCATTTTATTGAAATATTCTTTTCTGAGTCACCTAAGTTTAAGCCCCTGGCCCTGGAAACAGGAAAGAGACCATGTCTGACCACAAGGAGTTCTCGGTTGGTCCCAGTGCAGTGCGGTAAGTGTTAGGATAGACCGGGAGGGACTATGAGCAGAGATCCCAACATTCCCATGGGAAGTGGAAGTGGGGGACAAGGAAGGCTTCCTTATACGCAGATCCTCTGTGTATATACTTCCACAATATTTTTACCTTCTTTTCCATTCTTGTGCCTCCCCTTGGAGTACCTAGAACAGGGATCTGAGTGGCAAATAATCAGGTAATGTTACTGGCCAAAGGACCAATGTCCCTTTATACCTCTCTTTGCATCATTACCCATAACTCACCTCCTGGACTCCGCCCCACAGAGGCAAATAAAAACCTGAGTCGAGAGTCCCATTGCAGAATGTTCTAACTCCTGGATCTGCCACATCATTCTCAAAGACCATGAAATTCTTGCTACTGACTCTTATTGTATTTTTGGTCCTGTTCCAGATGTTTCCAGGTAAACAGAACCAAGAAAGAAGGAAAAAAGATTTAGGGTGGGGAACTGCCCTTGGAAGCTTTAATATCTTTTTGTCCATTGAGATAGGCTTTTCAGGGGTGTATGATATCTGTTTGACCTTATCAGAATGCTTTCCTCCCAGGACAAATCCAAGGCCCCATGTTGGGCATGTGTATCTGGCCAGGATCCCTGGAGTCATGGAGTAGGGCAGGTGTCTTCTGAGAAGTTCCTTTCCATATTCAGCTGTAACCTCAGCATCCAAAATATCCCTTGGTACTTTGCTTCAGTAGCCCAAAGACCCAACTGAGGGGCTGCTTGACTTCAGCTGTCTTTCCAATCTCTACCAAATTGTGAATCTTGAGGCCTTTCTTAGACATTCAGTTCTATCACTATTTCATACAAAGTCCCTGTTCTCCTACTCTGGGATGAAAGTATCTGAAAAGCAATCATGTGGAAGAAAGTACAGGGCTTATTGTTCCTTTCCAGTCGTGAAAGTCTGTGATTTTGTTGATAATTTATTATGAGATTTCACAAACAAATGGCCATAGTTTTGAAACTACTGCTTATGAGGGCCTGAATAATTTTTAGACAAGGCACAATTCTCCTCTTCTGTCTGATATTTTTTCTATGTGTATATAAATCCACATAAATATGTACGTACCTACAGTTCTTTTTTTAACCAAAAAAGGTAACTATGCATTACTCCAATTTTCTTAATTCAGCAATACATGCTAGACATCTTCCTTGTTAGCACATAAAAACCTGCTTCATCACTTCTGGAAGTCATATACTATTCCATCATATGGGTAAATCATAATTTATACAACTAATTCTTATTGGTGTTAAAAAGGGATCTTTCCAGATCTTTGCTAAGACAAACAAAACTGCAACTAACTTTTTGCATATATATTTTCACATACTTGGACAAAAATTTCTAAATAAGTTCCTAAAAGTCAACTTGTTAGGTAAGAGTAAGTTCACAGTTTTGTTTTTCATGAACACGTTTTCTAAGTCTCCTTTGGGTCATTCATAGCTGGAAGAATTCTCTTGCCTTCCAGGGCAAAAAAAAAAAAAAAAAAAAAAAAGCTTTAGAAAATCCAAATGAATATTCTTTATGCAAACCAAGAAAAATCTGGGTTGTGGTGACTACTGATGTAACATGGTGTGAAAGGAAAAATGAAAATTTTAAATAGTGAAGGAAAAGAACTTTGAACCTAGAATTTTATGTCCATCTACACTGCTATTCAAATATAGGAGCATAACAAAAATATTCTCAAGCATAGAAGGACTCAGAATGTTTGCCATATAAAGACCTACTTTGGAAATACCCTTGGAGGAAGAACTCAAGTAAAAAGAGAAAAAAAATCCAGAAGGATGTTGGAAATGATATGAAAGGTAAGAATTATCAATTACTTGTAATTTTGTAGTTAACTTTAAAAACTAGACTAGAGGCCAGGTGCAGTGGCTCACGCCTGTAATCCTAGCACTCTGGGAGGCCGAGGCGGGAGGATCGCTTGAGGTCGGGAGTTTGAGACCAGCCTGAGCAAGAGTGAGACCCTGTCTCTACTAAAAATAGAAAGAAATTAGCTGGACAACTAAAAATATATAGAAAAAATTAGTCAGGCATGGTGGTGCATGCCTGTAGTCCCAGCTACTCGGGAGGCTGAGGCAGCAGGATTGCTTGAGCCCAGGAGTTTGAGGTTGCTGTGAGCTAGGAGGACGCCACGGCACTCACTCCAGCCCAGGCAACAGAGTGAGACTCTGTCTCAAGAAAAAAAAAAAAAACTAGACTAGAAAGAGAGGGAAAATGCATCCCATAATTGCCCATAAATTTTAGATAATCAACATGGTTAGGGAGGGAATAGCCAAAGCTCAGTGGGGAAAAAGCTAAGGAGTATGAAATCACTGCTGAAGTACTTGCTTTGTTGAGAGGTTAAGATATAATTATTGATAAATTTCAAAAATCAATAAAGGTAGATATCATGGACATGGGTTTTTTTAGATTGCTTATAGCATAAGAATAAAAATAAAATGAGTACCTTTTAAACCAGTTGAGGGAATACTTAAAAAACTACAGTAAGTGGAAAATATAAAATAAGATAGCAGAAATAAATCCAAATATAATTTTAATTACAATAAATGTAAATGGGTTAAACTCAATAAAGACTTACTCTCTCAAATGAGACAAAGAAAGCTAAAATGACATGTTGTCTAAAAGACACAGACACACATGATATTAAAAGGCATGGAAAAATTAAAATAATGAAGTTCCATACTAGGCAAATATAGGTTTCTTAAAGAAAATATAGGTTTCTTAAAGAAAGCTGGAGTAGCAATCTTAATATGCAACAGAGAAGAATTCATGGCAAAATGTGTAATGATTGACAGAGAGATGGGTTATATATTGGCAAAGAAATAATTAAGCTACAAGAACATATTAGCACCTTTAATTTCAGCTTCCAAATTTGCAAAACAACAAAATAGATCTCTAAATCTATTTTAGAGAAAAATAGTTAAGTCAACAATAATATTTGGAGGTCTTTACCCAAATTTAACACTTGATTAAGATTAACACATTGATGGCTAGGCATGGTGGCTCACGCCTATAATCCCAGCACTTTGGGAGGCCATGGTGGGAGGATCACTTGAGGCCAGGACTTCAAGACCAGCCTAGGCAACACAGCAAGATTCCCATCTCTATAAAAAGTAAAAAAAATTAGCCAGGTTCAGTGGCATGCACCTATAGTTCTAGCTGCTGGGGAGGCTGAGGTAGGAGAATTACTTGAGCCCAGGCTTGTTACTTATAGCTTCTAGATTTGTATTTTACATAGTTTTACATATATTTCCTTCAGCTGTTCTTCTTCTGTCCTTTTTTTTTCAGCATTCAACCTGATTCGTGAATATCCTTTTTTCATTTAAAATGATATTTGCTATCAATAAAGTTATTAATATATAGAGCAACAAATTTCAGCCATTGTCAGTTAAGCACTGGATCAAGTTCCCAAATGCATTTTTTAAAACTCTATTTGTGACCTTTTGGGAACTTTTAAGATTAATAATACAACATCAAAGCATGATGAAATGGACAATTATATCAAGAGTACTTCTCTATTTATTTCATTTTTTCTTAATTAAAGTATGTGTCATTAGAAAACCTAGCTAGATTTTGACAGATGGTTTTGTCCCTAAGTTATGGAGCCTCTAAAAGTAAAAATTATCAATTACCTGTACTTAATCCCATGAGACTTGGTAAATTCTATGACTTATATATTTTCTGTGAAGTGACCAACAAGCCTTTCACAAGAATTTTTCAAAAATAAAAAATAGATTTGCATTTGTGAGATGTTTCATCCTTAAACTAAACAATCCTAAAATTCAGATGGAACCACAAAAGACTTCAAATAGCAAAAGCAATCTTGAGCAAAAATAACAAAGCTGGTGGCATCACACTACCTGACTTCAAAACATGCTACAAAGTTATAGTAACAAAATATCATGGTATTGGCATAAAAACAGACACATAGACCAATGGAACAGAATAGAAAGTCCAGAAATAAACTCACACATCTACAGACAACTGAGTTTTGACAAAGATGTCAAGTACACACAATGAGAAAAGGACAGCCTCTTTAACAAATGGTGCTGGGAAAACTGGATATCCACATGCAGAAGAATGAAACTAGATCCTTATCTCTCACCATATACAAAAATTAACTCAAAATTGATTAAAGACTTAAATGTGAGACCTGAAACTATGAAACTACCAGAAGAAAACATGGGGGAAAAGCTCCATGACATTGGTCTAGGCAATGATTTTTTGGATAAAACCTCAAAAGTACAGGCAACAAAAACAAATACAGACAAATGGGATTACCTCAAACTAAAAAGCTTCTGCACAGCAAAGAAAACAATCAACAGAGCAAAGAGACAACCTACAGAATGAAAGAATATATTTGCAAACTCTACATCTGATAAAGGACTAATATCCAAAATATATAAGGAATTCAAACAACTCAACAACAAAAAAACAAAGAACCCAATTTAAAAAATGGACAAAAAACAAGAACAGACATCTCTCAAAAGAAGACAAGCAAATAGCCAGCAGATATATGTAAAAATGCTCAACATCATTGATTACCAGGGAAATGCAAGTCAAAACTGCAGTGGGATATGGCCTCACTCCAGTTGGAATGATTATTACTAAAATATCGAAAGATCAGTGTTGGCAAGAATGTGGAGAATGGGGAACACTTACAGACTGCTGGTTAGAATGAAAGTTAGTACAGCCATTATGAAAAACAGTATAGAGGTTCCTCAATAAATTAAAAATATTAAATATAGTTACCTTATGATCCAGCAATCCCATACTGGGTATATATATCCAAATGAAATTAAATCAGTATGTTGAAGAGATATCTGCACTTCCATGTTTATTGCAACACTATTCACAATAGCAACACTATGGAATAAACCCAAGTGTCCATCAGCAAATAAATGGATAAAGAAAATGTGATATATACACAATGGAATATTATTTAGCCATTAAAAAGAATTAAATCCTGTCATTTGAAGCAACATGGATGAACCTGGACATTATATTAAGTGAAATAATCTATTAAGTGAAATAATCATGGAAAGAGAAATACCACATGATTTCATTCATATGTGAAATCTAAAAAGTTATTCTTATAGAAGTAGAGAGTAGAATAGTGGTAACAAGAGGATGGGGAGGTTATGAGGCAGGGAGGAAGGTGAGAGATTGGTCAACAGGTACAAAACTAGGAGGAATAAGTTCTGGTGGTACATTGCACAGTAGGATGACTAGAATTAACAATAATGTATGTTTCAAAATAGCTAGAAGAGAGGTTTTTGAATGTTCTCCTCACAAAGAAATAATAAATGTTTAAGATGATGGATATACTAATTTCCCCAGTTTGTTCATTACACAATTTATACATGTATCTAAACATCATATTGTGTCCCATAAATATGCACAATTTCATAAATTTAAGAAATAATTGGTTGTTGCCTCTTGAGAATATATTACTGTGTGGCTATTCTTGCAAAGATGTTATAAACTCTATCTATAGTGCAGTGGTTCTCAGTGTGGTTCTCCCAACCAGCAGCATCAGCATTATCTGGGAACCTGTTAAGAGTACAAATTTTTAAGCCCCATTGCAGATCTACTGAATCCAAAACTCTGGGTGGGACCCGGCAATCTGTATTTTAACAAGCCAATAAGGGAGATTGTGATGCATGCTCAAGTGTGAGAACAAATAAATAATCTACTACAGCTATGTTTCTGTGCTCTCTAGCTAAAACACTCATTTTGTTTCATTGCTACCTCATAGAGCAATCATTTTTAAAAACGCTTTATTGAGGTATGGTTCATATACAAAAAGCTATACATATTTAATGTATACAACTTGATGAGTTTGGAGATAAGTATACACCCATGAAACCATCAGCACCACAATCTATGCCATAAAACTATATACCACCTCTAAAAGCTTCCTCCTGCTTAGAGCAATTATTAAGACATCGTAAGTGACAATTGTGTACTCAATTGAAGCTGAAATTCCTATACTTGTGGTATAGCAAATGTAAGTAACTCAGCTGAGGTGAGATTAAATTAACCTACTTTAAACAGCTAATTTCACATGATCACACAACTTCTCCACCAAATAACTCTAGTTCCTGCTAGCTAACAAGTTCCTTTGATGGTAAGATGCTTAGAAATATGGAAATATGGTATATATACTAAACCTTACTTTGCTTATATAATTTCTTTTAAGGAACACAGGGTTGTTGTGAAGATTACAGATACGGTGACTGTAATTGTTATGACTCTGAGCATTGATATCTTGAGTTAATTACTTTCCTTACTCTTCAGTCTACAGGGGCCGAAAATTTTGCTGGATCATGAAAGGACATTGCAGGCAAAACTGCAAACCTGGTGAACAGGTGAAAAAGCCATGTAAAAATGGTGACTATTGCTGCATTCCAAGCAAGACATATTCTCAACCATACAGACCACCCGAAGCACCTTCCAAAAAAGATGAACCTTTTAATAATGAATTGAGAGAAACAATCCAAAATTTACCAGTACTAATCATTGAAGGCAATGGGAATTTACAGTGAAGCAGAAAAAACTGGGGACTTCTCAGACAAGGAATTGTCAACTCTGGTGTCTCTTCCATGGGTCCATTAAAGCACATGACCTCCTCTCTGCTGTTACTCATCTCTGTCCTCACAGGGCTAGATTAAGACCTTAAGGTGCCCAAAGCACTAAAAATACCATGATGTCCTATCTCCAGAAATACTTAATTCTAAACAAAAACAATGATAAACTACTTAACAAAGTTAGAAGGAAATCTAGAAAACTTTCAGTGTTTCCCATGAAAATGTCCTCAAAGAATTTTTTGGAAACATCGAGTATCACATCACTTTACCCAAGAAAAACACTTTTCCATTGCTTTTGTGCCTTCTTTTTTGTTGCCCCTGTCCCTGGCACTATTCTCTATATCTGGGCCTCCAACTTTCCAAAAAGGGTTTGGGAAGACTCTGAGAAATTCTTTGTGTTATACTTGCTTCCTGGTTCAATACAAGTAGCTCCTTGATTTTTTTTTTTTTTTTTTTTTTTTTTTTTTTACCAATAGCTTAGGACTATGACTTAGGACACTAAGCATTTTCTTTATGAAATAGAAGACACTTCAGATAAGTGCAGCTATTTATTACTAACTCACCTTTGGTCCTAAACTTCTGTCTGATGTCCTGTCCCAGAATGGGGCTGGGCCAGAGATGTACTCTGAGGAATGCTTCTCCTTCCTTTGTTTAAAGACTAGACAACAAGGACAGCCTTCTTGATTTGTTGGCTCCATGGGCTTATTTTCTTGACCCAAGCTCTGATCTGCCTACAGAGAAGGCAGCTGAACCCTACATGATAATACTTATCTTCCTAAGGATTGTGTGTTCAGTGAAGAGGTTCCAGAAAAGAACAAGGAAAAAAGATTGAAATAAATGTTCCAGAATAAGCCTCATAGGTAGGAAGGAGCCAAAAGTCAGTTCCATTTTACATTTTTTGTTACCCCTACTAAGAAGTTCATTCCCAAGGGCCACTTGGGAGTCCCTGAGGACTCTGTATTGGTTTTGATCTTTGCACATCTCCACCTCCTTGGAGACTCGGCAAGGTGGGAAGCCTTGAGTTTCCCCTCATGGCTTCAATGTATGATGATTCCATGTTGTGGGAAATTTTAAGAAAATCTTGTCCTAAATAGGAAGAGCTTATAACATCAGGTGAGGGTAAGCCCAGAAGTATTGGCCACAGTCTGAACAGAAATTTCCTGGCCCAGTGGCCCTCATCCAATTGGTTTTTGTTACTAAATGATTATGACCTCCCTGCTGATGTGATTCTCTCTAAATTGTAGATGTTGGACTATCAGGAGATTTATTTCCCTTCATGGGGATTTAACAACAGCAATTAAACTTTAATTCTAAGAATAAATCACTACTCAAACATAGCAGCACTCAAAAAAGAAAAAAAAAAAACCTGTAACAGAGAAATTACCAGCACTTTACAGATGAGAAATCTGAGGCCCAAGCAGGTTAATTTCACTCATTTATTCAAGATTACTTTCTAAACACTATATTGAAACACACTGTGGGGCTACAAAATTGAAGATGACAGGCTTGTTGCCTGATCTAATGAAGCATATTATCTAGCAAAGAAAACAAAGAATAAACAAATCAAAAAATAAATAAGCTGTGATTGCTACTATAAAAGGAACAAGAAAGGGACTCAGACCAAATAATAACTTGGATGGATATGCTACTGTTTTAAAAATTTCAGAATATTATGGGAGTACAAATGTTTTGGTCACATGGATTTCTTTTCTACTGCTTGAGTCAAAGTTGTAAGTGTGCCCATCACCCAGATAGTATACATTGTACTTGTTAGGTATGATTTTACCCATCCCCTCCTCGCCCCTCCCACCTGCATTATTTCTGTTGAGTTTTACTTCCATCTCTGCATATGAATGCTGATTGGTTAGTTTCAATTTAATAGTGAGTACATGTGGTGTTTGTTTTTCCATTCTTGCGATACTTCACTTAGGAGGATGGTCTCCGGTTCCATCCAGACTGTTGCAAAAGCTGTTAATTCGATTTTTTTATGGCTGAATAGAACTCCATGGTGTACATATATCACATTTTATTGATCCACTCATGAATTGATGGACACTTGGGTTGATTCCACATCTTTGCAATTGTGAATTGTGCTTCAATAAACATTCCAGTGCAAGTGTCTTTTTGATAAAATGACTTTTTATCCTTTGGGTAAATACCCAGTAGTGGGATTGCTGGATCAAATGGTAGGTCTACTTTTAGTTCTTTGAGGAATCTCCATACTGTTTTCCACAGAGGTTGCACTAGTTTATAGTCCCACCAACAGTGTGTAAGTGTTCCTTTCTCTCCACAGCTAGGCCAGCATCTATTGTTTGGGACTTTTTGATAAAAGCCATTCTCACTGGGGTTAGGTGATATCTCATTATGGTTTTAACTTGCATTTCTCTGATTATTAGCAATGTTGAGTATTTTTTCATATGTTTCTTGGCCATTAGTCTGTCTTCTTTGGAAAAGTTTCTGTTCATACCTTTTGCCCACTTTTTAATGGGGTTGTTTGATTTTTCTTGCTGATTTGCTTGAGTTCTTTGTAGAGTCAGTTTTTAGTCCTTTATTGTATGTATAGCATGTGAATATTTTCTCCCAGTCTTTAGGTTGTCTATTTGCTCTATTGATTATTTCCTTGGCTATGCAGAAGCTTTCTAATTTAATCAAGTCCCATTTATTTATTTTTGTTGCTGCTGTGATTGCCTTTGGGGTCTTCTTCATAAATTCTTTGCCTAGGCTGATATCTAAAAGAGTTTTTCCAACATTTTCTTCTAGAATTCCAGGGTTTCATGTCTTAGATTTAAGTCTGTTACCCATCTTGAGTTAATTTTTGTCAGTGGTGAGGGATATGGATCCTATTTCAATCTTCTATATATGGCTATCCAATTTCCCAACACCACTTATTATTCTTTTCCCCAGTGTATATTGCTGTCTACTTTGTCAAAGATCAGGTGGCAATATGTGGATGGTTTTATATCTGGGTTCTCTGTTCTGTTTCATTGGTCTATGTCTCTATTTTTGTGCCAATACCATGCTGTTTTGGTCACTACAAGGTATGCTACTTTAGATAATGTGTTCAGAGAAAATTCCTTCTGAGAATGTGACATTCATGCTATAGCCTGAAGGAAATAACCATGAAAAACAAATCACAGGAAGAATGTTCTAAGAAAAGGAAAGAATACGTAACAAGTGGTGTATTAGTCAGGATAGGATAGATTATATTGCAATAACAAATAAACCTTGACATGTCAGTGGCTTAACAATAGCAATTTATTTTGCTTATACAAAGTCCAGTGTGGGTCACATAGTCCCCCTCCATCTTGGAGTTAGAGCATCTGAAACACGTGGCACCTAAGATTATCATAGCAACGAGAAAGAGGGCTGGACGAGCATATAAGATGTCCTTAAGGGCCGAGGCAGGAAATGACTTACATCATTTTTCTGCTAATTTACGCTGGCCCAATCACATGACACCAACACACCTGCAAGAAAGGCTATAAAATGAGGGAGGGACGCATGAATATTTGGTGAGCACTAACAGGCTCTACTACAGTTTCAAATGGCCTTATCCACTTAATCTCTTCTTCCCACATATAGATCACACTCAATTCCTTCTCAAGGGACACAATCCAAAATCCAATCCAACACAAAGCCCAGCATTCCTGAGCAGGGCATGGCCCTTACCTTCAGGCCCAGATGTGGGTTTCCTCAGTCTGACAACCTATGAACTAAAAAAACAAGTTATCTCTCCACCTACACTTATACCTACACCATATAAAATGCTGGATCAGGAATAAAGTAACTACAACAAATATTCTTTGGAAAGGTCCAGCAGCCATTGGTCCATGGCAATGCTGAAATGCCATTAGGCCCATATTGTGAAGTTCTCACTCTGTGCCTAGTGGGGAGTCCTAGCGGAGACCCTAATTCTGATCTCTGAGATGAATTCCTTTGCCCTTTGTTCTCTGTCACCCCAGAATCCATCCCCTTGAAGTGTTCTCCTTAGCCATAATTTCCCTTTGCCATCTCTGAAATTGGTGTTTAGGAACTTACCTTTGAAGCCTACCTTCCTTCATGGAGTTGGAGCACCAAAGATTGTTTTACAGCTCAGATAGTCAGAGACTTTGTTGGCCTAGGGTTAATGGTTTCTTTTGCAATATGGAAACTTCAGAGACTTAAGAGGCTCCTTAGTAGGCTCCTAATCCTTAGTAGGCTCCTAAATATTTGCTTCTAGGAAGTTCCATCCACAACTCACCAAACCCAACGTTCCTTCCTACACTTACTTGTCAAATTATTTTTATGCTTTCTTGTACGGTGTTTACTTGGTCTCTCACTCTCTCAATCTCTCTCTCTCTCTCTCTCTCTCTCTCTCTCGCAGCAACTACCTGACCAAAATATTCACAGTGGAAAGAAAGTATATAAATGTGATATCTATTTTTGGAGGTAGGAACACAATTAGAAGGACTTGCTAATGCCATCTCCTGAAAGGGAGAAGACAGGAGTGAGAGCAAGTAGAATAGGTTGGGGGGAAATTGACAAATCCAGTTGAATTTGACAAGTATACAATTGGACATGTGAGTCTTTAGCTCAAAGGAGAATTTGAAACAAGAGATAAAAATTTAGTAAATTTAGTACTTCATCACATGTACTCACCATTAAATTGGAACTAATCAATCAACACTTATGTGCACATAAGGAAATAAGATTCATCGGAAACCAAGCAGGTGGGCGTGGGGAGGGCGTGGGGAGGGCGTGGGAATGGGTAAATTGATTTCAGCAAAGTGAAAGTCCAATAGGTAAACAACAACTAGTATCCTTCAGGTGTATTTCTTAATGGATGGGGCCTTGATTTATCCCTTGACAAGGATGGCTGAAGAAGGGCACTGGGCCAGGGACTAGCTCTGATACCGGGACCGTACCCACTTATCTTTTCCCCTGTAATAAGCCCTTCCCCTTCAGGGCACTTTTTTTTGATAAACAACTCTTCTCCATTCCCACCACCACCAGCATGTCAGATGCGAGGGCAAGCTCTACGAATTGGGGGAGGGGTAATCCAGATTTTCCTGCTTTTCTGTAGCATAACAAAAAAGGTTTTTTCTCAAATTCTTTGGGTTAGAAAGGGTCAGGATCTCTCTCATCATCAGGAGATGGAAAAAAACCATTCATAAAATTAAGAACATGGATCTTTGTGCCTGGAAGGAATTAGAAAAGATACTGTAGAAATCCCTCATATTAAATCACTTAGCCCCAGCTTGAAAAATCAGTTGCAGAACACCCTCTGCCTCTCTAGGAAGCCATTTCATGGTAAGGGAGTTCAGCCTGTTAGAACATATTAATCTAAAGTTAAATTTGGAAATATCCACCACTGTCCTAGGCTCTCTGCATGGTTCCATCCGGAAGAGAACAATCTGTTTAACCACATGACCACCCTGCTAATTCCTATAGACTATTCTCACAGCTGACACCATCAACTCCAGAAGAGGAAGATCAACAACCTTAGAACTGAGCAAACAGGAGGGAGCAAGAGTTGAAACAGGGTGAAAAAGCAACCAAAGCAAGGCAGGACCTAGGCTGACTCCAGGGGTGAAATCGAGGCTCTGCATCCCAAAGACAGATCTAGGCCGGGCGCGGTGGCTCACGCCTGTAGTCCTAGCACTCTGGGAGGCTGAGGCAGGCGGATCGTTTGAGCTCAGGAGTTCGTGACCAGCCTGAGCAAGAGCAAGACCCTGTCTCTACTAAAAATAGAAAGAAATTATATGGACAGCTAAAATATATATATATAGAAAAAATTAGCATGGTGGCGCATGCCTGTAGTCCCAGCTACCCGGGAGGCTGAGGCAGTAGGATCGCTTAAGCCCAGGAGTTTGAGGTTGCTGTGAGCTAGGCTGACGCCACGGCACTCACTCTAGCCCGGGCAACAAAGTGAGACTCTGTCACAAAAAAAAAAAAAAAGAAAAACCAAAGACAGATCTAAATGTTGAGGTCTTCAGAGACAACACTCAGACCTCCAATGGCCTCCATTGCCCCCTTGTCAAAAGTAACATCCCAAGTTATTGTAGATCTTCCTTGTGTAGGGAGCATTTTTTGATGACATGGGGCAGTAGCCTCCTTTGAATTTTATTATAATAGAAATGATCTCCCACAAACTCTACAGCAAGTCAGCTCCATTATCTCGGGCGAGTCACTTTCCCTGGTGGCACATATGTAAGGAAGGTATTTGGCCTATAGAGGGACATGTGTTCATTATCTTTTAGTTCCACAAACCTTCACTGAGAACATGCTTTGTGCCTTGGGGGTTCAAAAATGAGAGACACTGTCCCTACTCTCAGGAATCTCACAGTCCAGTGCAAGTAAGTAGGCAGTTCAAAAGCAGGCTTATGCTAGAGGGAAAGGGACTGGGAGGGAGGGTTGGACCCTGATGAGAGGTCCGGGAGGCCAGGGAAGATGGTCTAGTACTGCTCCTCCCTCTCCATATCTGCAAACACCTCCTCAAAGCTTGTGACAGAACCCTCTGCAGGCCCTTCCAGCGCCTTCATCAGATGCTCAGTCAGTCACCCGCCAACGGACTGATGATTCGCATGGATAAGCTTTTACATATCTGTCCGGTTCAGCGCCCATCCCTCTGCCCCCACCGCAGGTAGGCCAATAAAACTCTTGTTCAGATTCACACTGCACGCAGTGTTCCGAGCTCCTGGATTTACCACCTCCTATTTCCCAAAGACCATGAGACTCCTGCTGCTGACTCTTCCTATCCTTGCGTTCCTACCCCAAGTGATCCCAGGTAATGAGAACTCAGGGAAGCTGCAAAAATGAAGATATAATGAGCTCTGGCTCATGGAAATTCCAGTGTGTCACTGTACCCCCAACCTGGGCAGCTCCACAGCTCCCATATGGGACTATGTCCCTGGCAGGGGTGGAATCTAAGGGTAGGACAGGTTTTCCTCAATACACAGGGGCAACTCCAACAGCCAGAGTTGTCCTTGGTTCTATAATCCAAGTTGCCACCTAAGAAACTAGGTGAAAGCTTCACTCACTTTAGTTTTCCAGGTTGTGCCAGCTCTTCAAAATGATTCCCAAAGCCCACTTCCTGATGTGTTCTTGGCCCTAAAAGTCCTGTTATAGCTGTAAATGAAGTTCTTTTTGTTTTCTAATATTCTAGAATTTGGTGAACAGGTCAGAAAATATCTGCAGTGGCCAGGCACGGTGGCTCACACCTATAAGCCTAGCACTTTGGGAAGCCAAGGTGGAAGGATTGCTTGAGGCCAGGAGTTCGAGACCAGACTCAGCAACATAGCGAGACCCCATCTCTACAAAAAATAAGAAAAATTAGCTGGGTGTTGAGCCCAGGAGTTTGAGGTTGCAGTGAGCTATGATGATGCTACTGCACTCTAGCCCAGGCAACAGAGTGAGGCCCTGTTTCAAAAAAAGAAAAAGAAAATATCTGCAGAGCTGTTATGTGGAAGAGAAAACTGACTTTTCTTTTCCCTTCTACAATGAAAGCCTAAGCTTTTAATCATCACTGCTTTTTTTAATTAGTATATCTAAAGTCCTGACCAGAACGTTGAAATTGCTGCTGAAGAGGACCTGTTTTCCTCTTTATTGTATATCTTTCAAGATGCATTTTAATATATGACCAAATTCACATAAAATAAATCTAAATATTTCTGTTTTATAAAAAAAAACAAACACTAGATGCATAGTTACGCAGCATTCTTCTTTCACCTAATATTTTGTGGCTGCCTTTCCATGTCACCATCTGAAGATCTGTCTCATTCTTTGTAAAGTTCTATAGTTCTATTGTAGGATAAACCATAATTTATGTATAGTCATTTGGGATGTTTTCTAATTTTCTAACACGTCGGCAGCATACATGTACAACTCTATCTACATATCTGGACAAGGATTTTTATGGGCTAGATTCTTAGAAGTCGAATGATCAGATTAAAGGTAAGTCTAAAATTATTGACTCCATTAATTCCTCCCTTATGTATCTTTCAGGACACTGCCAGTAGAAATTGCCAGCTTCTGGGGTTTTGAGTAATTCTCCAGTTGTAATTCCAGGCGCAATCAGGAACAATTCTGTGTAATCCACATGGAACCAATTGTGTCTGCTTTGAGTTCTAGTGGAGATTTGGAGTCTAGGAAAGAGACAGATGTGAAAGATTTTGTAAAAGCAATCCATGGTCATAGAAACTTGGTACACGGGGAATGAAGGAAATATTGGCATGTTCTGGGGTTTTAAGTCTGAGTTTTCTGGTAAGATTGGTTAATTGGAGGGAAGAATTGAGATGATGAAAGAAGCATAAAGTCTTCACGCTTTATCTTGGACAGCCTCTCCTACA
>CM052436.1:185296703-185318724 GCA_028533085.1 Varecia variegata | reverse complement strand
CATGGTGGCACATGCCTGTAGTCCCAGCTACTCGGGAGGCTGAGGCAGGAGGATCGCTTAAGCCCAGGAGTTTGAGGTTGCTGTAAGCTAGGCTGACGCCATGGCACTCACTCTAACCCAGGCAACAGAGCGAGACTCTGTCTCAAAAAAAAAAAAAAAAAAAAAACCCTCCTCAAAACAAAATGTTTGAAAATACTTATAGTTTATAAATTAAAGAGGATCAATGTGATAATAGGTGAAGTTTTTGGATAAAATGATATGAAAATTTTAAAATACAATGGCCAAAATAATGTTTTGTATCCTTCTACTTCCAGTAATAATAAAATAGAAATTTGGGATAAAATCTGGTAGAAGAAAGATGGAGACATTTTTTTAATTTGTTAGAAGGCATCGAAGGCCAACAAGATAATGGAGAATTGAGGGGCCAAAATTCAGAAAAAGTTGGGGAAGTCACTATTTGTAATCTTAGCTGTTCTAATAGGTATGTAGCAGTATTTCATCCTGGTCTTAATTTGCATTTCCCTAATATTAATAGTTAATGATGTTGAACATATTTTCATGTGCTTATCTGTCATTTGTGTAACCTCTTCATTGACATGTCTTTTCATGCCTTTTGTCTTTTTCTAATTGGATTGTTTGTTTTTTACTCTTGATTTTTAAGAGTTTTCTCTATATTCTAGATACCAGTTCTTTGTCAGATACGTGGCTTGCAAATATCCTTGACCAGTGGTAATTTGTCTTTTCAACCATCCTCTTCATGGGGTCTTTCACAAAGTGAAAAGTTTTAAATTTTGGAAAAATCCAATTTATCCATTTTATTTCTTTTATAGGTTGTTCTTTTCATATCTAAGAATTATTCACCAAGCCATTAGTCAAAAGGTTTTTTCCTATGTTTTCTTCTAGAAGTTTTATAGTTTTACGTTTTTTACATTTAAGGCTATGATCCACTTTGAGTTAGTTTTTGTGTAAGGTGAGAGGTTTAGGTGGAGGTTCTTTTTTTCCCTCCCCCTGTAGATTTTCAATTGCTCCAGCATCATTTCTTAAAAAGGATATCCTTCTTTCATCAAATTGCTTTTGCACCTTTGTCACAAATCAGTTGGCTGTACTTGTGTGGGGCTTTTTCTGGGTGCCCTATTCTGTTCCATTGAACTATGTATCTACTAAGATCTCTCCACCAATACCACATTCTTGATTACTATTGCTTTATAATGTCTTACCATCTGGTAGAATAATTCTTCCAATTTTATTCTTTTTCAATTTTGTTTTAACTATTCTTTTCCTTTGCAGATTTCTCTTTAGACAAGGTATAGACAGAATAATCTTGCCCATATCTTTAAAAACTCTTATTGGGATTTTGATAGGAATTATATTAAATGCATATATCAATTTGAGGAAAATTAACATCTTTGCTAGTTGAGTCTTACAAAATATTAATATAAACATGGCATGTCTCTTCATTTATTTAGATCTTATTTTCTCTTATCAGTAGTCTACACTTTTCAGCATACAATTTCTGTACATGTTCTGTTAGATATACACCTAAGTATTTTATTTTTTGAAGTGATACTGTATTTTTAATTTCAGTGTCCACATGTTCATTGCTAGTATATAGAAATACAATTGATTCTTGTATGTTTATATTGTATCCTGTGACCTTGCTGAACTTCTTTATTAGTTTTAGGTGTTTTGCTTTTATATTTCTTTTTTTTCTTTTGTTCTGTTTTTTTTTTTGTAGATTCTTTGAAATTTTCTACAGAAACCACTGTGGCATTTGCAAATAGAGACAGTTTTATTTCTTTATTTCTAATCTGTATACATTCTATTTCCTTTTCTTGCCTTAATGGGCTGGCTATAAATACTCAGAATTAACAAGAACAAACTATTGATACACACAATTTGGGTGGCTCTCAAGAGCACACTGCCAAGTGAAAAAAAGCCAATCTCAAAAGCTCACATATGATTCCATTTATACAACACTCTTAAAATGACAAAATTATATTAGCCGGGCATGGTGGTGCATGCCTGTAGTCCCAGCTACTCGGGAGGCTGAGGCAGTAGGATTGCTTGAGCCCAGGAGTTTGAGGTTGCTGTGAGCTAGGAGGATGCCATGGCACTCACTCTAGCCCGGGCAACAGAGTGAGACTCTGTCTCAAAAAAAAAAAAAAAAATTATAGAGATGGGAAAACATATTAGTGGTTGCCAGGGATCAGGCATCGTGCAGAGGGTGTGAACAGGGAGGAGAGCCGGTAGGACTTTAAAGGAGTACCAGGAAGGAGATCTTTGTGGTGATAGAACAGCTCTATATCTTGATCATGGATTACAGTAGTGGTTACATAAATCTTCACTTGTGATAAAATAGCACAGAAGTATACACATATATTTGTGTCATACATTTTATAAAACACTCAAGTAATAAATATAATAAATAGAAAAAATTTTTAAATAAGTATACCCATCTACTGTGCCAATATCAGTTTCCTGATTTTTATATTGTACTATGGTTATGTAAAATATATATAACCATTGGGGGAAACTGGATGAAGGGTACACAGGACCTCTTTCTTGCAACTTCTTGTGAATCTATAATTACTTCAAAATAAAAAGTTAAAGTATAAATAAATAAAATAACCTAAGGGGCTATAGACAGATTAAAAGACTAGGATCTAAAATCAAGAAACCCTGGGTTCCAATCCTGGCTCCCATTTTACTTGCTGTGTAGCCTTGGGCAAGTTTCTGTACCTCTCTCTTCTACCCTTTTCCATCTGTGCAGTGTAGGCTGCGATAATCCCTAACCCCTAGAGTTGTGGCTTAATAAATGGAAAGCAATTGGGGAAGGGCACATAGTAAGCACTAAATAAATGTTAACTATTATTGTTGTTGTTTTTATTATCACATAAAGTTTCTTTGCTGAAGGATTCATTTCTGCCTGGACTACACCTCTGAACACAACTTGAGAATATTCCCATGAAATTAGGCAGACAGAAGTCCCTCAGTGATAGCCAAAGGTGTTTTTGTTTTTGTTTTTGCTTTTGCTTTTGTTTTTTTGGAGGCTGTTCACACATAGGAACCGGAGACGTGGTCTCCAGTTCATAATGAGCATTCAGGAAATGCTAGCCATTTGCATTATAATTATTTCCCCTTTGGATTGAGGTCTCCAAAACAAAAACGATCCTTTGACTGAAAAAATAAAATAAAAATAATGACCATTACCATTTGCTGAGTATCCACTATGAGCCACTTGATATATGTTAATTGAACCTTTCCTATGACCATCTGAAGTAGATGTGTTTATTTCCTTTTCTTGCACTATGACACTGAGGCTCAGAGAGAAGCAGTGTTCTGGCAAAGGGCTCATAACTATTAGAGGCCGAGCAAGGACTCAGACAGCACTCAGGGTGACTCCAAGCCCATGCCCATGCTCTCTACATGTTAGGGCTTGGCTAGGGGAGGTCAGGGCCTCTGAACATCGATTACCCAGATCCACTGTCAGATCCATTGTCTGGATAATGACAGCTGGGGCCATGGCCCCCTGTTGTCCTCAGTGTCAACCCAAACTTCTGAACCTGGCATTCAAAGGCCTCTCATTCATTCCACAAATGGTTATCAGCACCCAATATTTTCCAGGCCTTGAATGTAACACAAGGTATACAGGGTGTCCCATGTCCAAATGGGTGTAATACGAAGTCTAACATGCACCCACACATACGCCATGATATCCTAAGTGATCTATTCCATTTCACTTTGACCAGAGAACATATGCTGCCTAAGCAAGGATGAGGAGAAATAAGAAGGAAATATGTTTTACCCCTTTGAAGCTTGGGCAAGAATAGAAAGTGGATTCCTCAGTATCACATGTAACTTAGATTACAGGTACTGGTGTGCAGACCAGAGGCTGATCTGAGCGTCAGCTGCATCAGCAGGCCTGCTTACCAACCCCAGGGAAGGGTCAATGCAGATGCCCAGTCTCTCCCACTTTGGGGCCACAGTGCTTCTACAACTGCCACGGCAACCCCTACCCCAGACGGGCCTGCTCGCTGCTGTCAATGTCTCCACCCCTCCTCTTCACCCCTTGGCCTGCAAGAGAAGAAAAGAGATTCAAGGGGACGGGGCAGTGGCTCACGCCTGTAATCCTAGCACTCTGGGAGGCCGAGGCAGGAGGATCACTTGAGATCAGGAGTTCGAGACCAGCCTGAGCAAGAGCGAGACCCCCATCTCTACTAAAAATAGAAAAAATTAGCTGAGTGTGGTGACGTGCACCTGTAGTCCCAGCTACTCAGGAGGCTGAGACAGGAGGATTGCTTGAGCCCAGGAGTCTGAGGTTGCTGTGAGCTAGGCTGACACTACGGCACTCTAACCTGGGAGACAGAGCAAGACTCTGTCTCAAAAAAAAAAAAAAAAAGAGAGAGAGAGAGAGAGAAAGAGAGATTCAAAGAAGCTTATAAGACCAAAAACCACACCCTTTCTGTCACATCCTTGGGAGATAAGGTCCTTTTCCATCTTCCTTGAGGAGGAGGGCCAAGGTGCATCCCAAAGAAGAGTGGGCAGAACTGCACATTCGGGAGGGTGGGGCAGGCAGATCAGCCTGCTTCATGCCTTCCCCCCGGAGAGAGGCCACAGCAGCCCCAGAAAGGGGTTTCAGAGGTGTCCAAACTAACTCCCAAAGCTTTTTCAGGTGCTTTGTAGCTCCTAACTTGTTGGAGCTACAACTCCCCTGCTTGTTGGCTCCATGTCACTCTGCATCACCACACAATGTAGCACCCATAGCTTCTTATTATCATCTTCCATGTCCCCTCAGCCCTCTCACCAGAAGTCAGAGAAGTCCTACTTATTAATCCTAGCATTGTCTTGAACCTACTTATGAACATAGGTCACTTTTCCCCCTTGAGCCTCAATTTCCCCATCTGTGAAATGGGAAGACAGGGAGAGGCTGCCTGAAAAATCTCACAGTTTGACAGTGGTTAAGAATGAAGGAAGTGGGACCAGGTGCAATGGCTCATGCCTGTAACCCCAGCACCTTGACAGGCCAAGGCAGGAGGATCACTTGAGGCCAGGAGCTCAAGATCAGCCTGGGCAACATAGAGAGACCCTGTCCCTACAAAGGAAATATTAATTAGCCGGGTGTGGTGCTGCATGCCTGTAGTCTCAGCTACTTGGGAGACTGAGGCAGGAGGATCTCTTGAGCCTAGGAGTTCGAGTTTGCAGTGAGTTATGATGACACCACTACACTTCAGCCTGGGCTACAGAGCAAGACCCTGTCTCGAAAAAATGTTTAAAAATGAAGGAAGGAAGGAAGTGTGGCAGGGGAATTGGGTACCTTATCTCCCAAAGGAACAATCTGAAGGAGTTTTCAAAATTTCACATTCCCAAACTCCAAGTCCAGAGATTCAGACACAGACTTAAGTGTCTTCTAAAAACTCTCCATGGCTCAATGTTGAGATCTGAACCTTGTCCTCACTCCAGCTTTCTCTCTCTCCCCAGGTTGTCTCCATGTGCCTAGTGTTCTTAATAAATGTTATTGACCAAATGAATAGATAATGATTTGTAATGAATGAATTTCAAACTGGGACATGAATGGCTGTGTGTGGAGATGTTAATGCCAAACCCCAAGTACTGGGGGATCCTTGGACCCTCCCAGACCACCTCCAACACTGTGAAGCCTGTGTGTTTTAAGAACAAACTAACTGAGGAATAATAAGAACCTACGTGAGCAAGACCCAGGAACAACTCTGCATCCTTTCTGACACTGCCAAGTATACCTGATGCAGTGGTCCTCCACTCCCTCAGCCCAGAAAGGATCCCACCCAGATTCCCGGAACCCGGAATCAGCTATGTGTACCCCCACCAAATCCATTCTTGCTTTCACTCTTGAATTCATCACACATCTATTCCTTCAATCAAGAAACACTCACAAAATTCCATTCGTGCCAAGTACCAGGCTCAACACCAGGCACACAGATGTTTATATAAGACATTCTCAGCCCCTAAGGATTTCCATCTAATATGTGTGTGTTTGGGGGATTGATGGAAAGGGGCCAGAGCTCCGTGCAGGAACACAGCAGCCCAAGGGGAGCCAGCCCAGCCCATAGTTCCCTCTCTTCTCACCCATCCCCTGCGCTGCCCACAGCCCCTGCAAACAGGAGCGTCCCCTGGCACTTCTCCTGCCTAGGGGTGCACACCCAGCGGGCCCCACCCTCCAGGGTGGGCCTTGGGGAAAGGCCCATGAAGCTCCTGGAAGCAGATACGAGAGTTCCCTAGGCAGGCAATCCCAGGACCCAGCTAATCAAAGCACAGGCCAGGAAGGGGACAGGGCAGGCAGAGGTTCCAGGTGGGTATGTTCTCCTTGTCCCCAGCCACTCCTCACCCCATGAGGAGGGACTTAGCCAGAGGAAGCCTGGAGTAGGGCCACAATGAGAGGAGGGTGCCTCTCTTTCCAGAGTCTGAGAACAGAAATATTGAATTGAGAGCAAATGGTCTTCCTGGATCAGAGTGAACCCCTTCTGTCTGTCTCTATGTCATGCACCATGCTTTACAAAACACTCTGGGTCCCCAACCTCGCTGCAGAGAACACAGCTCAGGGATGAATGAGGCCCCGAGAATAGGACTTGAGATAACAAAGCCTGGGAAGACACCGGGTCCTCTGGATTCCAGTCAGGATTCTGACATGTTTCCCGTGGGTTGGTCTCCTCCCTGGGTAAATTAGCACTTGAAATGAGACAGGCTTCTGTCTCCCTCAGAGTCTAACACAGTAGAAAGGCACACAGCACATATTCTGCAAATGTGTGAATAAATCCATGAACAATAGCAGCAGTTGACATTTATTGAGGGCTTGCTATGTACTGGGCGCTACGCTCTGCATTATCTCATTCCATTCTTACCATGATCCCATGATCCTGAGACAGATTCTACCATTATCCTAATCTTACAGATGGGGAAGATGAATTTCTTTTCTTTTCATTTTTTATTTTATTTTTTTGAGACAGAGTCTCGCTCTGTTGCCCGGGCTAGAGTGCCATGGTGTCAGCCTAGCTCACAGCAACCTCCAACTCCTGGGCTCAAGAGGTCCTCCTGCCTCAGCCTCCTGAGTAGCTGGGACTATAGGCACGTGCCACCACACCCAGCTAATTTTTCCATTGTTAGTAGAGACAGGGTCTCGCTCTTGCTCAGGCTGGTCTCGAACTCCTGAGCTCAAGCGATCCTCTCACCTCAGCCTCCCAGAGTGCTAGGATTACAGACGTGAGCCACCGCGTCCAGCTGGAATATGAATTTCAGAGAGGTTTATGGGCAAACGTCTGCCAGTGACAAGTGGCAGAGCTGAGCTGAATAGATGAATAGGTAAATCAATGAAAGAATGTAAAAAAGGAATAATCGGTCGGGCATGGTGGCTCACGCCTGTAATCCTAGCACTCTGGGAGGCCGAGGCGGGTGGATTGCTCAAGGTCAGGAGTTCGAGACCAGCCTGAGCAAGAGTGAGACCCTGTCTCTACAAAAATAGAAAGAAATTATCTGGCCAACTAAAAATATATATAGAAAAAATTAGCCGGGCATGGTGGCGCATGCCTGTAGTCCCAGCTACTCGGGAGGCCGAGGCAGGAGGATCGCTTAAGCCCAGGAGTTTGAGGTAGCTGTGAGCTAGGCTGATGCCACGGCACTCACTCTAGCCCGGGCAATAAAGCGAGACTCTGTCTCAAAAAAAAAAAAAAAAAGGAATAATGAACAATTTTATACATAAATGAGTAAATTCATGTCTGTTATCATTTTTTTAGTTCTTATAAACCTTCTCACCCCTGGGGCTGTGGGCTCTTGACCATCAGAAAGCATGTCACCTGATCTCCCCAGGAACCCAAGGATTTGGGCTCTACTCATCTCCATCCGTCCCTACTCCCTTCACTCCCAAGATGGACCAATTCTCCCAGCCCAAGGATTCTCCCCCTGTCTAGGCATCTGCTGTGCCTTTAAATCTCTCAGGCCCCGCCATGCTCTTCTCAGTCCACACCTGACTCAATAGCCTGTCCTGGGCTGGTCAATGGGGAACCACCTCCAAGACTGTAGTCACCATCCACTGCTGCGACCCAGCCCTAGGCACTTCTCTCCACTATGCTTTAAGCCCTACCATGCCATTTCCCCACCCTCAATCCATTTGGGGTATCATTCCTTATGATCGACAGACACAAGAAGCAAATTTGTGAGTTTAATGGGATGTGGACACTAAGGAACCTGAAACAAAGTCATTTCTATACATGATTTCTATTTTGTCTTCTTATCTGGGGTGGGCGTCTGAGCAGTGGTCCAGCCAAGGATTCCATCAACTGTTACTGGTTGGATTGTTAGATAACGACTAGGGACACAGCACCGTTTACGATTTCGGCAGCGTGAGATGCTGTCTTCATCATTTTTGCACACCAACCGGCAGTGTCCGTCCATCCAACATTCTCCTTGGGGGCATAGGAACAGCCATTAAGCAGATGCTAGTATTCCTCAAGTGGAGGGATAAGAGGAGGCAGAGGAGGAGCAGGAGGACAGAGGAGAAGGGAAGAAAGCAGGTTGAGTAGGTAATGCTGGACCTAGTCCCAGGAAAGGAGAGAAGAGACCTTAGAAGGGGAGAGAACTGAGACAATTGTCCCAGCTGGTAACGCTGGAGTTTTCAGGAGAGCCTTTTTCAGACTTCCCACCCTTCTATCTTCCATCCCCTGACTTCCCACTCCTTACTTTGGGATCAACTGATGTTAACGAATGACCCTCCTAGCAAAGCTTGGGAATGACAGGAAAAGGTCAGTGAACACCCGTAATGTTAGGGAACCGAGGGGATTCACTCACACTACAACAGACCCAGCTCCTTTCCATAGCTCGGCCCTGTCTAACTTAAGCCCAGTGAGCCCCAGCTCTAGCCACAACCCAACCCACTCTCCAATCCTCCTTGACCCCATATTCACCCAATTCAAACTCAAAACACAGTCCAACCTAAATTAGAACTCTTAGCCTTTGACCCCAATCCCCAACTCTAAACCAAACCCAAATCTAATCTAGTTACCAACCTCATTTCCCACCAGCAACCCATCACCAAGCTGTACTAACTCACAGCCTAATCCCCAGCCCTAGCTCCACTCAGCTCAAAATCCCATTCCCTCGCCAACTCCACCCCAAGCCTTTGGGGAAGCCCAGGTCCTCACCTCCACATCATCGTAATATTCCCCCATCCCGCCAACCCAAGGCTTTTCTCCCCCTTTGTAACTGGACCCCAGCCTTCAGCCTAATCTCCCTAAGTCCTCAACAAGTCCCCAACCCACACCCAATCCTCCACCCCTAAGCCCTCTCCCAAGCTCCCACCAGAATGTCACTCCAGCCTCTAAGTGCCAGATGCTCCAAACATCTATCATCACACCACCTTGGCAAAAAGAATCGGGGAGAAATGTTAACATGAGATGGTCCTGGGAAAACCTCCCAAAGCTGCATGAAAGGAAGAAAGGCTTCAGCTGGTACCCACAGGGAGAGGGGAGGGAAAGAGGAGAAGCCCACAACCAGGATCCCAGACCCTTGAGAGAGGCCCAAGTTACCTGACGCCACTGGCTCTGTGGCCAGGAGGAGGGCAAGCAACAGGAAAAGAAGCTTCATGGCTGGCAGGACCCGAGAGAAGGAGGCGGCTGAGCTGCAGGGGATGGAAACAGAGTTCCCTGTAGCAGGGATGAGCCTCCCTTTTATCAGCAGGGCCGTGGGCAGCGAATTAGCACAGGAGGGGATTTCGATGAGGTCAGCCAGGCCAAAGGACAGTATGTAGCAGATGTCTCAGCAAAGCACAAGAAGAGAGTGTGGGAAACTGGCCAGCATCTATGCCAGTAAGGACACGGCCAATTAAAACCATTTGGCCTCCTGAGACCCACAAAGGAATCTATTATCACATAAATACATATCAAGAAACATTTAATTTAAGAATTACTTATTCTCAGCTTTCTAACAGAAGGATACACACGTGGATGTCTTTCCGAACTTTGAACTTGCCAATCTTATTCCCACTTCAGGGCCTTAGCAGGTGTCATTTGTTCTCCATGTAAAGCCCTTTCTTTAGTCTTCCCATGGATGACTCCTGCTCATCCTTCCATCTCATCTCAGATGTCACCTCCTTGGAGAGGTTTTGCCTGGTCACCCTAGATAATGAAACTCCAACCACAGTCACTCTAGATGGTAATACATTTGTTTTATGACGTTCATAGATCCATCTGTTCTTTTTAAATTTATTTTACGTGTTTGTCTTTCCATTTAGAATGTCAGAAACTTGGCTTATAACCCCAGTTCTCATAACGTCACCTGGTGTATTAAGATATTAATTCAACTTGTTTTAATAGCTATCCCCCCCAACAGTAATGATTCCAAAAGACCAATTGATTCCTTTTTTATGTATAATCTGGGTAAGCAGTTAAGTATAGCAGCTTCACGATTCAGCGGGCAGCTTGGTTCCTTGTGGCTTGATGCTCTGTCACCCTCAATGGCAGTTTCACGTGATGATTCAAGAGCTTCTCCAGTTCCCACCGTCAAGTCCCTGTCCAGCCATTGGGGATGGGGAAAGAGAAGGAAAGGAAGTGCAACACACTTCCCCTTAAGGACACCATTCAGAAGTCACACACTTCACTCCACTGCTGTCCATTGGCCAGAGCTCATTCACACTGCCACACCGAGCTGCAGGGGAGGCTGGAAATGTTTTCTTTATTCTGAGCGATTATGGCTAGCTCAAATTCAAGGGGTTGTCTTACTAAGAGGAAGGGAAGAACAAACACTGGGGGAGAGCTAGCAATCCTTGACATACCTGGCATGAAATAGTAAATAATATTTAATATTTGTAGACTTAATGAATAATAGATATTATTATAATAAATAATTAGGGACAATAAATAACTTATACATTGAGTAAGTCCATGAGAAGTGATCTAGCAGGGAGGAACCCGAGTCTTCCAGAGTGTAGAGGGAATATGTGGGCTACGCCCCTCCAGCCAAACCTTAAGGGCCGACCTCAGACAGATGGAAGCAAGAGACTGTGAAGGGAGACAAGGAAAGAAGAGACTTCATTGAGCACCTACTGCGTACCAAGCTTGAAGAATGAATTTGGGTTTCACGTAGGCTTGGATTTGAGTGTTGTCCCTGACCCTTGCTACCTGTTGACCTTGAGTAAGGTAAATTTTCTGAGTCTCCTATGGTAAAGTACGAGTCATAACTCTATCTAAATTAATTAAATGGGACACTTTCTGTAAATTGCTTAGTAAAGTACTTGACACATATTAGGTGCTGAATAATTATTAGCTATTGTTGTCATTTTCAATTCTTATTATTGTCATCATATTTTGTCATTATTACTATTCTCAGAACAATCCCAAGAGGTGAGAATCAGAAACTCCCAACTCACATAGGACAAAATTGAGGCTTAGTCAGGCAAAGCGCTCAAGGGCATGCTAGGCGGGGAGAAGAGCGGGGAAGAGAAATTCGATATCCGCAGGGGAAGGTCGGGAGGGTGGGCAGGAGACAGCTGCGGCTGTAAATGTCTGGGACAGAAGGGGAGGCAGAGAGGGAGGTGATGCTCAGGGCCTCGGAATCCACCCTGTAGGCAATGGGGGATCCGAAGAGGACCATGATGACATGGTCACCTTTTTTTTTTTTTTTTTGCCTGGAAACATCTCCCTGACAGCCCAGGTTGAAGATAACTGCCACAGTACAGGCAAGAGAGGGAAGGTTAGTAAGAAGGCTGTTTCAAGGGCCCAGAAGGCATGACAAGGCCTGCACCATCACTGAAGGCTGGAAGCCCAGAGAAGCCTCCCTCCCCGCAGGCTGCGGAAGTAATAGCAGGACTCAGCTCATGAGCACTGACTTTCCGCTAGGTCTGGTGGCCTGGTGACAGGTGTTTGACATGCATTGTCTCATTTCATCCTCACAAAAACTGGAAAGAGTGTTTCCCCCATTGCGCTGATGAGAAAACTAAAACTCAGAAGGGTGAATGAACATTTTGCCCAAGTGATCACATGGGGTACTCCAGGATTCGAACCCAGGTCTGGCTGGCTCCCAAATATGATGCTCCTCACCACGACCCTGTCTCCGTTTGTGTCCTCAAAGTTGATTGGGGGAGAAGGGGTCCCAGCTAAGCAAGGAGGACAGCTGGAAAGAAGCTTCCAGTGATTCTTGCCTGGAAGATTTTGAGGAGTCTCTGCAGTGACACATCGGAGAAATCTTTGTGGCCTTCATTTTTTTCAGCTTTATTGAAGTATCATTTACATACCATAAAACCTACTCATTAAGTGTACAATTCTATGATTTTTAGTAAGTATACAGTACAACTACAACTACAGTCTAATTTTAGAGCATTTCCATCACCCCAAAAATATCCTTCATACCCATTTGTAGTCACTGCCCATTCCCACCCCAGCCTGATGTTTACAAAAATATCAACTATGTATTGAGCATCTTCTGGGATTAACACCCAAAGGAGACAGGTGTGACAAAGGAGGAAACTGCAGCTCAGCGAGATGAAATGACTGAACAGGGCCACAGAGGGCATCAGGATTCAAACCCAGGACTCTCTCCAAAGGGGCCCAGGCCAAGGAGGTGGTCCTGGAAACGTGTTTGTAAAGATGTAGGAGACATAAGCATTTTTTTAAGCTGAGGGGAAATGCACTGTGTAATTGGAGATTTTGAAAATTACGAAAGAGAGAGGGGAGTTTGTTGATGGAGAAAAATCCAAGGGAAGAATAAGAGGATAGAGTCAAGGAATTAAATGGAAACATCGGACTTCAACTGAGGGAGATCTTGTTTTGAAAGGAAGGGGATTTTCTAGAATGACTGAGTGGAGGCTGAAGTAAGTCCATCTTGGTTGCTAATCCACCATGGTGACTTCTGATTCCCAGAAGGAGGAACAGTGGAGAATTTACCTTAGCAAAGGAGCCCCAGTGAAGTCCAGTGTCCAAGGGCCATAGCGAATCGGGGCAAATGGGGGTAGAGTTCAGGGTCCCAAGCAACAGGGTTTGGTGGCAGCTGTGTCCCCACTGGACTGGATCTGTAGGGTGACTTTTCTCTCTGACTCTACCTACCCTACCTCCCTGGTTCCTACCCCTTTTCTAGGCCTGGCCCTGGACATTCTCTGAACTGCTGGACAGTCAAAAGATTCCCTTTGCTAAAAACCCTAATTGATGCAGTGACCCCGGGCAAGTTGTTTAACCAATTTGGGGATAAGATACTGGCTCCCAGTTTGTTGCAACCTTTAAGTGATACAAAGTGCCTATCCGGTGTTTGACACATGCCTGGCCTCATGGGTGTAAGTGCTCAATACATTTTCGTCCCAATGTATTTGTTTTGAGGTGAGGAATAAGGGACTGGGAGCCTTGAGTGGGTTTGACCTTTACTACCTCAGTGAAAACCAAGCCAAGTTCCTCTGCTGGCGGGGATTGGGGCTTGGAGAAAATGGATAAGGTCTAGAGAAGCCCCCGGGGGGGGTTGGAAGAGACCCACTGGATGGAGAGCTGCTAGGCTGGGACCCGTGAGCAGGGCTGGGTGGCCCCACAGGAAGACGGAGCAAGTGCTCAGGGCACCAGAAAGGCATGGGCCAAAAACGAAGTCAGAAAATCCAAAGAATCCCTTTTAATTTCAGTGTACAGGAAGGTTTTGTATTATTTCACAGGAGTAAAATTTTATTTTAGAGTTGAGTGTTGTTTTATTTTGAATTCCACTGGGCAGCAGTGTAAATGTCTTGGTGTTTAAGGTCACTAAAGGCACTCACGAGGACTTTCTTGGTATGCAGTGGAGCTGACCAGGAAGAGGGAGTTTGAGTGATTGGGGGGGCTATCCCACAGTGAGACGAACTCACTGGGCATTCGGTTTGGTCCAAGACTTACCATGTCTCCTTGAGCATGTCATTCAACTTCTGCAGGACTCAGTATTGAATGAGACAACAGAGAAGAATGGCTCTATATTCTGGCATTAGGCTGTATTACCCCCATAAAAGTTACTTAACCTCTCTGAACCTCAGTTTCCTCAGCTACAAAATGGGGGTAGTGATACTTCATAGGGTTTATGTGAGGATTCAATAAATGAATACACATAAAGCACTTAGAATAATACTTACTGATACTTAATGATGGCAATATAAATATCTGCCATTATTATTGTACTAGACCAGAAGTTCCCAACCCGGAGATTGCAGGGCCTTCCTCACTAGAGGCCTTTCCAATATGTCATAAGCCCCCTTATGAACTCCTGGATGTGCAGGACTGCCCGGAGAGCACTGTGGCGATTCACGAAAATGGCCATGACTGATATAAGAAGAAATTGAAAAAGATTATTTAATTGCTATGAAGCTTTTACCTTTGGGTATCTGGGTTTATGTTTGTGCTTATGTGTATATGTGCAAATTTGTGCATAGGTGTGTGTCCTCAAATTTTGTGTGTTTTATGTATATTACATTTGTCTGTGTTATTTATAAGTATTTTACATACGTCAGCATTTGAATGTGTATGTATACATATGTATATGCTTCATGTAGTTTGCATGTAAATGTGTAATCAGTGCATCAGTGTGTGTTTGTGTTTTTAGTACCTCTGTGCATGTGTGTCTGTTCTCAGATCTTCAAATGCCGTAGCCTAGAGCTCCATCCAGTTCAGTCCCTCTGTCCCCCTCAGGCCTCTACCTTCTGTGACTCTGGAACAGGACAGTTACACGGTGATTCTTCTATTAAGCCAGGCGATCTGGGCCAAGGCTAAAGGAAGTGGCCATTGGCCAAAGCCACTGGGGGACACGAGGCCAGGAGATGGGGATGAGGTGAGCCTTGGTCAGAGAGCCAACTTGGCCTGTGATTGTTGTGTGATAACTCCTGGGATCCACCAAGCCTGGAACAAACTGTAGCCTCAGCCTTTGTAACGCGCCTCCCACATGGGTACAGCCCGGTCTGGCCAGTTCTGAAGGCCGGGCACCACCCACTCCCTCAAATCTGTGCAGTTGCATTCTTAAGTCTTTAAAAGGCCACCCACTCCCTGCCACCTGCACCCCACGGTCAGGAGGGATGGGAACTACCAGTTATGAAGTTCCCCAAGAAGGTCCCACAGAGGCCAAGTACATTGACCTTATTTCATTTACTCCTACCTCTGTTAGGTTAATAGTACTACAAGAAGGTCAAAGAAATGAAAATCATAAAATCCCAGCCTTTTATGGACCCCTTTTACTTCCCCACCATCCCCTCACTTTCCCAGAAAGGCAGGAATAGTGTCCAGGTGAGGGCCTGCGGCTCAGAGAAGTTTTAAATGGCAGGGTCAAAGCCAAACTGAGTTGAGTTGAAAAGTAAATAAGAAATTAAAAACAGATAAAGTGAAGGAAGACAATGTTTTGAAAAGTTTTTTTTTTTTAAGAACTACAAAGAAATGGGGCATTGTCCAGACAGGAATATGGGATGAGGGACGTTTTGTTTTAAAATAAGAGGTACTATGTATCTTTGTATGATAGAAATGGTCTGGCAGAGAAAGGGAGAATGAAGAGAATAATTGGAGGTCAAGTCCTTGTGTGGGGAGAGTAGATGGAATGTGGACAAGCAAAGGGGTTGGTTTCTCAGGAGTAGACATCGTTCGATCACTGAAAGTGGTAAAAATCCCTGTTGTCTCAGTTCTGGTTCAGCCCTGGAAAAGGATGAGCCATCGGTTCAATATCCCATGGCCCCAACTAGGGAGGATAGAAAGAGGTGCAGCAATGTTCCCCAAAGGGCCTGATACCAGCTCTCTCCACAGTGAGGAAAGCTTACAGGAGGCATCATCTGGGAGTCCCTGGAGTGCAGAACTTTCAGGTATAATTGGGGAGGCCTTTGGTGTGAAAGTGGAGAGGAGCAGTGGGCTAAGAATGGGTTTTTGTGTGTTCATCACAGACTCATGCTTGCCTCCTTGGCTCCCCTAAAATACCCAGAGACCGGAGCCCATAGCCTGCCTCAGCCTAATGTCTCTAAACTCTAAAGCCATGCTGTTCAGTACAATAAACACTAGCCACATTTAGCTATATAAATTTAAACCTAAGTTTAATTTAAAATTCAGTTTCTCAGTTGCACTAGAGACATTTCAAGTGCTCATTAGCCACATGTGGCTAGCGCCTGCCATATTGGACAACACAGATATGGAACATTTGTGTCGTTGCAGAAAGTTCTATTGGCAGTGCTGGTCTAGAAGAAAACAAGGTCAAATGGATAGGATGAACATCCTTCATTTATATCCTCTGGGACCAGCTATGGGCCAGCAGGCTAGGAGCTTTGTGCAAGGCTGAGATTATTACTACCTACTTGTTCTTCCACATGCACACATAAACACATACACACACACCCCTACACACACACACACACACCTTCCTTATTTACTTGTCTCTAAGTGTAACTAGGTGGAAGTGTCAGACAGAAACAGGGAACAGCCAGGAATGGTTTAATAGGGATCCAGTGATGTTGAGACTCAGGGTTGGAAGGGGGGTGTCAGACCGCAGAAGATGACCCCAGGCTTCCATCTGTGTTTGGTAATTCTGGTTTGACATGTACGTTCTTCGGCTCCACACAGCACTTAAACTCAGTTTTGCACAGTATGTAGAATACTTCACTCTGTTTACACGTCGTTCTGCACCTGCCTAACTTACTCCAACACTTCATGACTGAAAGCAAAAGGGAAGGAGGGGACAGGATCAGTCTTGAAAGAAGGCACCGGGCTGGGGAAGGGAGAAGCTAAGGCCCAGAAGAGAAGAGGGTAGTGAGGGAAATGAGGAGATCTGTGGGGAAGAAGCCCTTGCAAGCTATCCCCTAGGTCTAGAGGAAATTCTAGACCACTGTCCATTCTTTCTCCACCTGTGTCCACTGTGACAACCCCCAAAGTCCTCCCAACTCAGTGGCATGGGGCCCTCTGGGCAGCTTCCACTCATTGGCCAGCTCCCAGGAAGAGGCAAGTGTTGCCCCCTTTCTCCTGGGTTTTTTCTCTCCCATTTTATAAGGTACCCAGGTGCCCAGTATCAATTAGCCAGCTTTTCCCTTTGCCCTTTGGTACCCTCTCTGGCCATATCAATGAAAGGTGACAGGAATCTCAAATAAACCCATTTGAACATCCATAAGTCTTCAAGGCATCTGTAAAACTCTCAAGAACATCACACTGCCTTCTTCTTCACAACATCCTGGGACTTCCCGCTGGCCTTAACCACCCAAGAGAATTAGGAACAGCAGCTCTGGGGAACCTACAACCTGACATATCCCAGATAATTTGGGGTTGCATGAAAAAGTGGAATCAGAATCCACAATCAGAAATTTGGAAACCATTTTCATAGAGGCAACAATAGATTAAAATTCAAATCCTCCCAAGGAATGCTTTTGGAAAGGCCCCCATTTCCTCTAGACTCCATACCCACATCTCTCTCTTTGCCTCAAGTCATCATGTCCAACTTTTCCACAGCCAGCCAGAGAAAAGTTCAGAGAGGTCAAGTAATGGGCATAGGACAGGTCAGTTGGTACCAGAGAATTCAAACTTCCCCTAGACTAGAGAGACCATTCGAAGGACCCCATGGAGCCTGCCAAGCCATCTTCCCAGCCCAAGCTGTCAGAGCCCCCAGAGTTCCCTGAACGTACATCAGGTTCCCTGACTCACATCCCCTTGGGAGAGATCCTGGTTACCTGGGGTGACCTGGGCCAGGAGCAGGGTAACAGTCAAAACCAGGAGAAGGAGCTTCATGAGTGATAGGAGCTCAGGGAGGGATGGGAGGCTTCTGGACTGGTAAGACAGGGAGAGGACTCCATTCTGGGCAGTCCAGACTGGTATTTATTGCCCCAAGGAGCTTGGCAGAGCCATGATCAGTGAACCAGAAAGGGAACAGTCATTTGAGATCCAACAGGTGGGCAAGTAGTCAACCACACTGATTGAAGAGTCTGGGAGAGGAAGAAGGGAAGCTAATAAAGAGAAGATATAACCTTGCCTTTGAAGAGTTTTATAGCACAACCGGGGAGCCAGGAAGGGGAAAATGTTGTTATTATTAATTCATTTCTGATTAACAAGAAAAAAGAGAGAGACCAAGTAAGACAGAAAAGGAGTGATACTTCTGTGTGTTTTGGGTTCTTTCCAACAGTAAGGACATCTTAGGATGTCCCATATGTTTATTGGTGGTTCATTGTAAAGATACCAAAGGAAGGAATAGAGGAAAGTATTTTGATAGTTCCATGGCCATCACCACTGGAAACTAGAGTGTCAGCATTCATGGAGCAGATGAGTAGGGAAGCCACAGCCCTTCCTTTCAATAGTGCATGTTTAATAGGAACAAGTAGCATCCTACTAAGGTAGCAAAGGAAAATCCATTTATTACTATTGTGGTCCTTCTTATAAGGTAGGGTAGATTGCATTATTGACCCCAATGTTTTAACCCTACTTGAATCTGTACATTTGCCAAGCTTTCATCCTAAGAGGAATGAATTTTGCTATCCCTTCACTTTGGTCTTGGCATGTAATTTGTTTTGGCCAACAATATAGGGACAGATGTGACAGTGTGCCAATTCTGAGCCTAAGCTTTAAGAGGTGTGGAATGTTTTCACTTGATTTTTTGTGCCTCTGCTGTAACCATGAGAATAAGATACCCCGGTGGTCCAAGGAGGATGAGAGATACATGGAGTGGAGCCACTCCAGACGACCCGAAAATCTACAGTGAGAAACGGAGCTGCCCCAGCCACTCCAGCCTCAGGCAGAGCAATCCAGCCAAACCCCAGCTACCTGCTGACACATAAGTCATAATAAAGGAGTGCTGTTTTAAGCCACTGAGGTTTGGAAATGTTGACCTCTTTGCTCTTTACTTGATTAAATAAATCAAATCTTGATTAAGTACGTATTATGTACAAGTTACTCTCCTGAGCACCAGGAATACAGAGCAGTATAGGATACTGTCCTCTGATATCCAACTATATTAGGATCAACTAGGTTATGCCGCAGTAACCAAAAAAAAGGAAAGAAAGAAAGATAGAAGGCATCTCAGTGGCTTGAAAGAACAAAGGTTTATTTGCCACTCATGCCGCAAACTCATTGCAGGTTGGCTGGGGACACTGCTCCCACCTTCTCACTGTGGAACCCAGACTGATGGAATGGCCACTCAATTGTTGCTGGTCACCACAGCAGAGGAAAAGAGAGCTCTGGAGTGTCTTGAACCGGCCATTATCTGCCCTACCCTTGAAAGTAAAGTGTAATCACCTCAACTCACTGGCTACCACAGTGATGTGGCCATCCAACCATAAGAGGGCCAAAAGTATGATCCTACAATGGGTTGAGAATGCAGAAAGCCAGAATTATCAAAACAAGAAAAGACAAGTGCTGGTGAAGATGTGGAGAAATCGGAACCCTTGCACACTTTGGATGGGAATGGAAAATGATGTAGTCACTATGAAAAATGGTATGGAGTTTCCTCAAAAAAATTAAAAATACAATTACCATATGTTCCAACAATCCCACTACTGGGTTTATAACCAAAGGAAATAAAATCACTATCTCAAAGAGATATCTGCACTCCTATGTCCTTTGCAGCGTTATTCACAATAGCCAAGATATGGAAATGACCTAATTGTCTGTTTATGGATAGATGGATAAAGAGAACATGGTATATCATACAAGGAAATATTATTCACCCATAAAAAACAAGGAAATCCTGTCTTTTGTGACAACATGGATGAACCTGGAGGACATTATCTGAAATGAAATAAGCCAGTCACAGAAAGAGAAATACTGCATGATCTCACTTATATGTGGAATCTCAAAAAGTCAAACACTCAGAAGCAGAGAGTAAAATAGTGGTTGCCAGTGGATAGGGGATGGGAGAAGTGGGGAGATGTTGGTCAAAAGGTACAAATGTTCAGTTATAAGATGAATAAGTTCTGGAGATCTAATGTATAGCATGGTGACTGTCTTAGTTCATTTGTACTGCTATAACAAAATGTCTGAGGCTGAGTAATTTACAAAGAACAGAGATGTATTTCTCATAGTTCCAGAGTCTGGGAAGTCCAATACCAAGGGTGGTGAGGGCCCAGTCTCTCTGCTTCCAAGATGGCTCCTGATTGTTGCATCCTCCAGAGGGGAGGAACATTGTGTCCTTGCAGGGCACAGGGATGAAAGGGACTAAAAGGGGTGAACTGTTTCTGTCACGCCCTTTTATAAGGGCACCCAATCCCATTCATGAGGTTGGAGGGCTCACGACTCAATCACTTCCTAAAGGCCACACCTCTTAATACTGTTGCATTGGGCATGAAGTTTCAACATGAGTTTTGGAGGGAACAAAAGCATTGATACCATAGCAGTGACTACAGTTCACAATAGTGTATTGTACACTCGAAATTTACTAAGAGAGTAGACATTAAGTGTTCTCACCACAATGGTAAAAAAAAAAAATGGTAACTATGGGTGATGATGGATATGTTAATGAACTCAATTGTGGTAATCATCTCACAATGAATATGTATATCAAATCATCACATTGTACACCTTAAATATATACAATTTGTGTGAGTTATACCTCAACAAAGATGTAAAAAATTTTGTTAAATGAGTAGATGAGATTTCCTTTTTGAAAAAAGGAAAAGGATATAGCACATGTAACACATAGTAGGTCCAGCTTCCTCTCCTGTATATCGCAATCCTTCCTTACCCACACCTCTTCTGTTTGAGCTTGATTAGGTATAATAAGAGACAAGCACAGAAGTCAGCCAAAGGTATTTTAACAAAGTTCAGGAAACTACTAAGGTCAGACCCAGGGCAAGTTTATTTTCGTTTTCGTGGCCCCAGACTTCAAAGCACTAATTCATGTTAGTGATTATGTGTGGCTGGTCCTTGGGCTTCACACAGCACAGTTTACCACTCATGCAGAAAACATAGATCCTTTCATTACCGATGCATTTGTCACGGCAGGAGCCACGAAGATTCCAACATGTTTCGGTGCTGCCTAATACAAAGAGAAAAAAGGAGAGAGTCGATATCAGTCATGAGGGGAAACAGGTCCCGGATTAAGAAGACTAACAGAATGCCAGACAGAAAAAGGGGGCCGTAGAAAAAGGAGGCATCACCTCTAGATATTTAGGGTAGTGATATAGTCTGACATTCTCTCTTGACACTCCATCCCAACCACAGCCCTTCATCAATGTTCTCGCTTAAGACCATGGACTGTTGGAACCCATAGACTTGGATTTGAACTCTGTCTGCACCACAAGCCAACTGCAAGATTCTTAGCAGGTTACTTCATTTCTCAGTGCATCAGTTTCCTCTTTTCCAAAACGAAGCTATAACACCTGCCTCAGACAGCTGTTGTGGGGATTAAATGAAATTGTGTTAAAAAGCAAATCACTAGCATTAAGTAAATTCAGATATGAAGTGGCAGGACCTCAGGAAGGACTCAAAATTCTAAAAATCATTCCATAAGTAGAAACTTAACTAGAAGGAACACATGAGCAAATGAAACTGATAATGGCTTAAGAGAAATACAGAATGGCTGGGCACAGTGGCTCACACCTGTAATCCTAGCACTCGGGGACGCCAAGGCGGGAGGATTGCTTGAGGTCAGGAATTTGAGACCAGCCTGAGCAAGAGCGGGACTCCATCTCTACTAAAAATAGAAAAAGAAAAAATATTAGCTGGGCAACTAAAAGTTAGCAGGGCGTGGTGGTCGGCACCTGTCGTCCCTGCTACTCGGGAGGCTGAGGCAGGAGGATCACTTGAGTCCAGGAATTTGAGGCTGAAGTGTGCTAGGCTGACGCCCTGGCACTCTAGCCCAGGCAACAGGGTAAGACTCTGTCTCAAAAAAAAAAAAAAGAGAGAGAGAGAGAGAGAAATACAGAATGAAAAAGAGGATGTTTTAATCAAAAGGAAAAGATAAGATAGGCCGGGCGCGGTGGCTCACGCCTGTAATCCTAGCACTCTGGGAGGCCGAGGCGGGTGGATCGCTCGAGGTCAGGAGTTCGAGACCAGCCTGAGCAAGAGTGAGACCCCGTCTCTACTAAAAATAGAAAGAAATTATCTGGCCAACTAAAATATATATA
>CM052436.1:185258523-185287778 GCA_028533085.1 Varecia variegata | reverse complement strand
TCGTCTCTACTAAAAATAGAAAGAAATTATCTGGCCAACTAAAAATATATATAAAAAAAATTAGCCGGGCATGGTGGCACATGCCTGCAGTCCCAGCTACTCGGGAGGCTGAGGCAGTAGGATCGCTTAAGCCTAGGACTTTGAGGTTGCTGTGAGCTAGGCTGACGCCACGGCACTCACTCTAGCCCAGCCAACAGAGCGAGACTCTGTCTCAAAAAAAAAAAAAAAAAGATTTTTTTGCAAACATGATTTTTAGCAATTTGAGTATGATATGCCTTTGCATGCTTCTTTTAGGTTTTATTTGACTTGGAGTTCACTAGGGTTCTCGTTTCTACAGGTTTGGAGTTTTCATCAAACAAAATTTTTCAGGCATTATTTCTTCAAATATTTTTTCTGTTCCTTGCCTCTCTTCTCCTTTTGGTACTCTAATTATATGTGCTGTTAGATGGCTTGTTATTGTCCCATGGGTCACTGATGCTCTGTTCTTTTTTTTATTTTTCAGTCTCTTTTCTCTCCATGTTTCATTTTGTATAGTTTCTGTTGCTGTGTCTTCAAGTTGATTTACCTTTTCTTTTTCAGTCTAATCTACTGTTAATATCACTATGTTTTTCATTTAATATTTAGTGTTTCTTCTCAAGTATTTCTACATGAATAGTTTTGCATCTTTATTTCTTCTCATGATTCTCAGGTTTCCCTCCACCTTCTTGAGCATGTAAAGCATATTTACCATAGCTGTTTTGTCATCCTTGTCTGCCAGTTTTATCACCTTTGTCATTTCTGGGTCAGTTGATTGGTTTTCTCCTAGTTCTAGGTCATGTTTTTCTGCCTTTTTTCTTGCATGCCTGGAAAATATCTGGATGCCATGCACTGTAGATTTTCCACTTTTGTTTGTTGTTTTTTGCTTTAGAGATGGGGGTTCCACTTTGTCACCCAGACTGGAGTACAGTGCCACAATCATAGTTCAATGTAACCTTAAACTCTTAGGTTCAAGCAATCCTCCCACTTCAGCCTCCCAAGTAGCTAGGACTACAGGTGTACATCACCATGCCCTGGTAATTTATTTTATTTTTTGTGTGTAGAGATAGAGTCTCACTATGTTGCCCAGGCTGGTCTCAAACTCCTGGGCTCAAATGATCCTCCTTCCTCTGCCTCCCAGGGAAGCCACCACACCCAGCAGATTTTACACTTTTGGTTGCTGTATTTTGTTGTATTCCTTTAAAGAGTGTTGGATTTTTTTCTGGAATACAATTAGGTTAGTTGGAATGAGATAAATATTTTCAAGACTGACTTTTAAGCTTTTTCAGAATGAGTACAGGGTATCCTTATCTAGGGCTAATTTAGTCCCACTACTAAGGCAATAGCCTTCTGAATACTGAATGCTGCAAATCTGACAAGGTCTTTCCACTCGGGCAGGTGAAAACACAAGCTATTTCCAGCCCTATGCAATCACTGGGAATTAATTATTCTACCAACTTCTTTTTGGTGTTTTTTTTTTTCCCACGCCGTTGGTATTATAGTTTCCTCTAGCACATGCACAGATAAGTACTCAAAGACTAGAGGATACTCTCTGCAGATCTCCACGGTGCTCACTCATGCTCACTTGCTCTCACTTTCTCTCTGTCTCTAAACCACAAATTCCAGCTGAGTTGGCCTCTTTGAACATCAATGTCTATCTCCTCAATTCACTCCATTCAGTAAGACCACTAGGCTCTGTTTGGGCTCCCCTTTCTTGCCCTGTAACCCCGAAACTGCTTCGGAGCAGTAAACTGGTGCAATCACAGCACTAACTCCATTGCTTCCCTTCTCTCAAGGATCACAGCCTTGGGCTGCGTGGTGCCCAATGTCTGAAAATCATGGTTTCATATACATTTTGTCCTATTATCTTACTGTTTAAAGCAAGAGGGTAAATAGGGTCCCTGTCACTCAATCTCAGCCCGAAGAAGTCCCGTGTCTTATAATTTTTACATTTTTTCCTCTTTTTCATCTTGATTTCTCTTAAAACACTGTCCACTGAAATTATTTCTTTCAGATTAGATTTTTTTCTGAAAAGATTTTTTTCCTTTATTCCTAATTGTTTGTCACCTTATTTCTGAATTTTTCTAATGCTGGTAGATTTTGTGTTATTTTATATAGTATCCACAACAGCTCTCTGAAATAGGTGCTTTTGCGCCTTTTCTTTTTTTTCATAAGAGAAAAATGAAGCTCTGGGAAAGGAAGTAACTTGCTGAAGATCTCTCAGTTTACATGTGGTAGAGCCAGGTTTCACACCCAGGCTTCCCCTGTGGTTCATGTGCCCCTGATCCTCTGAGAGGGACATCCATGGAGGACAAGGATTGGGATTGGGTGTCCAGAGAGAATATGAATCTGTATCATACCTACAAAGCCTTCCCTATCTGAGCCCCACCCCTTTTCCCTGTTTTGGCCCTCCGTCTCAGACCTGTCAGAAGGAACCTGAGTGAGTGACTCAAATAGAGGTTAAAGGCTTTATTCGGCTGATACACACCAAGGCAACTCTCAGTCAAAGAAGGATTGGAGTTTTTATAGAGAAAAGAGGGGTACATGTCCTTTGGTTTGCCTCAAGTAGCAGGTTTTGTCTTAACTCTTGCCAAATTGTGGTTGGAATGATCGGACGTTGCTTCCATTTGTCATGTCTCTTGCTCAGGATGGTTGGTACAACCCCATCCCGGTGACTGTCAGAACAGTTCTTTCAAGGGCAGCTTTTGCAAGTGTCCAGGTTTGTGGCTTAGTCTAGATTCATGGGCAGGGTGGGAAGCAAAAAACTGGGGTAAAGGGAAAATAGTGAGAGGTAGAAAGAAGGGGAAGGGAAACTGGGGACCCTCTATGGCATCTGTTTTAATTCTTTTGCAGCCCTTCCAAACCCAGAGCCCCCCTCTTCTTAAGATTGACACTGTCTCCCTTCTTTCTGCTTCATGTCAGGTGGCACCCAAAAATGCTGGAATCTTCGTGGCAGATGCCGCCACAGATGCTCCAGGAAGGAAAGGGTCTATGTTTACTGCACAAATAGTAAAATGTGCTGTGTGAAGCGCAAGTACCAGCCAGAAGGCAGGCCTTGGCCATTTTAGGTGCTTTGAAGCCTGAAGCCATGAAAATGCAGATGAAGCTGCCCTGAGTCTGACCCCACTGGATGCCTGAGCTCTACCAATAAACACCTCTGGATGAGCCCTGTGTTTGCCTGTCGGTGGGCCCAGCAGTTCTGAGAAGTTCCCTTTCAAGGGGTTCGGGCGTCAAGACTATTTGCATAATAAAGCATTATTTGCCCTTTTTAATCTCATTCTCTCACAAGTCTATAGTGGAATATTCTGGAATCCACATAACATGACATCATATTTCTGGCAGCTAACAAAATATGTACTTATGTATTCCTGTATTTCTAGAATTCTTTAAATCCAAAGGCTTAAGATATAAGTATGTTCATTTTCAGAGGTTAACTTAGTTTGTTCTCAGTAACTCTGCTGTTCTTTTACAAACTATTTTTGGTTATATTATTAATCTCTGTAACCTCATTATCACGTAATAAATAATTACTTTGAAATCTCAAAACTTTCCTTGCACCATGAGAAATAAGAGAACTTTGTTGTCTTGGTTTGCAAAGGTATATTAACAGAGTCCCAACTGCCTAACAGAGGAAAGAGTGTTCTCTCCCTGAGGAAAAAATAATATTTATTCTAGACTTTACAGTTATTTTAAATACAATTTCTGACCTATAATTAAAAAATTACAAAACATGCACAGAAGCAGGAACATATGACCCATAATCAAGAATAAAAATAATCATATAGAAGCAGACTCAAAGATGGCACAGCTGTTGGAATTAAAAGATAACTTTAAAATAACTATTATAAATATGTTAAAGAAATTAGAAGAAAAGATTGATAAGGTGGATGAAAGGACGGAGAATTTAAATAAATATACCGAAAAATAGCATATCTGCTTTCTATTGCTGTATTACAAAACCACTCCAAAACTTAATGGATTAAAATAACAACTATGTATTATTTCTCCCAGTTCTGTGCATTGATTGAGTGGGTCTTCTGATATTCTCATATGAGGTCACTCATGCGACTGCTTCTCTCTGCACATGGCACGTCCACCTCAAGGAAGTTAACCTTGGCTTCTTGTATGATGGTCCAAGAGGGTAAGCCTCGACGTGCAGCATTTCTCAAACTTCTGTCTGTAGTACGTTTGCTGAAGTCTCATTGGCCAAAGCAATTCATGTGATCCAGAGTCAATGTGGAAGAGGACTACACCAGGGCACGAACACTAGGTTTGATTCACTGGTGCATCATCAATGTACGAGTCTACCACAAATGGAATCTCTAAGAATAAATTGGGCCTGCAGTCCCCAACCCCCAGGCAGCAGACTGGTACTGGTCTGTGACCTGTTAGGAACCAGGCCGCACAGCAGGAGGTGAGCAGCGGGCAGATGAGTGAGTGAAGCTTCATCTGTGTTTACAGCTGCTCCCCATCGCTGGCATCACCACCTGAGCTCCGCCTCCTGTCAGATCAGCAGTGGCATTAGATTCTCCTGGGAGCTCGAACCCTACTGTAAACTGTACAAGCTAGGGATCTAGGTTGTGAGCTCCTTACGAGAATCTAATGCCCCATGATCTGAGGTGAAGCTAAGGGGGTGATGCTAGCGCTGGGCAGGGGATGGGGAGAGAATTCCTGGTCTGTGTTTGACTTCATACAACCGCATATGTCTTCACTTCAGCCAAGGCTATGAGCAGGGCTGGAAGGATATGAATGTATGGAACATGCACAATGTCCTGTGTATTCACAGTTCCATATATCATTGCAATAAACTTCTATAGGGAGGAGCACGTCTGCTCCTCTCTCCATGTTACACAGAGCCCCTAGGCTTAGAGGGATATGAACATCACCAAAATGCAAGATGTGGGCCCTTTTAGTGAAATTCTGGAGAAGGGGACAGCCGCTCCGTCCCTTCATGAGGTCCCACTAATCTGCTAGTGAGAGCTCGACATTCACTGGACCCTATTAGACTCGATGCCCCTTTCTTATAATACATATTTCACAATGCCCCCTTTCTGCCCTAAAATAAAATGCATAAATATTGTAATCTACCTCACATAATTTCAAAAAAAATAAAATTAAACCCTAACTATATTATTTTAAAAGGAGTAAAAAACATTTTATAATATATATCTTGATGCATAAATACACAAAAGACCTAATAAAATAAATCTTGTACCTATAAATAACATGAGTGCAACAGCTATCAATGCAAACTCAAATAGGTGTGCTATGTGGGCAACTCGAATACTACCCATAGTGTTGCTATTCAGGTCCTGGTTTTCCAAAATTGTGAACAGCTTGGGTGAAGTTCCAACCGACACAAAGTATAATCATCCCTTCATTTACACAGTAGTTTCATTTCAGGAAAATTCAGTTGGTAAAAAATACTTGCAAAACAGCCTTAATTCTGGGCTCAGAAAATTATAAATGGGTTTCTCACCTACATAAATGGCAGGTAGGATATTTGAATTTTGTTTGAGAAATAAGTCAATACTTCATTTTCAAGGACAATGACACACATTTGCATGCCTCCTAACTTCCCTGGGCCCCAAATCACTAAATTCCAACAGGGGGCCCATGAATTTTGACAATCAAAAATGGTTCTGTAAATTCCCAAAATAACCACTAGAGGGAAGTATCTTCCCTTGAGAATCATTGATCTAGACTCCTGAAAAAGTAATTCTTTTCTGTCTTGGGGCTTTATTGTCTACTCTTTGTGAGACAAACAGAGCTGCATGATAAGCACAAATAACTTACCCAAATGCAACTACATGTACTTGCGGAAAAAAGAGAAATATAATGAAAATAATATTTCTGGTGGGTTTTTTTTTCTTTTAAATTCACCTTAGTTTTGCTTCTTTATAAATGGAATTATTCAGTATGTACTCCTTGCGTCTGGCTTCTTTCATGTAACATGATGTTTTTGAGATTAATTTATGGTGTTGTCATTGTTTGAGTGGTATTGTATTGTATGGCTATAACTCAATTTATCCATTCACCTGTTGGACATTTGGGTTGTTTGCATTTATGGGCTACTATGAATGAATAAAGCTGCTATAACATTGCTAGAGAAGTCTTTGTATAGACATATGTTTAGACATATGTAGACATCTATTTAATTTTATAAGTCACTCTGCACCAGTGTTTCCAGTTGCAGAGTGGCTGTCCATGTTACATTCCCACCAGCAATGTGTTAGCAATACAGTTGCTCCATATCCTCATAATCTTGCTATGGTCAGTCTTTTTTAATTATTCTGGTAGGTGTGTATGATATCTCATTATGGTTTTAATTTGATTAATAATTACATTGAATATCTTTTCATGGACTTATTGGCCACTTATATAGCTTCATTTGTAAAATGTCTGCTCAAATATTTGCCCACTGTATTATAGGATTATCTTTTTCTTATTGATTTGTAGGAATTCTTTTTATATTGTGGATATGAGTCTTTTGTCAGATATATGTTTTGCAAATAAAGCAATAACAGTCCAAACAAGCTGGAGGAATCCCATCTTGAGCCAGTGCCTGAGTGAGCGGAAGGTGGGAATTGTATATTTCCTATGCAGGGAAAGCATCTGGCATCGCACTGCATTGTATCATTCCACTGTGGAAAGAATTTCACAAAATTGGTCCCTCAACATAACCAACCACTTCCTTTAGTGCATCACCAGAGAAATGTGATGCATTCCATCGATGGAGGAAAACTTGCTGTCCTTGTCAGTCTCCAAAAAGGCACCTTCCTGAGCATTTTTCAAGGGTAGTTTGAGCCATATGTGATTGCTGCCTGGCTCTCAGACTCAAAACTAGCCCTAGCATCATAAACAATTCCACTGAACACTCTACCACTGAAAAACCAAGCGGAAAAGGGAGTGGGGACAGAAGTCAGGGCACCCAATGCCTGCCTGAACCCCCTACAATATCCATTTTTATAACCTCCTTATTCTTTTCTTTCCCTGCATGCACAAAGTTATCTACCTGATCGGCAGAATGAGAAACTACTCCCTTAGAAGAATCTCTGATGTATGTGAAAAAATATATATGTAAGGATATGTACCAAAATGCTAACAGAGATTATGAAAGAGTGGTGAATATTTTGAGGTTTATCTATACTTTCTTATTTTCCCACAATGTGTTTTAAACATACTACTCAAGTTATAAAAATTGGAAGCTTTTCGAGAAATTTCGGGAGAAATTTTAGTTCTAAAAATCTTGTTTTGGAAGAATATCTAAGCATATATGGAAATATTTATGATGCATTGACAAGTTAAAAAAATAAGATGCAAACTATCTACAGTTTGATTCCATTTTATTTTTGTCACATTTTACATATTTATTATCCCTGGGTATTTCTGTGCAGTGAAAATACTGGTCATTTTAGTTTTCTTATATGTGGGTCTCTGGTTTTTTAAAGTTTTTTCCAATGAACATGTATTCCATTTATAATTAGCAAAAAAAATGTTATTTTAAAAGTAAGAGTGACGCTGGGAGACAAAATTGAATAGAGGATTAGGGTAGACATCTAGCTCCACCACTTACTAGTATAAGACCTGGGAAACTCACCTAACTGAGAGCCTTGGTTGTCTTATACAAAAGGCAAGGATAGGCTCACGCCTGAAATCCTAGCACTCTGGGAGGCCGAGGCGGGTGGATCATTTGAGTTCAGGAGTTCGAGGCCAGCCTGCGGAAGAGCGAGACCCCGTCTCTACTAAAAAAAAAATAGAAAAAAATTAGCTGGACAACTAAAAATATATAGAAAAAATTAGCCGAGCATGGTGGTACATGCTTGTAGTCCCAGCTATGCGGGAGGCTGAGGCAGTAGGATTGCTTGAGCCCAGGAGTTTGAGGTTGCTGTGAGCTAGGCTGACGCCATGGCAGTCACTCTAGCCCGGGCAACAAAGCGAGACTCTGTCTCAAAAAAGAGAGAGAGAGAGAGAGAGAGAGAGGGAGGGAGGAAGGAAGGAAGAAAGAAAAGGCAGGGATAATAATATACGACTGTGGGAATTAAGTGAGATGATATTTGTAAAGCGATTGATACTTACCAAAGGGTAACTGATATTACCACTATCTCAGCCATTCCTCCTTGAGTAGTGTCTGTGCTCTGACATACTGCTTCTGAGCACCTACCCAAAGCAAAAATTCCTTCTCTTGCACTCCCCAACCCCCTGGCTCACTTTGCACCCCCTCCAGTGTCAGGGGGCTCCCTTTCTCCCAAAACTTCCGCATCACAGTGGCCTGCCCTACCAATCTGTGGCTATCTTTCCATCTTGGAAACAGCCTTAATTTGACATCCAAAGATTTAAGTCCAAGCCCTGGCTCTGTCCCTCGTGATCTGTATGACCTTGGACAAGTCACTTTGCCTCTCCGGGCTTGCAAGTGTCACTCATGCGGTATTTTGAGGAATCCTCCACCCTGGAATTGCCTTGTCTCTTTGGCTTTTGGGGTGCATCTTTATGACTTAGGAAGTTGGATATATGCTTAGATGAGGGTCTGTTTGAACACCAGGTGGAAACAGCTGCGCGTGTGAGGTTCAAGTTTCAGAGAACTGTCGTGTGTGTTGGTCTTGGCTTCAGCCTCCAGAAGGCCAATGGCTGCCTCTGACATGATACACTGAGACAAACACAGCGTCACTTCTGTCATAGTCCTGCCAAAAACGCATACGCTGAATCCAAACATAACAAAACATCAGACAGACTCAAACTGTGGGACATTCCACAAAATAGCTGGCCCAGACTCTTCAAAAGTGTCAATGTCATAAAAAACTGAGGAACTGCTCTAGATTAAAGGAGATCAAACAACTGAATAATGCATGGTCCAGGGATTTTTCTTTTGCTATAAAGGACTTCATTGGAATAGTTGGTGAAATCTGAGTAAGTTCTGAAGATTAGACAATAGAATTTTGTCAATGTTAATGTCCTGATTTTATAATCATATTGCATATGGCTATATAAGAAAATGCCTGTTTTTAGGAAAAACCCACTTACATATTTATGATAGGTACAAAGGGGCATCATGTCTGCAATTTACTTTTGAACAATTCACAAAAGATGTATATTAAATTTTTTAATATATTTAAAGAGAAAGAGACAGAGAAGGATAAAGGTGGGAAAATGTTAATATTTGGTAAAAACTGGGTGAAAGGTCTGTGGGAATTCTTTGTACTATTCTTGCAGCTTTTCTGCAAGAAAGTGGAATTGTGTGAGGAGGATAAGAAGGCCAGTGGTGTGTATTTTGCTCAGTGGAAGTGACAGCAATCGGAGCTGCTTTCATTTCCCAAACATTTACAAAGTGCCAGATAAATGCATCTGACCCCAGAGCTATGTCATTAGCAGCTATCAATATGCCATTTTGCAGAGGAGGAATGTGACAATCAGACTTGGGAAGTGACTTGCCCCAGGTCACACGGTCTATGGCCTGCACATGGCAGAGCTGGGGTATGAACTTGAGTCTGACCTGCCCCCACCCCACCCCCGCCCCTCCCAGAAGTCATCACCATCCTCACGGCAACGTCACAAAGCCACTGACACTACATCTGAGGCTGTGCAAAGACAACGTAGCTGCTTTATTCTTTCCAAAACAACTGAGGGGGAGGGGTCAGCGTGCAGAACTAAATTTAGCTCAGTTCCGTTTAAAACTTGGTCTAATCCAACAATTTAAATATTCTCTTGTGGTTTCTTCAATTCAGAGAGGCTTAGTTTCTTTGCTATAATTGCTCAGTCTTTCAGGTTTCCCTCCTCCCCCTGCTCCCTCCAAATATGAAGGCTGGGGTAAGAGTGAGGAGACGTGATGGCCCGTGCTGGCTGGCATCTGCTGGGGTCTGGGTGGCTTGGGCCTGTCACCGGGAATGTGCACTGGCTTTCCAGCTACAACCTGCTGCTGGTGAACTGGTCTAGTCTCTGTCATTGAGGCCTAGTGGGGATACCAGGCCAATGGCACCTCATGTCAGCTCTCGTGGCTCTGTTGACCTCTCTGGGGTTCTTATCTGTCCTCTTTTGAGGCTCTAGATCTCTACTCCCACCTCAGCCCCACCACGGTGGGCCCTAAAACAGTCCCTTGGCTCTCAGTTCTCCACCCAGACCACATAGGAACGGAGGGAGGGAGGGAAGCAGGACTGACAGCCAGCTGGTACACCTTGAGATTAAAATAATTTAAGGCTTCCTTCCAGGTTGGTAAACAGCTGCTGCCCAAGCCCCTTCCATCCCCCCTCCTCCACCCCAACTGCCTCTGGTGTATCCCCAGGTCCCTCTCATGCCAGAAGCTAAAGGGTTAATTGCTGCTGCAGCAGGTGGTCTCCAAGACCCAGCCACCTAGGATTTTGAGTGTCACTGCCTCTTTCTTAGCCTGACCACACAGGGTCCACTCTCTCACTTGGGCTGGGCCACGGCTACCCAGAACAGCTGTCCTCTCGGAAGAGCTCAAAGGACAGTGGACAAGAGTCCCTCTGTCCCTCAACTTACCCAACACTCCTGCCCCTTTCTGGGTTCAGTCTCAGCAGACGCTGGGGGGTCTTCCCAACTCCCATTCTCCCACGCTCCAGTCTGCTAGAGAACTGGAAACGCTTAATCCTTTCTTCCCCGACCTCCCTCCCATCCGGAGTGGCCACATGATACGGCTCAGGCCCGGGAGATGTCGGCAGAAGACTGCTGAGGGGATTCCAGGGAAAGTTTGGGCTTTCTTTTATTTATTTTTTTTTTTTTTGAGACAGAGTCTCACTCTGTTGCCCAGGCTGGAGTGCCGTGGCGTCAGCCTAGCTCACAGCAACCTCAAACTCCTGGGCTCAAGCAATCCTCCTGCCTCAGCCTCCCGAGTAGCTGGGACTACAGGCATGTGCCACCATGCCCGGCTAATTTTTCTATATATATTTTTAGCTGTCCATATAATTTCTTTCTATTTTTAGTAGAGACGGGGTCTCGCTCTTGCTCAGGCTGGTCTCGAACTCCTGAGCTCAAACAATCCACCCGCCTCGGCCTCCCAGAGTGCTAGGATTACAGGCGTGAGCCACCGCGCCCGGCCGGGCTTTCTTGATAAAAAGGAGAAACGCAGCCCATACCAACCTTCCTCCCTCTTCCTGAGTTAAACAAGGACATGAGGCCTGACATTTCGGAAGCCATGTTGTGACCCAAGAGGATCCCAGACACACTTCTTTTTACATGAGAAAAATAATGCCCTGCAAGTTGAGTTTCCTGTTTTTTCAGAGACACACACACACACACACACACACACACACACACACACACGATCCTAACTGCCCCGGGGTGATTAACCCGCATGTCTACCGACCTCCCTTATTCTGCTCACTTTGCTCCCTGCCCTCCTGTCCCCACAGGTCCCTGGGCCTGGAAGACATAGACATTCCCTCCATCACCTCTTCCCACTTAGATGAAAACTGCTTTCGTAAAATTCTTACAGTTCTGTCCACCTAGGCAGACTCTTGAAATGCCAAAATAGCAGAAAAAGGAATCTAGAAGAATCCTGTCACCCTCAGCAGGGCCTTACAAGTCGCACCATCTCACCCTGAACATCAGAAGCTTCTTATTGACTCTACTATTATGAACTCTTATTCTTACCAGCTATTATAATACTATTAACTCTTTATATTATTAATTTGTTATTAACTCTACCTTTCTTTTCGCATTCCTTCTATAAAATGCTCATCTCCCGATATTATAATTATCCCCATTTTATGGATGAGGAGGCTGAGGAGGCTTACACAGAGGTGAGTCATGTTTCCGGAGTTGGACAGATAGGAAGTGATGTGGCCAGGACCAGAACCATTTACAACGGTCACTAATGCCCACGGCTCCCCTCCCTCCCCAGACCATCTCTCCCACACCCCGGACCTTGCCCCATACCCAGGTGGAGAGGAGCACAGAGGGGTAGGCAGAAAGAAGAGACAGCTGGGAGCATGTGTTTTATTGGCCAGCAAGGGTGCCAGCCCCAGAACCAGCTAGTCATACTCAGGCTTGATGGCCGGCGGAGGCTTGAATGCGTAGGAGAGACAGCACAGGGACCCATCTGGGCACAGGTGCATGTAGGATTCCTTCCTTGTGCAGTAGGTTCGGCAGGCCCCTTGGCCCTTCCAGCACCGTTTGAATTCGCTTCTCCCTAAGCAGAGGAACACCACAGGTCACAGAACAGCCCGTGGGTCACAGGTTAGACCACTGATCTCGAGTTAGGTTACAGACTAGACCACCCTGGTCACAAATTAGTTCTCTGGTCATTTGTTAGACCACTAGTCATAGATGAGGGTACTAGTTACAATTTAGACTACAGATCTTAGTCCAGGTTAGTCCACAGGTCATAGGTTAGACCACTGGTTACAAGTTAGAGACTAATTTCTTGTCCAGGTAAAACCACCCACCAGGTATACTCTAAGCACTTTTCTTAACAACACTATATGAGTATAGGTAGTCTTACTGCAATCCCCGCTATACAGGTAAGGAAACTGAGGCTCAGAGAAGTTAATAAAGTTACCCAAGGTCACATAGCCATTAAGGAACAGAACTAGGATTCAAACCCAGGAAATCTGACTCCAGAATCCACACCCATAACCATCACACAAACTGTCCCAACACATAGGGATCTATTTAATGTTAGGCTTTAGTGAGGGAGTTTCCAATGATGGGTCATGGAAAAGGTAAGAGGTTGGGGGAACAGGTCCTATATCCCCTCCAAGGGTCTTTGGTCACAAGATGGGATGGAGCCTGTCTTTCGTTTATTCATTCAACAAACATGGAGAATTGGAATTACCACAATGAACGATATGGCCATGGTTCATGCCCTCAAGGAGCTTCCAGCTGGCAGGGAAAGCAGTTGAAAAGCAACGAAATAAATACAACTAATAGATTTTGTGGCAAGTACCACAATGGAGATGATCAGGGTACTGTGATGGCCAATTAGAGTGAATGGGGGAAGGAGAGGAAAGACCAGGACTTAGACAGCCTTGTTTGTCACAGTGACATTTCTAGACATATGGCCCCAGACCAGCAGAAAGCAAGCAGCTCAGAACAACTAGAAAGTCTTCCCCACATCTGCCTGGATTAAAAGAGATCCCACATAATCCTCAAATGATGGATTTGGGCTGTCTTGGGCCTATCCATGGGTTTTATTCAGCCCTGCCGACCAGCCCATGCTTCCATCCTGGCAAGTTGGAGAATCTTAAAATGGTACAGTGCTGGCCTCAAAAGCTCCATGAGATGGCCGGGCGCGGTGGCTCACGCCTATAATCCTAGCACTCTAGGAGGCCGAGGCGGGTGGATTGTTTGAGCTCAGGAGTTCGAGACCAGCCTGAGCAAGAGCGAGACCCCGTCTCTACTAAAAATACAAAGAAATTATCTGGACAACTAAAAATATATATAAAAAATTAGCCAGGCATGGTGGCGCATGCCTGTAGTCCCAGCTACTCGGGAGGCTGAGGCAGGAGGATTGCTTGAGCCCAGGAGTTTGAGGTTGCTGTGAGCTAGGCTGACGCCATGGCACTCTAACCTGGACAACAGAGTGAGACTCTGTCTCAAAAAAAAAAAAAAAAAAAAAAAAAGCTCCATGAGGCAAAGAATCCACACCATGAAGAGGGTGTGCGGTATAATGGCTAACCGTGCAGCATGAAGCCAGCTCAGACCTCCTGGGTCCAGATTCCAGCTCAGTCACTTCCCAGTTGAGTAAACTTGGCCTCAGATTCCTCATCTGAACAGCTGTCTTTCAGAGGACAGCGATAGGATCATTTTAGCACCTGGCACATAGTAAATGCTCAATAAGTAGCAGGTGAGATTACCAGAATGATGGTCTAGATAGCTGGAACAACCAGGGCTTATTCTAGGAAAATACCCTCACTTTCCAGATAAAGGAAGGGACTTGCCGAAGCTCCCTTAGCCTCTAAGTGGTGGGTCTGGAACCGGAACCTCAGACCCTGACTCCCAGGCAAAGACAATTCCTAGAATGAATACTCTTAACACAGCCTCACACTTGAACTTCCCAATCACCCCAAGATCCAGAAGTGGCTCTTTTCTCCTACATGATCTGCTTTCCCCTCCTCATCTCTTAGACTCCGTCTCCCACCAATTTCCCCCGTGTTCCCCGCTCCAGCCACACCAGCCTCCGCTGCTGCTCAGATGCGGCTATCACCTCCTGCCTCATGGCCTTGGCCACTGCTGCTCCCTGCACCTGGAACAATCTTCCTGTCTGCTCTCTTTATTCAGGGCTCTGCTCAAGCCCACCTTATGTGAAATGATAAGATTCCTGGGATTTACTTCAAACAAATTCACTGGGGATGGGGGGAGAAAAAAACAAAACAGGATTGGTTCAAGTTGGTAATTATTGAGATTGAATGTTGGGTACACAGGGGTCCTTTATACTATTTTTTTTATTTCTGTTTGAAATTTTCTAAAAGAAAAAAGGTGTTTTTAAAAAACTCATGTCATTACATTATTCTCTATTTCTGCATAAGTTTAAATTTTTCCACACCTAAAAAATTGTAAACTCACCCTGTTTATTATTCTCTCTACCTTTGTGTATATTTGTTATTTTCCAAAATAAAAAGTTTTCAAAAAGAAAAAGACCTTATCAGAGGCCTTCCCTGACCAGCCCATCAGCTTTCCCACCACCCCACACACGCGCGCACACCACTGTAATCTCTTACCTTGCCTTTCTCTTAGCACTTACCACCACCCGACATGTTATGTGTTTATCTATTTATTTTCTATCTCCACAAACTAAAATGTCAGCTCCATGAAAAAAAGGACCTTGTTTTCTTTCACTGCTAGATCCCCAGCAATCATGACAGTGCCTGACCCACAGGAAATATTTTTCAAATGAATATTTAGAGAGGGAAGCCCATTGTACAGATTAGGAAACTGAGGTGCAGGTCGATTTAGCAACTTGTTCTAAGCTGCCCAGCAAGTCAATGGTGGGGCCAGAACTTAAATGCTGATCTAGGTCCCTCTTATCCTCCAGGACCCAAGAGCCTAGTCCTCATTTTTACACACACACACACACACACACACACACACACAGGTGATGTTACCTGGTGGCACATGACCCAGGACCAGGAGAGCCACAATGAGCAGAAGCAGCTGTGTCATGGCCACAGGGCTCCAGGGAGACTGCTGGGGAGAACACAGGAGAGGAACAGAGCGTGCCGAGCCTCACTGCCTTGGGCCCAGCCTTTACTGGGCTGCAAATAAAGGCAGGGCTGTGGGCAGCAGACCTAAGTGGGAGGATGCGGCCATGTGGTCCCCAGGCTGCTCAGGCTCTCAGCCAGCTATGTGGGAACTGGTCAGCCACACCCTCTGGAGGCTGTTGAGCTCGGAAGCTGGGGGCAGAATTTTTTTTTCTTTCTTTTTTCTTTTTATTTTTCTTTCTTTCTTTTTTTTTTTTTTAAGACAGAGTCTCTCTGTTGCCCAGGCTAGAGTGCAGTAGCCCGATTTTTGTTCACTGTAACCTCAAATTCCCAGGCTCAAGCGATCTTCCCACTTCAGCCTCCTAAAGTATCTGGGACTATAAGCATGGGCTACCACAATCAGCTAATTTTTTTTATTTTTTTTCAGAGGCGGCGGCGGGGTCGGGGGGGCGGGGGGCTCTCACTATGTTGCTTAGGCTGGTCTTGAACTCCTGGCCTTAAGTGATCCTCCCATCTCAGCTTCCCAAAGTGCTGGGATTACAGGTGTGAGCCACTGCACCCAGCCTAGGGGATGGAATTTTCAGAGGCAATGCCTGGGGTCAGAAACTGGAAATCTTCCCCACTTAGAGAGTGGGAAAAGCCTTGACTTGAGAGAGACCTTGTTCAATCTCAGCATTTCCCCCTAACTGCTGTGAAACCTTGGACAAGTCACTTAACCTCTGAGAGCCACAGACTGTTGTCTTTGAAAGGATGATAAGCCTCCCTTGCAACATTAATAAATGAGGGTTTCCCTTCCTACTGCCAAGGAGATGGGACCAGAAATTACTGGCCTATTTAAACAAATATGTATTTAGACCCACTCTAAAAATGGGAAGAGTAATAGTATCTACCTCACAGACAGTAATGGCTATCTATCTTGTTTAGAGGATTAAATTAAATAATACAGTGGCTCTCAAAGTGTGGTTCCCAAAACAAGCAGCAGCAGCAACACCTGGGACTTTTTAGAAATGCAAATTCTCTGGCCCTACCCAAACCTCCTGAATTAAAAGTACTAGGACCGGGTCCCAGCAAGCTGTCACTTGACAAGCCCTCCTGGTGATTTTCACATGCTGCACTGCTAAAGTTTGAGAACCACACTTAACAAGCCCTCCTGGTGATTTTCACATGCTGCACTGCTAAAGTTTGAGAACCACTGAGATAATAAATGCACAAAGTTTAGAACAGTGTCCAGTACACAGGAATCTAAGTTGCATCATGAAAGATGAGTCGGGGGAAGGGCATCCCAGGCAGAAGGAACAGAATGTGCCTGATATAGTGGGGCATGGGCAGAGCAAGGCTTGCTACCAGGAGAGGTTGAAAAGCCCCTGCAGAGGACATCATGGGCCTTGAATGCCAAGTTCAGGCTTTTGTATTGTAGACAACCAAAAGTTTTTTAGCACGAGTGTAACCTGTTCAGATTATGCCTTTAAATAAAGAAAGTGAAACCCAAAGAGGGGAGTTGACTTGCCTAAGTTCACACAGTAAATGAGTTGCAAAACTGGGACTGGAAGCCCAGTCGCCTCACTCCCAGACAATGAAGGGTGCTGTACCCCTCACAGCCCATTTGGCAGGTAAGAAAGGGAAGCTCAGAGGGCCAAGCCACGGAAGGAAGCCAGGCGTGAGAGGGTTCAGCATCTGCCCAAGACCTGCGGGGGCTGAGCCAGTCTGCCGTGGGAGTTCTTCCAGGCCGGATACCTGGACCCCCTCAGCCATGACCATGAGCCCCACCCACAGCTACAGCCTGGTCTCCAGGGCCCGTACATACACACACCCCAATCTTCAAACCTAAAGGAAGGCACCCTACTCAAAGAGCCTGGATCCTAGCCTATTGGATAGCCAACTTCTCTTCTCTTACAAGATCAGTCTCTTTCCTCCTCCTATATGCCTGGGAAGACAAAAAAAAAAAAAAAAAAAAAGCCTGGAGTGAGTGATAGAAAGGGACAGTAGGCTGAAAGCAGAAACCTGAGTCCCAGGCCCAGCTACGCCTCAGTAGGCAAATGAATGGATGAATGAATGATGCCAAAATAAGATATTCAACGCAGACTTCCTGAACTCTCTCTTCCTCCAAGCCACCTCCTAGAATTAATTCTCCATCCAGAGCCGAGTTTCTCAAAGTGGGGTCCACCAGCTATCTGCATCAGGATCGTTTGGGGCACTTGTTTAAAAGGCAGACTCCCGACCCCGCTCCAGGACGCTGAATCTGCCCCTCTTGGAAGGTGGGACCTGGGAATCTAAACATTTAACAAGTTCCCCAAGTGCTTTTTCTGAGGATTAATGCTGGTGCGCCCGTTGATGGAGTGGACAGATGTGGACGCAGATGGCGATCCAGACCCAGGAATGCAGAGCTCCAGTCCTTCCGCACTCTGGTCCTGCACCCCCACTCACCCGGGGGCGGGCATAGGACTGGAGGCCCCAGGTCAGCTGAGCTCTGCACTCTTAGAAAAGTCATCGAGCGGCCAAAGCCTTGGGGCGGGGACCCCGGGGCTGCCCTAATGGGGCGGGGCTGGATGGGGCGGGGTCGCGGCTCCTCCCCTGGCCCAGGCGGCGGGGCGGGACCAGCCGGAGGGGCTGTGCGCGGAGGCGGGTGGTACACCCCGGAGCACCCAGCAGCGGAGGCGGCGGGGGACCCCGGACCCCTCCTCACGGCCAGGTAAAGCTCCGTGCAACTCGCCGCCAACTCGCTGAAGTTGGAGCAGAGTTCGCCTGGCCCTGCATGGGGGCTCTGCAGCGCAGGCAGAAGCAGGGGGGCCTCGCAACAGCGTCCCGAGGGGGAGGGTCTTCAGATCTGGGCCCGGAGGGTGGGGTAGCCCCGGATAAGGAACCCCCTCGCCAGGGTCAAGGACTCATACCTAGGATCCCGGGCTGGAAAAGCTGGGACCCAGACTCCAGGAATGCGTTCCCGGGCCCTATGGTCTCCCTTCCCTGTCCCCTGCTAGGACCCTGTCCTGTCACCAAACCAGGAGCCTGGCCGGCTGGCAGCTCCTGCCCCCAAAAGCAGCTGGAGGCCGTAGCGCCAGCCGCTGCTGAATTTTTCACGTAGGGGGCGGGCCGGACACGCCGTTCCCATGGCACCAGGGCACTCGAGTTACAGCCGGAGGGAACCCCCAGGGCCCCCTAGCCCTTCTGGGGTGCCAACCCACCCCGTCCTGCCTCTTCCTCTGACCCCATGGGATGGGGCAGAGGAAGTAAATTCCCAGGGGCCCTCAATTCTCCTCTGCACCCCCAACCCAGAGCCGTGTGAAAGAGACATGGGGAAGGGGAGGAGGGGGCAATGCAGATCCTTTCATAGTGAGGGGCTCAGGTTCTGAATGGGAGGGGCAGATCTGTGTACATGGGGAGGGTGTGCCTGCGTGGACAGGCCATCTCGCTGCTGCCCCTCTGCCCCTCTGTGTGTGATCCCGGCATAGGTCATCCTTGGGCATGGGAAATGGCCTCTGGGTGTGCATGCCCGCCTTGTGTTCACTGCCTGGCTCATCTCTTCCAGCCGGACCCAGGCTTACGCTGAACCTGAAGCCCCCACCCCACGGAGCTGAGGTGTCACCTCCATTTGAACAAGAGGGGGCTCTGGAGGAAGCCATTTCAGCAGCTCATCAGGACCCTGTAGAAGAAGGGCTCGAAGCAATCAGCTCACCACCCATTCCCCCTTCTCTCGGAAGGAAGGAAAGAAGCAAGGAAGGCAGGAGCAAAGCCCCTTCTACCAACCATGACACTAAACACCCAGCAGGAAGCAAAGACCCCCCTGCGCCGGCGAGCCAGCACTCCACTGTCCCTGTCCCCCAGGGGCCTCCAGCCTGGCCTCCTGAGCACAGCACCCTCCATTCAGTCGCAGCACCCCCGGCTGGGCCAATCAGCCTCCCTCAACCCTCCCAACCAGAAACCTTCGCCTGCCCCCGACGATTGGTCCTCTGAATCCAGCGACTCTGAAGGCTCCTGGGAGGCCCTGTACCGTGTGGTGCTGCTTGGAGATCCTGGCGTAGGGAAGACCAGCCTGGCCAGCCTCTTTGCAGGGAAGCAAGAACGCGACCTCCATGAACAGCTGGGAGGTAGGGGCCCTGTGGGCTGGGATGGGATGCGGTCAAAGGAGTGAAAGCTCTACCACCAGGGGCACAGGGCTGCCAAAAACAGTTGTACAAGTCACATACTGTTCAACTCTAGGGGCCTCATTTGCATAGACTATGAAGTGAATGGAGCCCCCCTAGAGTTGTGCAGGGCACAGCCAGCACAATGGACACTAAGAGGGAAATTCCTTGAATAGGATGAGAATTTTGCCAATTTTTTGTGGATGAGAGGTATGTGATTCATTCCCATGTCATAACGGGAGCAATTCTGAATTCCCTGAGTGTCAAGAAATGGTGGACTTCCACCCAGCTCAGAAACCCCCAGCCCCAACTCCCCCTGACTCTTCAGATGTAGTCCCATAGACACCCACCCATGGCCACCGTCACCTACTGTGACGGCAGAACTAAGATCCTCCCCAGAATGGAGACTCCCAGGCCCGGGGGTGCTTTATTTCCAAGAAATGCAGTGAGCTGAGAGGGTCAAGGGCCCCAGGATGATGGGGTACAGGGACAGAAAAAATGAAGACAGGCCCCTGAAGGACTGGCTGGGAGGACATGGGGTGAGTAGGGAGGGGTGTTGGTTAAAAGTAGAGAAAGGTGGGGACACTCCGGCACTCTGGCCAGGCCCTTCTCCAGCCTTGACCCCTCCTCCAAGAGTGAGAACCCATACATGTTACAGATGGGGAGACTGAGGCCCAGCAAGGATAACGTGACCTGACTGAAGCATACACTAAGCCAGAGACAGAGCGGGACTGGGAGAATTCCCAGCCCACCTTTAACCCCACTACCCCACAGTCATTCAATCAGCCAAACCAACTTTCTAGCACCTACTATGTGCCAGATCCTATGCTGGCAGCTGGGGAGACATGGGCTCCTCATGGAGCTTCTTGACCTACCAGGAGAGACAGACATCAACCAAGTGTGGTGAGCACTTCCAAGGAGAAGTGGAGGGGGCAATGTGACCAGAAAGGGGGGCTAGGGATCCTCACACCCTCCCTGGGCCTTCCCCTCCTCCCTGAGATCCAGCTCTTCCTTCGGTTGCAGAAGATGTGTATGAGAGGACCCTCACAGTGGATGGAGAGGACACCACACTGGTGGTCGTGGACACCTGGGAGGCCGAGAGACTGGTATGGCACTGCAAGCAGGATTTGGGGGAAGGGGTGCTGAGCCTAATACCAGTCTCCTTCCTGTCCCCTCCTGGGACCCTACAGAGCAGAAGCAAGATGGGGGCCATCCTCAGCAGCTTCCCAAAACCCACAGCTCCTAAGCAGCCTTTCCAACCAAAACCAGAAGACCCTCGTGACCAAGACCCCTTTTCTCACTCCACTGATCCCTTCCCAACAACCAGGGCACAGCATGCTGCTCCCCTTGCAGACCTCCCCATCGTTATTACCCCCCTAACCCACCCCACCCACCCACATTGTGCAGAAGAAGGAACACTGGATTTGGCACCACAATGCCTAAAGCTGAACCCCCTATCTTTTTCTTACTAGTTGTGTAGCTCTGTGCAATTGACCTACCCACTCTGAGCTTCAGTTTTCTCATCTGACAAATGGGTCAATCATTCCTGCCTCTCTTATCAGCTGGTTTTTAAAAGTTCTCATATAGTTTCAGAGGTGAGTCCAGTTTGGAGCATGAAAAAATGCTACAGGAGTAAACAATTGGAAATGATAATTCTTATTAATTGTAACTTGGTAGCTAGTGAAAAAGGAAATCAAAGGGAATCCTTCCCTAACCCCTTCCAGAGCAGGAAGAGAGCAACAGTCAGGAAACTGTCCCTATTGTGATTTTCTTATCTTGTTTGGGTTTTCTTTTCTTTTGCTACACAGGTAATACATGCTCATGGTAGAACTTTGAGGAAATACACCTAAGCAAAGAGAAGGATCTAAAAATCACCTGGGATCCCATCTCTCTAAGGGGTAGGCCCTTCCCCTAACACTCAGGGAGGCCCTGCCCATGGGGTGGGGCTAGAAGGACAGAGTTGGGTGATTGACAAGAGTGGTTGACAGCTCCCCTGATAGGCCCAAAGAATAGGGATGAAGGAGCTATGTGGTCAATTTCTTTTAACAAGCAAAAAAGGAAACACAGGCCAGGCGTGGTGGCTCATGCCTGTAATCCTAGCACTCTGGGAGGCCGGGGTGGGAGGATCACTTGAGATCAGGAGTTCAAGACCAGCCTGAGCAAGAGCAAAACCCCATCTCTACTAAAAATAGGAAAATTATCTGGGCATGGTGGTGCACACCTGTAGTCCCAGCTACTCAGGAGGCTGAAGCAGGAGAATTGCTTGAGCCCAGGAGTTTGAGGTTGCTGTGAGCTAGGCTGACGCCACAGCTCTCTAGCCCAGGTGACAGAGCAAGACTCAGTCTCAAAAAAAAAAAAAAAAAAGGAAACACAAGTCCAAATGAGCATGATGATGATGATGATGATTGTCAGAACAGCAGCCAACATTTATGGAGCATCCTCCTCCTAAGTGTCAGTCCCCAGGCTAAGCACTGCATATATATTATGAATTCAGTCAAAACAAAAACTATCGGTGAGCCTTCTGATTCCCATTCTACTGATAAGGAAACTAAAGCTCAGAGAGGTTAAATACATAATGTGTCTGGAGCTCTCGGATAGCAAATGGGGTTCAAACCCAGATCTATGAAACCCCAGAGACTGTACTCTTACACAATAGGACTGCCCCCCACCAGGAGCATCACCTCCTGAAACTTCAGCTGAGGCTTCACTCCAACAATTCATTCATTCATTCAGAAATACTTGCTGGGTCTATCATGGGCCAGGATGCTGGAGACACAGCAGTGAATAAGGTAGACATGTTCCCTGGCTCATGGAGCTCACATGGTGGTAAGGGAGGGCCTACATTTTGGTGCAGTTGAGAACCCTATGGGGTGGTGTCCAGTGAGTTAAGGAGAGTGATCAGATTGGGGGTCCCACTGGGGAGACAGGGGAGGAAGGGTACTGGACTAGAAGGCAGGAAACAGAACTCTATACCCTGCTTGCTGTGTTCTTGAGTGAGTTTTCTCCTCTTTCCAGGACTTTGGTTTTCCAAGCAGTAAAATGAGGAAACTAGACCAGTTTTCCTGGTCAGTGACTTGAAAGGAGGTCCCAAAGAGGGTCCAGGCAGTAACAGCATTATTGGATTAAGCATCCGTCCGTTTCATCTGTGGGCTAGATGGTACTCTGATGTCAGAGCAGCTGAATCTGACAGAATTGGGTGGGCCTTTGGCTCACCCACTAATGCCCTAGGTTGGCTGACCATCAGGGTCACCTGGAGAGTTTAAAATATCAAATTCTCAGTCCTCACCCCAGACCTAAGGAATAAGAAGCTCTAAAAGTGAGGCTCTAGGATCTACATTTTTAATCACACTCCCACTGAGTTCTTACCCACCAATCCATGCTCCAACCAGCTTTTATGATCCTGATGCACAGCAAAACCTCTACAAATATTTGTGCAATGAAACACCTCCTACTGAAGTCAGCCTCCTGTCCTCACTTCTTTCTTTTCCTTTTTTCTCTTAATTCTGGATTTCAGAAGGCCTAAAGAACTTTCTGGCAAGGCCAAACCCTCCTCAGAAACCAGATGAAGGAGCTGAACAAGCTAACTCAGAACCCCCCTTAGCAGGAAAGAGAACCAAGTAAATGTTTTGTCTCCAATGCCCTGCCTGCACAAGTCTCAATGAATGAGACAATATAGTGAGATAGTGTCATTAGCCCAATTTTTCAAGCACAGAAACCCAGGCTCAGAGAGAATCAATGATTTTCCCAAGGTGACACAGGGAATTATGGCAGAACTTGTCTCCCAAACCTGTCCAAAGTATAAACGTCAGCCATCCCACCCATTAGACCGTCCCAGCTCCACCTTTCTCAGCCAGGATGTACTTGCCCTCTGACGATGGGCCTTGGGTCCCTCCCCCACAGGATAAAAACTGGAGCCAGGAGTCGTGCCTGGAGGTGGGCAGTGCCTATGTCATCGTGTACTCCATCGCTGACCGAGGCAGCTTTGAGAGCGCCTCTGAGCTCCGCATTCAGCTGCGGCGCACACATCAGGCGGACCACGTGCCCATCATCCTCGTGGGCAACAAGGCAGACCTGGCCCGCTGCCGGGAAGTCTCCGTGGAAGGTGAGCCCTCCCCTCCACCTCCTCCTCCTCCTCTTCCTCTGGCCCCTCTGTCACTGGGGCCCTCCAGTGCTCTTCATCTCAGGCAGGCTGCCCCTGCCAATCAGCCCCCACCCTGAAGCTACTTGCTTAAGCCTGAAAGCCAAGAACCATTGTTGCCTCCCCTCTCACGCCCGCCTCCCACAAACCAGTCCCCAAGTCGCATCAGGCCCACCTCCATTAATCCCACATCCCCTTCCCTCCATGCCCACAGCCTCTGCACTATCCTGGCATTTCCACTTTAGCTAGTCCCAGTACTTCTCAATCAGCATCCCTTGCCAGCTGTCAGAGTTTTCCAGAAGCACAGCTGACCTTGTCACTTCCCTGCATTCCCCTATGGCTCCCCCATGCCCTTCATCACACTCTATCCACCAGATATGATAGGCCAGGTGCCTATAGGCTTTTCAAGGCCTTCCACTGGAGAACTGAAAGACCATCATTGGACCCAAAATACAGTGAAAAATTAGAAATTCAAATTTCACAAAGCTTTGTCTACAAAACATAATATTGTGTCTGCCAGCAACTACAAACCAAAACTTCTAATGTTATATGTAGATTATTTTTACAATGGGGTTGGGAATATTTCATTAATAATAAGTTTAACATCAGATGGAGCCCATAACAATCTTAAAATGGCGCTACTCACAGAGTAAAATCTTTAAAATATGGAAACTGAGCCCCAGAAAGAGAAAGCCAGTTCCGGAGAGTCACCAGCCACTGAGGACTAGGATTCAGGCCCAGTGGCATCCTGGAGGTGGAAAACCGTATGCTTTGTGGACAGACATCCCAAAAAACTGCAACATAATCCCCAGGAGATTTTTGTTAAAACAGATTTCCAGACCTCATCCCAAACCTACAGAATTGGAATCCCTCAGGGTGGGCGGGGGAATTTCTATTTTAACAAGCTCCTCCAGGTAATTCTGATGCTCCTTGTAGCTGCATCTAATTTCCGATCACACCTGTTGGCTGACATTCAACCTGGCCCCTACCTAGTCCCGGCCTCCCTGTCTTCCCAGCCTCATTCTGATACTAGTATCAGTCACTAGCCTGTAAACTAATTCCTCAAAGCCCAGTGTGATCTGTCCCCGAGTCCTCCGACATCAGCACCAGGTATGCGTACAGGAAAAGTTGCTTTCCATTGAGACTCAACACACCTGTTCGCACTTTTATCTCCGCGTTCCGGTTACGGCTGCACCCGGGCTCCCCTGACCCCGCCCCCGCAGAGGGCCGCGCCTGCGCCGTGGTGTTCGACTGTAAATTCATCGAGACGTCGGCCACCCTGCAGCACAACGTGGCGGAGCTCTTCGAGGGCGTGGTGCGCCAACTGCGCTTGCGCCGCCGGGACAGCACGGCCCGGGAGCCGCCCGCGCCGCGACGGCGGGTCAGCCTCGGCCAGCGCGCCCGCCGCCTCCTCGAGCGCCTGACGGCCCGCAGCGCCCGCCGCCGGGCACTGAAGGCCCGCTCCAAGTCTTGCCACAACCTGGCCGTGCTCTGAGGACATCTGCTTTTCTAGGGGTGGCGGGTCACTGGGACTGCATTCTGGGCCCCACCGACGCCACTGAGGGGCAGAAGCGCCGTTACCCAGGGCCGGCATCGTGGGCCTTGCTTGCCCACCGCGCTGATGAGCGGATCATCGCCCACTGCGAGAGCCTGGGGACTCCCCTCCCTGCTCCAGAGAAGCGATGGACACACACAGGGCCGAAGCCCCAAGCTGGGCACAAAGTAGGGTTTTTTACGTGGTGGATGTCTTTTTGTAAAAATCTTCCTTGTCCCTGGGATCTGGCCAACCCCCAGAAACCCCACAGTAAAGCAAACCAGAAGGATGTCCCTTCTGAATGCCCAGACATCTCTGGGAGTCTTCCAGGATGTCCACCTCCCCCCCCCACCCCCGTCTACACTGGCTGCAGACTGGTTTAGCCTGCTGGCCTGGGTGCCAGGGCCAATCAATAAAGTAATTGGACCATTTGTGTTCTCAGGCTCTTCTCCCAATCACTGGTTACAGTTCCTGCCTCAGTTCTTTGAGAGAGACAGTGGATCACAAACAACCACAGTTCAGTGTGATGACCTGCTATTTTCTTATTAACCCATTTTTTAGATTGTAAATTCACAAAATATCTGGAAGGAATCTCAGCACTCACAATGGCAATATAACTGCTGGTGTTAGGAGCTGACTGTGTACCAAGCTGTCACTGTCACAACTATTAGTTAATCTTCACAACATCTGGGAGGAGGGTGTTACCATTAACCCCATCTTACTAATTAGGAAACCGAGGCACAGGACAGTGAAGGCTCATGCCCAAGATGTTACAAAATGCTATAGAATCTTGGGGAGATGGACTTAAAAACGGAATGTGGCACACAATTTAAAGGAGAGGGCAGCTGGGCGCGGTGGCTCACGCCTGTAATCCTAGCACTCCTGGAGGCCAAGGCGGGCAGATCATTTGAGCTCAGGAGTTCTTGCCTGAGAAAGAGCAAGACCCCGTGTCTACTAAAAAATAGAAAGAAATTAGCTGGACAACTAAAAATATACAGAAAAAATTAGCTGGGCATGGTGGCACATGCCTGTAGTCCCAGCTACTTGGGAGGCTGAGGCAGAAGGATTGCTTGAGCCCAGGAGTTTGAGGTTGCTGTGAGCTAGGCTGAGGCCATGGCACTCTAGCCAGGGTGACAGAACGGGACTCTGCCTCAAAAAAAAGGAGAGGGCATAACTCCATGAAAGCCAATCTATTAATCCCCAGGATAAAGCACAATTTAGTCCAACTCACTCGTTTTCCAAATGTGGAAACTGAAGCCTAGAGAAGGGAAGTGGGCACCCTGGGGTCACTCAGCCTCCCCTGGGTCTCCAATTGTGCAGGAGGAAGGAGGGAGTGAGGCGTCCAGCCTGGCTGGGGACAGGGCTGGGTGTTGGGGATCAGGTCAGGAGTTTCCAGCAGGAAGGGAAGGGGTGTGGCTACTCTGAGAGGAGAACAAGATGCTGACCTTTTGGACCATCGTGTCCCTGATGCCTGACACCCCTGCCCCCAACCAGCTACCCACCCACTCCTGCCCAGACACCTCCGCTGCAGTGCTGAGAAAGGCCGCTCAGGAGCGAGCCATATCCTCCAGTTGCCACTCCCCCCACCCCAGTCTTGCCAGCGGAGCAGTGATGGCACTTCTTGCTCCATCCCAACCCCAGGCCAGGGAAGGGAAGAGGAGGAAGGTCTTTCCCCCACCCCAAGTCGTCTCCGGCCTGCGGTCGAGGGGAGGGGCTGTATCTGTGGAAAGTTGGCAGAGGCAGCCGGCAGCCGGGAGAGTGGAAAAAATGATATCAAACCCGGAAAAATGCAGGCCGGATGGAGGGCTGGAGTCGGCCCTGGGAGGTGAGAGGGAGGGAGAAAAGGGGGGAGGAGGAGGCACGGGCAAAGAAAGGAAGAAGGGCCAGGGAGAGAGTGCTGGAACTGGTTTTATAAAAATGAGGACAATCGCCTTCATTCCCTCCTTTCTTGTCTACAAATATTTATCCAGGGCCTGCTAAGTGCAGGGCACAGTGCCAGGCTCTGGGCCGATGCGGTGAACAGGATACCGGCCGCTCACAGGATCACACAGCCTGGCGGGGGAAGCAGACTAGAAAACAAATAAGTGAATAAAATATTACAGACTGAGATGGGGCTGAAAATTAGGGTGGTCAGAGAAGGCCCTGAAGGTAATTCAGTCCAATCCCCCTCTATTCACAGATGGGGAAACTGAGGCCAGAGAGAGAGAGCTTACCCCAGCTACTAGGAAGGTGGAAGAAACAGTTGAGACTAGGATTGGGGAGGAAGGGAGGAGGGAAGAAAGCAAGAGCTAGGGCAGACCTGGGTGCTGGGGAAAGTACGCAGCAAGCCGGGCAGCACAGCAGAGGGTTGAGGGCCCGGGCCCTGAACCACGAGGTCTGTGGGTTCAAACCCTGCTCCCCTCCATCTCTCTGTGCCTTAGTTTCCCCATCTATAAAATAGGATTCATGACAGTTCCCTCCCTCAGGGTTGATTGTGAGGATTAAGTTATTTAAGATGTACAAAGTGCTTAGGACAGTTCCTGTGCCTAGGAAGATTCAATAAATGTTGGCTTCCACTATCATACCTTAAGGCCTTGGGGAAACCAGGGTTTGTTATGGGTAAAATGCTCTGAGACTATGAAGACCTGCTTGGAAGTCTTTGCCTGGCTATGACACTGACGGACTTTAGGAAAATCTCCTTCCCTCTTGAGCCTCAGTTTCCCCGTCTGTAAAACAAAGGGATTGACTCTGAACATGTATCATATATTTATGTACTCACATCTTTATTTTCTGTCTCCCCAAAGGATGGGAAGCTCCATGAGGGCAGGGCCCTTGCTGCTGCTCTGTCCCCACCACCTACAACAGCACCTGGCTCATAGTAAGTGCTCAATAAATATTTGTTGTTTGGTCAATGAACCGATCTGTAAAGTGGCCCTTCCCATCCTGACCTCTCTGATTCTAGCTGTTTTTGAATAAGAAATGGCTGGGAAAACATGTGAGAAAACGACAATCTCCCTCCCAGGGACACAGCCCATTGTAGTTTAGGAAGTTCTTTCTCATCCATTAAAAAAAAAAAAAAGAAAGAAAGAGCTAAGTTTGTTTTAACTCTTTCTATGTTTAGTGTTGGGCCTCATGCTACTTGTTTGGTGCACATTTCTCATTTCATCATCACCACACCTCTCTACTTTATCGGTATTTGATAGATGAGCACATTGAACTAAGAGAACCCAAGAAATTTGTCCAAGTCCACAGAGCAAGAAAGGGCCACATTCAGATCAGTGGTGGAGAGTCAGACAAGAACTGCCATCTTCATTGTATAATCGGGGAAACTGAGGCCCAGAGAGAGATGAATTGCCCAAGCACAAGGTCATGTAATAGTAACAGCAAATAGTTACATCACTCTTACTATGGACCAGATGCCATTCTAAGTGTTTTTCCTACATTAATTCATTAAATCCTCAAAACTGGTAATATTCTCATCACCATACCAGTTTTCAGATGGAGACCCTGTAGCACAGAGAGGTTCAGTACCCTGCCAAGTTTGCACAGTTAGCAAATAGCAGAGCCAGACAGAATTCAAACCAGGGAAATCTAGCCCCACGGTACCAAGGGCCCCTCTGTATTGCGCCATTTGTTGGTACAGCAAGCCCAGAGCAGGCTGGTATAAAAGGGAAGGTGTCTTTGTCCTGCCCTGCTGCCTGGGCTGGGGGCAGGGCAGAGAACAAAAGCACATTGAGAGTGTCCTCAGCTGCCAGCTGGGACTTTCCACCTTGAAGGGAGGATACTGTTATGGAAAAAATGATAAAGCTCTAGAAAGATGAATATCTCCCCAGAGGCCCCCAAGTCTCCTTAGAGTCCCTCCTCCTGCTGTGGAGGAAAGCCACAAACCCTGCTGGCCTGGTCCAGATGAGAGGAAGGCCACCTGCATCCAAGACACCCCAGCCGGGCTTCTCAAATACTGACCCCCACTGGCCTTGGTGGAAAGTTCCAATATTCTCAGCCAGGGCACGAAGTTTCCACTCAGGGACTCCCAAGTAACAAGGTGCAGGCTAGAGCTCGCTGTCCTTGGATGGTGGAAAATATACGATTCACCGGGCCCAGCTCCCTCCTTCCTTCATTCAGCAAACATTGACAAGGGTGTGGGCTCTGCAGGAAGGTAGAAAGTACAGAGAGGGTCACAGCTGGCGGATACAGAAACTTCGAAGTTCCTGCCCTGGCCAAGGAGGGTAAGGAAAGGTAAATGAGGGGTAGGAGTTGTGGAAAATTCATCTACAACCGCTTTCTACTGATTCAGAATCCCTCAAGTCTGCCATGACCAT
>CM052436.1:185219543-185258023 GCA_028533085.1 Varecia variegata | reverse complement strand
AGTTCTATTCAGCCACAAAAAACAATGGTGATTTAGCACCTCTTGTATTATCCTGGATACAGCTGGAACCCATTCTACTAAGTGAAGTATCACAAGAATAGAAAAATAAGCACCACATGTACTCACCATCAAATTGGTTTTAACTGATCAACACTTAAGAGCACATATAGTAATAACATTCATCGGGTGTCAGGCAGGTGGAAGGTACGGGAAGGGATGGGTATATACACACATAATGAGTGCAGTGCTCACCATCTGGGGGATGGACACGCTTGAAGTTCTGACTCAGGTGGGTCAAGGGCAATATACGTAACCTAAACATTTGTACTTCCATAATATGCTGAAATAAAAAATTTAAAAAAAGAAATAAAATAAAAAGTAATTTCACTAAATTATTTGACTCTACTATAAAATAAAATATTATACTTATTTTTTAAAAAGTAAAGGTAATAAGATGAGTCAGGGTGAGGCTAGTAGATTATGGAGTATGTATCATTGCTAAAGGTGGGATACAAATTTCAAACTGAGCTTCCCAACAGCCAGTGTAAAGAAGGAAACAAAGAAGCAAAACGTATGTCTAGCATTTACTATGCCTTCCAAGTTTGCTTCCTCAAAATAATCCTGTTTTTTTTTTCTTTTTCACTTCAGACAACTAATGTGCTGACATTGTAACAAGGTTTGAGGTGGGCACATCTCTCATTGGTGAGTGAAAACTCAATTATCACACTTATGAACTACAAAAGGATCACAATCCTGTGTTTCAACAGTTGTCATTTACCAGAGGAAGAAACTGAAGCATAGCGAGTGAAGTGACTTGCTTAAGGGCATACAGGTGGGAAGTGAAAATGAGGGGACCTAAGTCTCACTTCATTCATCAATAAGTTGCATTTATTCATCTAACATTTGTTGAGCACCTTCTATGTGCCAGGTACGGTTCCTTCCCATGCTGCTCCAAAAACATCTGGCCTAACTCGGTGAATGAGATTAAAGTTCAAATTGCCAAATCTAGCTGCCCCAGACTGAAGCCTTAGTTCCCATAAGGAAATTCCTTTCTTTACTTCATGCACGAGTGTCTCATACATTTTCCCACTCTACTAATGATATGGGGTAAGAATGGAGAGAGGCAGGGGAAACCTGAGGGAAAGCTGGAACAGAAAGGTTATCCATGGGCATGATGTAGGTATTCAGTGACGGGCAAGGTGAATAGATGCAGAAATAATGAAAAGATGTTTTAGTGCTGGGGAAATACACTTATCTAAAGGCAGATGTGAGACGCGAGTGCAGGAAATATCCTCTGACTTGGAATCAAAAGGCCCCTTGTTAAGTCCTGACTCTGCTATTGGCATGCTGTATGAACTGTACGAGCCTTGGTTTCTTCATCCACAAAATGACAATAGGAATTTCCTATCTGTGTCAAAGAGTTCTTTGGAAATAAAGTGGGATATTCATCCATCCATTCATTCATTCAATAAATATTCACTGAGTGCCCACCATGTGCCAGGCACTATTCCAGGGACTTGAAATTCAACAGTGAATATTAGAGACATAGTTTCTGCCTTCATGGACCATACAATCCAGTAGAGATGACAGATATTAATCAAACAATTACCAAAAACTTAAGGATGTGTCAATATACTACTCCCCTGCATAATGACCTTGACTGTTTTCACATTTCTCTTGGAGTAAAATTCATCCACAGTACATTAAGCCCAATGTGAGATGACTCTCACCAACCAATCTGACCTCATTTTGCACCATCAGCTCCCTTTTCACTCCCCTCAAGACACACTGATCATCCTTCAGTTCCTCTATCAAGCCTTTCCTCACCTCAGGACCTTTGTACATATCTCTACCTGGAATTCTTACCCTTTGGCTGGCTCTTCCCTTACCCTTTAGGTGTCAGGCCTCCCTTGAGCACCCTACCCAAGGTGATTCCTTGGGCCATTCACTGCCCAGCTCCATGTTCATTTCATTTGTAGCATTTAGATTTCCAGGAGCTAGCATAGCACCTCTTATGTACTAGGTACACAACAATGATTTGTTGAATGAAATAATTAGTAAATGAATATATATATGCTTACAAATGCATGAGGAAATTCTAAAATGATACACAAGAAAATATTAAGAGTGGTTGCCTTCAGGAAGGTAGGTCAGGAACCTAAAAAGGGAGGGAGTCTTGCTGTTCATTGTGTACCCTTTTGTACTGTGGAGTTTTCACTATGTGCGTATTTTAACCTTTCTGTTTGAAAACCAATATTAAAAATGAGAATCACATAAATATAAATAAGTAGTTTCTTCCAATTGTGATGATAACCGCAAGCTTTATAAACTGTACGGAGTCGTGAACTGGGAAGCAATTATTATTGCCTGGCACATAGTAGGCACTCAATACATTTCCAAACCTCACACACCCCTGCCCTCTTTTTGATTCATTTTTCTCTAAATTATTTGAGTGCATTAACATGCTATATAACACATAACTGTACACTACCATCTTACAGGCTTTACATTTTATTTTTTTCATTTTATTTATTGTCTTCCCAACCTCCTACACACAGCGCACTAAAATGCAAGACTCATGAAGGTGGGGATGCAGTTTTGCCTGTATTGTTCACCTCAGTGTCCCCACAGCCTAGGACACTGGCATATAGTGGAACACAATAAATATTTAAGGAGTGAATAAACAATCGGATATTGGATGGATGCATGCATGAATAAACAAATTCTTAGTTATTAGGAATATGAGGATTTATGGACACTGGGACAGCCTGGGATTGAGGAGACAGACTGGAACTGGGGACTGGGGTCCTCAGGTCTCTGTCGGGATGGATGCCCACCGCAGTGGTCCAGTGTTCCTTTGTGAACCTTGCAAGTTGCTTAGCAACCCGCTGCCCGGCCCTCTGCCACCGCTAGAGGGCGAGCGGGCGGGGAGACGTGCACGCGCGCGCGTGCGCGGCGAGGGCTGGCGAGGGAGGTGCGTCACTTCCTGTTTCTTTAGGGGAACGTGGCTTTCTCCGCAGCGCCCGTGTTTCCATCTGCGTCCCTACTGCGGCGGCCTGAGGTGAAGTCGGCTCCCGAGCGCAGCTTCGCCATGGACTCGGCCCTCAGAGACCCGCACAACGGCAGCGCCGGGGCACGCAGCCCGGCCAACGGCACGAGGCCGCCTTCCACGCCCGAGGGCATCGCGCTGGCCTACGGCAGCCTCCTGCTCATGGCGCTGCTGCCCATCTTCTTCGGCGCCCTGCGCTCGGTGCGCTGCGCCCGCGGCAAGGTAGGGTCAACTGTTTCCACCCCCATCCCGACACGGCTGACACGGCCCCTTCCTAGGCGGGACGGACACCTCCTCTCCCCGGACACTGACCCTTTCCAGCATTGGTCACCACCGTTCCCTCCACCTCGGGCCCACTTCGCGCCAACCAATCTGACCTCAGGATCTGGGTACCAACACCTTCCTAAAATAGGGACTTGTTTCTGCCCGCCCCCCACCAGCCCCCCGCCAACCCGGACCCTGACACATCCCTCTCTCTGTGCATCATGCCACTGCCAGGAACACTGTCAACCGAGCCTCACACTGCAGTTGGGGCACTGGTTGTTTTGAGCTTGTCGGGCCCAGCCAGACCAGCCCCATCCTGGGCTTTGGGTCAACCCCAATCTGTACCTGATGGGATACTGGTCCTGAGGACTCCTGAATGCTACAACCTCTTGTCACCTCCCGGTTAGGAATCCTGCCTCACCCCACCCCAAGGCCATTTCTACCATCCAGACCCATCCCTAGACTCTGCCTTCTGTCTCACTGGAATTTATGGCACCTCGTGTGCTCACCTAGCACCCCCAGATCAGGCCCTTGCCCCTGCCTCAAAAACAATCCTCAGACCCCAGTTTTTCACTTTACTTTCTGGAACCAATTGCCGTCAACCAGTGCTTCATAACCTGGCACCTTGATGCCTCTACTTTGTAACCAGGCATGGACATCTTATTTTGCTGCTTTCTTCTCCCTAACTACCATCTAACCTTGGACCTGTCCTAGCCAAAACCCAGACCCTGTTCCTGACTCCTAACCCTTTTCCCACCCCCAGCCCCTGACTCTGTCTCAAAGTAGCGTTTCTCCTCATAACCCCAGGCAGTCCTTGCACCATTTGGTCCTACCTGCTGAGTGAGCCACTGTTGGCCTCTCTTGTAAGACTGGCCTGCACCCGATCCCTGGCCTTCCTTGACATCTGTCCCATTGGATACCTAAGAAGACTCCAGCAGCTCCCACCTTCTGTCTCCCTCCCCCTTCCTCACCCCCACTTCTCCACTATATTAAGCGCTCTCTAGCCCATTTCACCTTCTCACTTCCTGGCACCCTACCCCTTCCTCCACAGCCTCTTAATCTGCAGCTCCCCACTGCTCCTCCTCCACCCAGACCTGAAGATGGACCTAGGCGGAAGCTGTCTTACCCAAAGAGAGCAGGCCCTCAAAGCAGCTGCCACTTGTGAAATTGCTTAAGCTCAGGTTCTCAAAACACTACCCAACTTGAGCCATGGTTGAGGCCTGCCACCTTCCTTCCCCAAGAGCAGAGAACTCACTACTGGCTTTTTCTGGTCAGATGCAAAGGAAAGTAGGCAGGGCTTAGGCTGAGACTCAAATGTGACCCCATTTTCCTTATTCTGCCTCTTCTAAGCAAAGTTCAGGTGGCCTTAAGTGTCCCTACCATGGCTGTCAGGCAGACAGTGCAAAGAGAAGTTCTGAAATAGACCAGGACAAAGAAGGTGAAGAGCAGCTTGATCCAAGCAGCTCCCCAAACTGTCTGAGTAATTAATTCTCCTTGGCACCTTCTGCACGTGGATCACTAATCTCTTAGAAAAGCACCTTCCAGACGACAGCATTTCCTGAACTTCCACTATTGTCTAGGGTGGGGGTTTGCTGCAAAGATGAGTAGGTTAGAGCCCTGTCACCAAGGAGTTCAGGGTCTGGATGAAGGAAGAATAATTAGATCTGTGATTATAATACAAACAGTGCTGCAGGGTTTCGGGGAAAAGATTGAGCACATCTGGGGCAGGGCAGGGAGGTTTTGCTAGAAGTAGGCTTGGGCCTTGATATAGAGATTGAATTTCAGCCAGGAGAAGGTATTCTACGCAGAAGAAACCAGGAATGAGGCAGTTCAGGAGATAGTAGAGATTCTGATGTGGGTGGGGCCGAGGGTAGTGTTAAGGCCCAGCGCGGTGGAAATTAAAAAAGCAAATATATAAAGGAGCCAAAACTGTAAGTCAAGCATTTGAGAAGTGGCTGGGTGTGGTGCCTTATGCCTATAATCCTGGCCCTATGGGAGGCTGAGGCTGGTGGATTGCTTGAGGTCAGGAGTTCGAGACCAGCTCTGAGCAAGAGTGAGACCCCATCTCTCCAAAAAATAGAAAAATTAGCCAGGCATGATGGTGTGTGCCTGTAGTCCCTGCTACTCGGGAGGCTGAGGCAGGAAGATCACTTGAGCCCAGGAGTTTGAGGTTGCAGTGAGCTACAATGATGCCACTGCACTCTAGCCAGGGCAAGGCTGTCTCCAAAAAACAAAATGAGAGAGAGTGTTAAGCCTCTAAATATGTCTCCCAGGCATCTCCTGCAGGGCAGTGCGGTTGGGGGATGTATGAAATTACAAACAGGACCTGACCATTAGTAGCCTGCCACCACCAATAACCAGAATGCTCTGAAGTTTACAAAACCTTTATCCCCTTTGATGCTCACAGCAACTGAATGTAGCAGGTTGAGCCAGTTTTATTAGCCCCATTGTACTGAAAAAGAAACTGAGGGTCTAAGAAATAACTTCTGAAGATCATACTGCCATTTAGGGGCAGAACCAGGTGTGCCTAGTCCTAATCCAGGGCTCATTCCTTCATACCGATGCCTCTAAAAGCTCACTCAAGTTGGCATTTTGACCTAGAGAAAGGACAGGCCAAATGCCTCCCTTTTCTACCCTGAGCCATTCCCCTGGTCATTTCGCAAGGAGAGAGGAGTTAGTGTGGGGACCCAGGAACTTTGATTTCCCATCAATGTTAGACCCAAAAGCCAGTGGGAGGACAGAATTCTCCCAGGGACCAAAGGGGCCATAACAGGCAGGGCAAATTGTGAAGTCATAGGGAGAAGAAGGTGGAGCGTCCAGGCATGTGTTGGGAAAAAGTAGCCTAGGGAGGATCCATCCCAATGTAGTGCCTGTCCCTGTCAGAGACCTATGTCCCCAGGCAGGGGCGAATCCAGCGCAAGCAGTAGCTGCACATCAGATTGGTTCCAAGGCCCTTGGCCTGTAGCACAGAGGAGCCTCTCAGCCAACAGGACTGGGTGCCCGCTCTGTGCCAGGCTCTGGGCTGGGTACCAGGAGTGCCAAGACAAAGAAGGCCAAGCCCTGCCCTCACAGAGCTCAGTCACCAAGGAGAAGCAGACATGTGACCAGCCAGCTAGATTGAATTCTGATATGCCTCCTGGAGAGGGCAGCAGTTGTCTTTGCATGTATGTGTGAGAGTGCAGCAGGCAGACAGGAGGAGAGGGAGGCATGGAACCACAGGTGTGTTATGGGAGCCAGTGAGGGTGTGACGTGAGCCCAGGCTTGGATGCAGTGACAAGAAGATGCTCAGGGAGCCTGTGGCCTTTCTGAAGAACAATCCTGAAGGCAATGCAGTGCTTAATCTTTATAGCTACAAAAATACTACACACTTGTAAAAAATTCAAGCTATGCAGAAGTATAAGGGAAAAAAAACCTCAGTACTACTCCTTGGAAGTCGTTACACACTACTTCAAATTAGCCGTTTGGTGTGTAACCTTCCAGAATTTTTTCTGTGTATATGCAATCATGTAATTTATGTGCCTGTGTATATATACATATGTAAATTTACTTTTATAAAAATGGGATTGTGCAGTACATCTCACTGTGCAACTTGATTTTTTTAAACACTATTTCTTGGTTATTTTTCTGTGTCAACACATGTAGCTCTATCTCATCCTTTTTTATGGTGGGAAGGGGAGGTTATGCATGCCCATGGTGCAGAATTTGAAAGATACAAAGGGATGCGCAGTGAAAGTCTCCCTCCCACCCCAAGCTGCCCAATTTCCCTCCACAGACGCAGCCCCTGTCACCTGTTTTCTTAGATATCCATCCAGGGAGATTCTGTGCCTTTGCAAATAAATAATCATGCTTTTCCCCCATTTTTATTATATAACTGCTATATATTGTTTTATGTACATATACACACACATACTTTTTTGCACCTTGCTTTTTTCACCAAGTATATGTTGGAGATCCAATTATGTCAGTACATATGGGGAGCATGTTCTTTAACAGCTGTGTGGTATCCCACCTGTACCCACAGTTTGTTTAAAGCACTTCTAAAGTGCTTCTCAAAGTATGGCCCCTGGACCAACAGCATCAGCATCACTTGAGAACTGGTTAAAGATGCAAATGCTGAATCAGAAACTCAAGGTGGGCCCAGCGGTGTGTTTTAGCAAGCCCTCGAAATTGATTTGCTGGGAGGAAAGCTATGTGCATTTTTTGTTTAGATAGATTTTACCAAATGATCCACTGTAGAAGTCATATGCGTTTACTCTCCCACCAGCAGTGACCTCGATTCTTGTTTAATGGCCACCTAATAGTCCATTCTCCAGAAGTTTTTAAGCAGGTATGTGATACAGTCAGGTGTAGGGCTTTGAAAGAGCTCATGGCCGGGGAGCTGACAGGCAGAGGGAAAAGGAAGGGTAAGGAGGCTGGCACAGGGGTTGTGGTGAAGATGGCAGTGGGGCCCACAAGTTGGGGTGGCAGGTTAGTTCAGGAAATGCAGTTGTGGAGAGGTGAGTGACTGAATGTGCTGATAAGGAGAGGAGACCCTGGGGTCTCCAGCTGGGGCAACAGTAACAGAAGGGTCCACGAATTCCGCATCATTTCCAGGGCATGGCCTCGAAGCAGTGCTCCCAGAGCTCGAGCCATGCCAATGTCTGGAAGCCAGGCATCTGTCTTCCCTTACTGCTTTTGCTTCCACCCTAATAACTGAACATCCAGAATATCACTGGAAGCTGAATTTATTTCTGCTATTGTGTCAGCTTTTCTTCCCCACTCAGTTGTGTTTCAGGAGCTACCGTATTTGCATACATGTGTCTGGTTTAAAAATCCCAATCCAACTGGTAGAGAATCCTAACAACTTTTAGTATTTTTGTCACCACAAAGATTAACTGTTCAATTACTGTCAGAATCTGTTCCTCAGAAAGCTCTCGAGCTCCTTGAGCATCTTGTCACAACTTTCCAATAGAGAGTTCCGGGTGGGAAAGGTGAGGTCACCTGGGACATAGTTGCCAGGAGTTTGGGGTCTGGAACTACCTCAGTTTGAATTCCTAGCTCTGCCACTCACCAGCTGTGTGACCTAAGCAAGTTACTTCACCTCTCTGAGCCTTAGTTTCCTCACCTGTAAAAGGGAGCTATTAAAAGTACTGCTTTGTGGGGTTTTTGTGAGGATGAAATCATGTAAAGCACCTAGAAAAGTGCTTGGCACATAGAAAGTTCTCAGTAAATATCATCCTTATAATTACTATCGTCATTCAGATTTCAAGTCTCCCATTCTGACTCAACATTGCTGCATGAGATATTTATAACAGTCACCCACAAAGGAGACCAGATTCCTCTGTGTGGTGGCACATCTGTCCAACCTTGGTTTGTCATTGAGTAGTATTAAGCCTCTTCCCACCCATGGTACTGGGCTGACCTGAAAGGAATATGTGGAAATGAGCTGTAACACTGGCTTGTAGGTGAAGCCACAAAGTCCCAGGTGTACTTTCATAACGCTGAGCCTCTGCACTCACAGGTCCTTCTGCCTGATAAACCCTTCCTTTCCTTGTACACAAAGCAAACTCCTCAACTCAAGCATTTATCTGGCTCCTACTGCATGCCAGACCCTGTGCTTGACCTTCAAGGCCTTGCTTAAGTGGCATCTGCTCCAGCCATCTCTGACACTCCCCTACTGCTCTGCAGAAATGGGGTCTTGTCTGCTCTCTCATGATTCCCTTGTACATAACAGCAGACAGAGCTTGAATGATGACTCAAGACACAAGGCACAGAAATCAGAGTCCTCACAACTCACCTTGCAGCTGAGGAAATCAAGGCTCCCTGGAAATGAGAAAAAAGAATCACTTTCCCAAAGTCCCACAGCTGGAAAGAAGTAGAGCTGGAATCAGACTGGGCTTTCTGACCTTAGAGCCCTCTTTTAACCACTTGGCATTCGTACTGTGTTTCATACTGGTATACATGTCTATTTTGTCATGTGTCAGACTGCATTGTAATATTCTGTTTATTTGTCAAGGCCTTAGCCTACCTGCCTGTGAACTCCGAGGTCAGGGGCTGTCTGATTTTTTTTTTTTTTTTTTTTTTTTTTTTTTTTTTTTGAGTAAAGGTCTCTGTCACCCAGACTAGAGTACAGTGGTGTCATCATAGCTCACTGCAACCTCAAACTCCGGGGCTCAAGCGATTCTCCTCCCAAGTAGCTGGGACTACAGGTGTATGCCACAACACCCAGCTGATTTTTCTAATTTTTGTAGAGACAGGGTCTCACTCTTGCTTCAGCTGGTCTCGAACTCCTGGCCTCAAGCAATCCTCCCACCTCGGCCTCCCAAAGTGCTATGATTATAGGCGTGAGCCACCGCGCCTGGCCAGGGCTGATTTATTTTTGTACAGAACCACTACATAGGAAATGTACTGAATGTGTGGAAGTGCACAGAGGGGGTGAGGAACTTGCCCAAGTCCCACAGCACACTGCTGCCAAAAATCAGAAAACAAGGACTGGGAGAGAAGAGAGAAGGAAGTAAACAGGCCTTTCTGTCAGTATTGCTCACCCACCCCACCCCCAGCTCCTGGCAGAGCTGCCAGAGTGAGTCACACAGAGCTGCCCCCAGTGGCTCCAGAGGGAGGGTCTACCTTCCGGCCCAGGGTGTGGGCCGCGCAGGCCTACACGCGTAGGGGTTTGGTTAAGGCCTCCTCACTCGCCTTTCCCTGGTAATCACAGCCCTCATGTGGGCTCAGTACAGTTGGCCAGGCTCTTTTGCATCCCATATCTCATTCAGTTTAAGGCTCTTGGCTCTTTTTTGAGGTAAGTTAAGCTAGAGATTGCCATCTGGTTTGACAGATTGACTCATCTGAGGCTCAGAGAACAAATGACTAGCCTCAGTCTCCCAGCAAGCCATTAACAGCAGTGAATACCATGAATATACTTAATAGGCATCATTTTACTAACGTGTGAATTATCTGTAGGAAAAATTCCAAGAAATGGAACTGCTTGGTCAGGGGGTATGTGCACTTGTGATTTTGACATAGACACATTTTGCCAGCTTGCTCTCTGCAGGAAGCCTGCCTCCTTCCCCATAGCCTCTCCAGCTCAGTGTGTTACCAAACATGTGGCTTCTTGCCATTCTGACAGATGAAAAATGGAATCTTTAATTTGAGTTCCTCTTATTAAGAATGAGAATGGACATTCTTTTCTTATGATGAAGAGCCATTTGTAGTTCCTGTTCTGTGAATCTTCTCTTTGTATCCTTGGGCATGTGCAAATTATGATTTGCTGCATCCTGCCAAATAGCCCTTTCCAAAAGGCCAGACAGGTTTGTACTCTGGCCAGCGCTGTGTGTGCATCCCCGTTCCCCACAACCCCCCTCCCAGCAATCATTTCACGGGCTTGCTGCCCTCTGCCCCTCTCCTGACCACTTTGCAAGCTTCCACCCTGGCACACTAGATCCTCCCACAGCCACAGTCTACCTTCCCCAGACAGCTTCCCTCTTAACAGGTTTTTTCCTGTTGGTTCTTAAGAGCCAGCTATGAGCCAAAATATTGGTGAGACTCCGCAACTGAATGGATCCCTGCTCCCAGGGATGTTGGTGCTTTATTCACAGGATGCATGTGTGATGGTAGAATCTCAGCACTGTGATGAGCCTGGGGCTACTATGGAGAGAATGTCACTTTAGCCATAAGCGGAAGTCTCATCTGGCATTGCTAGGACTTCAGTAGCTGTGATATAAAATAGCTGGGGAGTGGGCTTGTGGCCAGAACATTTGCTGGGCCCTTGAGAACTGTGAGGATTTTGCCTAGCGGGAGAGGGCATGTAGACAGCATTGTGATCCTGGAAGCTTTTGAATCTGTTCTGAATACAAATTTATACCAGGACTGTACTATCATTGATGAATTTTCACTAGGAAGCTCTTTGGCTTGAATCCTAGGAAGCTGATTTAATTTCCGTGTTGCTCTGTTACTCCATTTTCAATTCTTTTCCATTTTTATAATACCAAAATTATTTTGATTGCATTCAGTTCTTTTTCATGTAAATATTTATCCTTCATGAGCTCTTTACCCACATCACATTCTTGCCAACCATAGCATCTGCCATTATAAATTTAATTGTGGCTTTTATTTTTACTGTGTTCAAGTCTCCCGATCAGATTTCTTAAGTTTTGTCACGATTTGCTTCTCCTTGCGGTTCGTGTCTCCCCAAGTGCAGTTTTAGCCGTCGTCAGTTTGGTTTGTTGTTAGTTTATTTCAACTCAGAATATTCATTACCTACTAGATGAAAGACTAATCATATTTCCCTCTTAGCTAATCCGTAAGAAAAATCCTCAGGAAGTGTGAGACTGCTCTGTCGTTACCAGTGTCCAGGTTTTCTTCTCTCAGTTACTCCACACTGGAAGTGCCATATGCCGTCACCCCAGATGTGCCACATGTGCCTGGATTCTTCTCGCTGGACTGTCTCTATCAGGGTCCAGATCTCCTCATGGCAAAACGGTGCAATCAGAGCATCTTGCCCCAGCGGGAGGTGGGCAGCACCCCGGCAGCAGGAACAGCATTAGCAAAGCCTTGCAGGAAAACGTGGGTGAGGGCATCAGATTCCCACCAGAATCCATCCTGGAAGCCAAAACCATGCTCCGGGGCCGGGTGCGGTAACTCATGCCTGTAATCCTAGCACTTTGGGAGGCTGAGGTGGGAGGAACGCTTGAGGCCAGGAGTTCAAGACCAGCCTGGGCAAGAGCAAGACCTCGTCTCTTTAAGAGGAAAAAAAAAAAAAACATGGTCCCACTGAGCGAGTGCTGTTCTCTTTCTTCTAGAATGCTTCGGACATGCCCGAAACAATCACCAGCCGTGACGCCGCCCGCTTCCCCATCATCGCCAGCTGCACGCTCCTGGGGCTGTACCTCTTTTTCAAAGTAAGTCCTTTGCCACCTGTTTTGTCATTTAGTTTAGATGACTTTATTTTATTCTGTTTTATTTTTCCCATCACAGAAGCCATGCATGTTCATTTATAAAAAATAAAGAGTAGGGAAAAATTATTAATTCACCCATAGACCCACCCAGAGGCAACCACTGTTGGTTTTTGGGACCCTTTCCCACCAGTCCCTGTTTCTTTTCTCCATGTAGCTTTTTGTTTTGTTTTTGTGATACCAGTTTGGTTTCATTGTACTATTTATGTTGGGATGGGGTATAGGTTGTGTCTCAGACATACCTCTACCATACTAATCGCCTTTTTTTTTTTTTTTAATTTGTCGAGGTTTATTTTCCCAATAAAAGTTACACAGGCTCAGTGTTGCAAACCTGGAAAACACAGAAAAGTAAAAAGGGAAAAACAGCAATCATCCAAAACCCCACTACCAGAGACAATCACAGTTTCCCTTTGGAGGTGTGTCCTTCCACTGTTTTTCCCTGTGCATGGTTTCTCCATAGCTGTGACCACATGGTGTATTCAGTTTGTAGCTGCTTTTCTCACTTCACATTAATAACATCATAAGCATTTTCTCATGTTACTACTGCCAACTCTCCTCAATATAACTGTACTGTCTTCTGGATTTTCTGAATTATAAAAGTAATATACAGACAACTTAAAGGTATATCAAGAGAGGGATAAATAAATCCCACAACACAGAGGTAGTCACTGTTAACATTTTGGCATAGGCTTTTTATAAGCATATGTTTAACATTAGAATCCTGTTATAACTATATGTTGTATCTTCTTGTTTTTTTAATAGTGCTTTTTTTCCTGATCATTGAAAATTCCGCAAGAACGACTTTAATTTACATTTTAAAAATACATGTACATGTTTAAAAATTTTTTTTCAACCTAAGGAAAGGTACAAATGAGCCATAATCCTCTACCCAATATAGTTTCTTGTGAATCTCCTATACGTAGACCTATATTTTTGTTAAAATATTTAAATATGTAAAACATATAATTCTTTCCACAGAGGTATTTTTGTATCAGCACAGTCAAATCTACCCCATTCTTTTTAACAACTACTCGTGGTTCTGTTGTATAATGTACCCCTGAGGGTATTTAAGTGTGTCCAGTGTTAAGGTGACATAGTAGTATGGCCATGAATATTTTCTTTTTTTTAAATAAGATTCTTAAGGCCATGCTGCGTTGCCATGAATATTTTCATGCACATATTTCGTGCACGTATTTTCTTCAGGCATATCTACAATAGAACTACCAGGTCAAACATCTCCTTTTTTTTTTTTTTTTCCTTTTTCTTTTTTTGTTCCCCCTCCAAGAGATGGGGTCTTGCTCATGTCACCCAGGCTGGAGTGCCATGGCATGATCATAGCTTACTGCAACCTCCAACTCCTGGGCTCAAGTGATCTCCTCACCTCAGCCTCCTGAGTAGCTGGGGCTATAAATGCTCACCACCATGCAAGGCTGATTTTTTTTTTTTTTTAGAGAGATGGGGTCTTGCTGTGTTGCCCAATCTGGTCTTGAACTCTTGGGCTCAAGCAATCCTCCTGCCTCAGCCTCCCAAAGTAGTGGGATTGCAGGTGTGAACCACTGTACCTGGCCTACATCCCCATTTTTGATTAGACAGATAGTGCCAAATCGCTCTACAAAAAGATTATACCATTTTACAATGTTACTAACGGAAGTGTACTGGCTTACTTACCCAGACTCACACCTGCAATGGGTAGCACCAAAATTTTTGGTTTTTACCAGTCTAAGAGTGAATCAAAAACAATTTTTAACACCTACTTCCTATTCCATAGCTCCCTCATTGTTAGATCAGAAGTATCTTTTTAATGGTTTCAGAATATCGCCACAAGCAGATATAGCATAATTGACTTATAGCATTCCCCTCACTTTAAACAGAAAATGTCATTCTGTTTTTACTCTTATAAATAAGAGTGTATTAAATAATACTGAGTAATCACTGATTTTTTTTTTTCTTTTTTTCCTGGACCTGGGGTGAAGAGCTGAATTTATCCAATGCCTTGGTTCATAGCATACCATCCTCAGTCCATGCCAGGAACCCCCATGTTTTTTCCCTCTTCACCCCAATACCCACCTCCATTTCCCACCTTCATTTCCCTCTCTGCCAGAGATGCCTGCTCTAACGTGTTTGATTTATGTCCTTAGATATTTATGTTTCTTATAGAGTATATAGTGTTGGTGTATCTGTGTGTACAAGTGAACGTTGAGTTTTTGTAAACAAAACTGTGCAGTGCATCTCCGTTTTCTTTTCCTCTCCCCTCTACTTTTGAGCTCTCTCTGTGGCTCTGTGTACATGTAGCCCGTTGCTTCTGACTTTGCATTTGGCAGATATTTCTCACGTCTCTGCTGTGCTAAGCACCAGGAATATACACCCAGTCCCTTGCCTCAAGACCTTCTGACATTTTTAGTATTTAGGATTCTTTGCTTAGGCCAGATGTCCCAAAAAGGAATTTCTGGCAGCAGTGTGACCTTTTTTATTTAAGGAACTGGCTTCCTGTTGCTCAGCCTTTTCTCCTGGGCAGGTAAGCCTCGGCCTGCCTTGTGCAGGAGCACAGTGCATACCTCCTCCCTGTGCCTCTAGAGTGTCCATGCTGAGATTTCTAATACGCAGCTTCCTCCTGGACAGTGCAGCCACTGGGCTCCTCCTGAACTCCAACCCGATGGCTGGTTGGTTGGTTCGCTTAACAGAAAAACAGCTACCATAGTAGCTTTTCTTCACCCCTTTCCTCCCCTCCTCCCAAGTGGGGCACTGGAGTTTGTAACTGTGTAGTAAATTTTTTAACACTTCATATTTTCCTGATGCCTCAACATCCCCACAGACAGGCTGTGAGCATCCCACAAGGTAACCGGGTACACCACTGTGATAACACTGGTCTCTGCCACAAGGTCCCCTTCTTGCCTCCCTGCCCCACCGACTGTGGCCTAGTGCCATTCAGACATACACGAAAGTCCTCTCATGCCTTTTGCTTGTGTGCTGCACCCTGACTCCCAAGAAAAGCACTTGTCCATGGGTCTCCCTCTCTAGGACCTGGGAGTATAGTAAGTCCTTTCATTGCGTAGGCCTCTCTGAGGGACTTTGCACCTGAGTTTAGAATGATCGCATCCTCATCACCAATTGTGTTGCAGGTAGGGGAGTAAGGCCCCTTAGTGGGGTCCCTAAGGATCACTCCAACAGACCCACGGAACTTACGCTCAGAGAGGCATATGAAATGAAAGGATCTACACTCACAGGTCCCAGAGAGGGAGGCATGGCATGCCACACAGGGGCCACATGGGAGGAGCTCCCAGGGAGCGGCTCAATCAAGCAGGTGGAGAAAGAGGGGAAGAGGACCCCTGGGTGAGCACCTTTATGGCGAGGGTCATAAAGGTGTGGCTCTGACTTTTTAGCAGCCAAAGTACAAAGGAAAGTGAGACTTGATGTCCTATGCATGTGGTCCATGCAGTCACACCAACCAGAAGCTCAGAGGTGTGGCTCGAGAGAGATTTTTCTTGAGGGCCCACACTGAAGGAACACAGTGTGAGAGGTACACATCTTCGTAAATAAACACAATCCATATGCCTACAAAATATGTTCATAGGTCTGTTTCTTTTTTTTTTTTTTTTTTTTTTTTTTGAGACAGAGTCTCACTCTGTTGCCTGGGCTAGAGTGCCATGGCGTCAGCCTAGCTCACAGCAACCTCAAACTCCTGGGCTCAAGCAATCCTTCTGCCTCAGCCTCCCGAGTAGCTGGGACTACAGGCATGCACCACCAGGCCTGGCTAATTTTTCTCTATATATTTTTAGCTTTCCATATAATTTCTTTCTATTTTTAGTAGAGACGGGGTCTCGCTCTTGCTCAGGCTGGTCTTGAACTCCTGAGCTTAAACAATCCGCCCGCCTCAGCCTCCCAGAATGCTAGGACATAGGTCTGTTTCTTGAGGCATTCACATAGGCCCCCGACTTACTCATCCATTCAGTCATTCTACATTTATCAAGTGCCTGCTACTTCAGGCACTTGTGCTGGGGATACCAAAGTGAGGGAAACAGCCGACCATCCCTGTGCTCAAGGAGCGTGTGTTAAGTGGTGGAGACAGACACCGGTCACATAGATAGATGTGAAGTTACAGCTCTGAGAAATGCTGTGAAGGCAAGGTCCTTAGTGCCAGGAAAGCACAGAAGAACCAGCCTAAGGTAAAGCCTGAGTCTTGCCCAAGCTCCCACCCAAGATAACAGCACCTCCATCTGCCTAGCTGCTCATTCAAAACCCAGGAACCATACTTGTTCCTGCCCCCTCAGCCCTCACATCCAGCCCCTCCCCACATCCTGCAGCTCCGATCCAAGAACAGATCTAGAATCGTTCCGCAGCTCATCACTTCCCCTCTGTGCCCCAGTCCAGGACACCGTCCCCTTCGTCCCCTTCTGCCGGGTTGTGCGGCGCCCTCCTCACTGGCTCCCTGCTTCCACTCCTGCCCTGTGGGATCTTCCATTCAGCAGCAGATGGGTCCTTTCATGCCGTCCGAGCATGCCCCAGCCCTGCCCTTAGCACTTCAGTACCTGTCTCACCTAGGTGAATCTAAAGTCTTTGAATTGGGAGCATTGTGACAAAGAATATTTCTCAGTTTCACCTAAGAGTAATAAGACCAAGAAGCAGCTGTCAGGGCTGCTGTCATAACCTCCAGCCGTCACTGCAGGAGGAGTCATCAGGAAAGCAGGGCGTGGAGAATGGAGCAGGCACGCAGATGTCTTGTAGCCAGTAGGCCTGGGGCCTGGGTGGCCACACCGTAGGGGCTCCCTAGGTTTCTGGGCAGAGAGAAGGAAACGTGGAAGAGCGAGTTCTGAGGTTCCAACAGTTCTCTTGGGGCTCTGTACTTCAGACTCCCCTGTGCCCCCCGAACCCTCATGCAGGACACAGACTCAATAATTGCCTGTCTCGGGATATGGAGCCACCAAGCATAAACTTACAGACTCCTTTGGGAGATACATCTGAGGACTTGAGGTTCCCCCCTTTTTTCCCACAGCTGCAAACACTACAAGGCCTCTAATACTGTCTAAGACTCTTCCTGACCGTCCCCCAATTCCAGAAGGGTGAGACCAACCTCCAGAAGAGAAATGGGGACTCTGGCTTCCTCATCACCACCAACAACCCTGACTTCCTGTTTCTCTTTCTATTTTTGCCTCAGATATTCTCCCAGGAGTACATCAACCTCTTGCTGTCCGTGTATTTCTTCGTGCTGGGAATCCTGGCCCTGTCCCACACCATCAGGTCAGAAGGCACCTCTCTGCAACATTTGAAGCAGCTTTCTCAGGAGCCAGTACAGGGTCTCGGATGAGAACGTGACCTTTGCCAGGTTTAAATCCTGGCTGTAAAACTCCAGGGACTCTTTCCCCTGTGTCACACTGTAGATGACCAGGACAAGAACTATAACCTCTCTGGGCTACAGTTTCCTTACAGGGAATGATAAGAATCTCTGTTGGGTGTCTCCCACCACCACAATTGTTGGGAAAGTTATTTGTGGATGATAATTCACGGTACTGAGGTGAGCAATACCAGTGCCACCTGCCAGGTGTTATGGCCTGTTGTGTACCATGTAGTATGCTCAGCTCTTCACACCTGATCTTATAAGGAGAGCGAGGCAGTGTGCTGAGAAGTTAGGAGTGTGGGCTCTGGAATTTGACTACCTGACTTTGAATCCAGACCCTGCCACTCTGTGACCTCGGACAAGTTAGTTGATCTTTCTGGCCTCAATTTCCTCATAAATGTGGAGAAAAATAATAGTACCATCCTTGTGGGGTCATATGGAAAGCACGGTATCTGGCACTTAATGTGTTCAGTAAGTTTAGCTGCTGCTGTTACCTGTGTCAACCTGCCAGACAACATTATATGATTAGCTTTTGCTTTTACTTCTGTGTCACAGTCGGAAACTGAAGCTCAGAGAGGTTAAGAAATTTGCTAGGATCACACAGCTGATAAGCAGCAAAGCCAGGATTCAAACCCAGGTGTGGCCCCAGAGCCCATCCTCCTCCCCACTGCCACCCTGCTCAGACTGCCACATATTCAGGTCATTTCAGTGGGGATGAGTGATAAAGGCCAGTGTTCCTCAGGGACCTACGATTGGTGTTTTGGCCAGTTCTCCACTGTGCAGGACTATCCTGTGCATTACAAACATTTGGCATCCTTGCCCTGCTCACAAATGGGAGTTGTGCCACCACCCTTGCCTCAACTTGTGACTACAAAGATGTCCCAGCATGTTTCTGTCCACCCCTCTTGAAGTGGTACAGCCTCAGGCTGAAAACCACTAATAAATCAAGAGGTGGCCAGCAGACCGGAGAAAGTTCCCAGAAGGAAGAAACTTGACTTGAACTCAGCTGTGAAGGGCAGGAAACCTGGAAGAGGTAGGTGCAAAGGAGAGAGAGGTCAGGCCAGGAACTGGATGGTTTGTGCACATTGAGGGCACAGTCGGAGTAGACAGAAAAAGCTAGAGAGAAAGAGCGGGATGTGCTGACCAAGGCTTTGAAAGCCGAGGTGAGTGTGGCCTCATTACTCTGGGCACTCTGGCAGGACATTGTGGTAGTCAGGAGTGTGAGCTCGAAGCAGGCAGCCTGGGACCAAGGCCTGGCTCGGCCAGCTCTGTCATTTGTATAAGTTACTCAAGCTCTCTGAGCATTAGTCTTTCCATCTATAAAATGGAGAGACTGCAAGTACCTCCTCAGAGAGGTATGGGAAGGATCAGATGAGCCTCCGTAATGTCCCTAGAGCACACAGTGAGTTGAGTGGCTGGAACTTCAGCTCTGGTCCTCTGACTGAGGTCAATGTCGTCTTCACCTACACTGACCCTTCACCCCCAAAATCTTACTCTAGCTAGCTCGGGAGAATTCTAGTCCAGCCCCACATCCTGAAAAATGAAGGCCCAGAGTGACTTGAACCAGCCAGACAGTGGCAGGCCCAGTCATCCTTGCTCAAAGGACAGACCTGTCTTTTCATGGTGGACCTGAGCTGGGGTAGAGGCAGTCACTTCCAGGCACTGGATCCCTCCTTTCCTACGCTGACTAGCATCCTCTCTTCCTCCCTCCAGCTCTAGCCCTTTGTACCCCAGCATCTGTGAAAGGCTTGAGACCCCTGGTTCTCCCCACTGCCCAATCTGCACCTCAGAGTGAGAGAGAGAACCCAGTGTGTTTTGAAAGCCACTCTTGGGCCATTTGCTAAGGAATTGATTATTTATCTCAGCAACTTTACAGATGAAATCTTCTCTCTACCCACCTGCTCAAGCAGGGTATTTTTAACCTCTATCATTTTGACAGCAGAGACTTCTTTTGCCTTGTAGAGCAATAACTAAGGGACATTGTCCCAAATTTCTCATAGATTAGCCAAGAAACAATTGTCTTTTAACCAATTCAAAATTTTGAGAGATAGACATTATCAACAGAAAAATAAAACCAACAGCAGCTAAAACTGTACATGGTAAAGTTTGTTAGTGATTAGAAACTAACAGAAGAATCATTTTCTTAATGAAATTCAGAGCAACAAAATTTGACCTGGGAAAATCATACCTTGTAAAACTATTGATGATGGCTCTGGGCAGAAGGGGTGCTCACCATACAGGAAGGGCCAAAGGTGTCCACTGGAAAATCTGATACTGACCAGAAACTGCTGGATGATTGAGATCGTTACTATAAAATTTACATGGGAAAGAATGGAATCTGATGGAAATAATTTTAGTAAAGGGAGGGGATCATTTAAGCATGCTTTTTAGAAAGTCAATCCAAGAATTAAATTGACTGTTCTTCAATTAAATTGAGTTTTCTTACATATTTTCTCAAAGAACGTCTACAGTGTTGTTAGAATTTACATAAACTTCTGGTATGTACAGACTTGGAGTTGGACCTTCTTCAGGATCCAAACAAGGTCCAAAGGTTCAAGACACGGAAATTGAGGCTTGGAGGGGTTATGGGGTTATATGGACTCCCAGAATGCACAGCTGGTAAGGGCGGAGCGAGGTTTTGACCCTGGGTCTGTCTGATTCCAAAGCCAATATTCATTACAGTTCTGGCAAAAGTGAAGGGGAAGGGAGAGTTTAAAGAGGGTGGGCTGGCCACTCTCTCCCGTCGGACCTGCAGTCTCCCAGGGTTGGCAGAAGACAGGCCCGCTGAAAGGCTGTGAAGAGCTGCGCCCGAGTTGAGATTCTCTTAGGATCCCCTCCGCCTCCACCACCATCCCCTAGCCCACCTCAAGCCTCTTTGGGAACAAACCACAGCTTGGAGTATTGGAGGGAGGCAGGGGCCACAGCCTGCCTTCACCTCATACAGTCACCAAGACTCAAGCCCCAGCCAAATCCCAGACATCTCCCTGCCAAGGGAACCTCGGTTCATTTTCATCCTGTCTGAGTTCAGGCCCCACACAGCTGACCTTTAGAGGGAGAAAAGGCCCAGAGGGCCCAAATCTGCCACCCAGGAGGAAGAGGCCACATCACCAGTTTCACTGACCCTTGCCTTCCACCCCCAGGGGAGAAAGGCACCAGGATGTAGTTTCTCAGCAGGAAGAAGTGACCTTTAGGTTTCATGTGAGCCATCAAGGACCAGAAAGAATCTCTGCCTGCTACAAAAAGTCTGCATTCAGAGTCGTTCAGCAAGCGTTTATCAGATGCCTCCCTGGCACCAGGCAGCTTCACGCCGGGGTGGGGTGAAGATGATGTGTTAGGGCCCCTGCCCTCAAGTCCACAGACTCACACTTGACTCTTTCCCTCTGTCATCCAGCAGAGTAACAAAGACATCAGTCTAGAGACTTGCTACTTGAAGTTAAAGCTGCAGTTAAGCTTACAGGGTGCCAAGTACTCATTTAATTCTTTTAGTAGCCCTACAAAGAAAGGTATTGTAGTGTTCCAGCTGAGGAGATTGTTGCACAGAGCAGTTAAATAACTTTCCCAATGTTACACTGCTAATAAGGCAGGGCTGGGATTTGAACCCAGAGACCACATTCTTAGCCATCACACTCTGCTTATTGAGAAACTAAGCACCAAACTCCTACCGAAGAGGCCAACTAAGCTGAGTGAAGGGCTTAGCTCCTCAGGCTGCCTCTCTGCCTCTGCCCATACCTGTACACACACCCTGACTTCAGACTCCCTCGAAAGTGATTCAGCAAACCAGGCTGAAAGTAGCTTCCAGCCTCCTCCACCAGCTTCTGCCTCCCATCTCAGAGCCCTGCTGCGGAAGTCCATTCCTGACTCCACTCTCGTGTCTGCCACATCTCCGTTCACAAAGCCCTCTCATCATTCATACCACGAGCTCCACAGGTTGGGAGGGGTCCGCTGTTTCAAAAGTGGGGAAATGGGAGCCTGTTAGTTGGGAGGACCATTCCTGGATTTGCCTGCCTCATTAGTCATCATCAGCCTGATGTGATGTCAAATGCTTTCGAGCTCAGGCTCTGGAGGAGTGCGCCACAGAAGCTCACAGTTCCTGCATCCCTGCTGCAGGCCCAGTGCTGGGCTAAGCTTCTCACCTGCCTTCTCTCATATGTTCACAGTAACCCTTTTAGAAGGTGGTATTATTATCCCTACATACAAGAAAAGAGACTGAGGCCCAGGAGACTGAGCCACTTAAGTGGCTCTCCCAGGGCCACATGGCTGGTGCATGGCAAAGCAGGCTTCAGGGCTGGGCCACCTAAGCTCATAGCCATTCCACAGCACTGCTGGGAGCAGCTGGATCAAGAGGCCCTGGTTTGCTCATCTTGCTCTGAAGATGATCCAGAAAAGAACGTCTCCATCCGCTCCTGGCCAGGAAGTAGGGCATGCTGGGTAATCAGAATATTTCTAGAGGTGAAGCCAAGCTGATCTTGAGCAATAGAAGCCTTTGTGGAAGGAGTGAATGTGAGGGTGATCATGCCCTAGGAGGCTGAGATTCTGTGACTGATCACTTCCAGCTGAGTTAATAAAAATCTCAGGCCTGTTGCTGGACAGCAGAATGACAAGTCATGGCGTGGGGTAGAGGTGACCGTCAGGTCTAGGTCTGGAAGGGAATCCTGGAATATGCTTGACAAGAGACTCACACAGGTGGTGCATGGGCCAGACTTTGGGATCCATTGCTCTTCCAAAAACTATATTTTACGTGAAAGTCTGTCTGCCTCTGCTTTGCATTTCTTCACTGGTAACAAAAAAGCAGTTTGGGAATCACTAGGAGTTCAGTGACCTAGGCTGGAGTCTCAGCTTAGATACTGGCTCCTTGTGTGACCAGAGGTATTGTAGTGTTCCAGCTGAGGAGATTGTTGCACAGAGCAGTTAAATAACTTTCCCAATGTTACACTGCTAATAAGGCAGGGCTGGGATTTGAACCCAGAGACCACATTCTTAGCCATCACACTCTGCTTATTGAGAAACTAAGCACCAAACTCCTACCGAAGAGGCCAACTAAGCTGAGTGAAGGGCTTAGCTCCTCAGGCTGCCTCTCTGCCTCTGCCCATACCTGTACACACACCCTGACTTCAGACTCCCTCGAAAGTGATTCAGCAAACCAGGCTGAAAGTAAAGGGCAAGTCACTTATTCTCTGAGGGCCTATTTCTATAGAATGGAAACAATAGCACCTACCTATCAGGGCAGCTATGAGGGTGCCAGGAGATACCAGCTGTAAGTAGCTGTTGGGGGGAGTAGTGTTAGGGCCGTGATTGCCTGTGGGGGCTCTGTTTGCCGACCTGCTTTGTCTTTCCTTCCAGCCCCCTCATGAATAAGTTTTTTCCAGCCAACTTTCCAAATCGACAGTACCAGCTGCTCTTCACCCAGGGCTCTGGGGAGAGCAAGGAAGGTCAGTGCTGCCCACTTTCCCTTGTGGTGTGCCCTGGGTGTTGTCCACCACCATTCCCTTTGTCTCTCCAATATTGGGGTTCTCCAATAGAGCAAGTGATGAAAGAGGTGGGCTCTGGGATCTCATGGCCTGGATTCCCATCCCAGCTTTGCTGCTACCTAGACATGGGACCCTGGGTGAATGCCTTACCTCTCTGAGCATTAGGTGTTTTTGTTTTTCATCTATAAATTGAAAACGATAATCTGCCTCCTTCATGGGCATGTTGTTAGGACTGCAAGTAAATGATGAGTGGAAAGCATTCAGCACACTGCCTGACAAATAGCACTTAGTAAAAGTTGACCTTTGCAACTGTTTTTATTGTGTTTACTTTTAGTGTGATTACATTCCACCTAAGATTTGAAAAGGGAGTTCTACAGTTCTTTTTCAAAAATGAAAACTATAGGGAATTGGGAGGAGCCTAGGATTTACAGGCTAGTTAGGGTACGGATTCGAATGCTGTAATAAGATTATCGATGGCTTGACCAAGTGGAAGGTATCTAGCACGCACTCTCACACCGGATGCGTGGCATGTTCCTCCTTGTCCCAAGAAAGCGGTGATTTTACGTGATTCCTTTTTGCATCTCAAGTGCATCTATGTCAAATAAATGATTGTAGAGTTTCATTAAGAAAGCTAAGCTTGCGGCCACAGACCCTTCCGGGTTCCAGCCCCCATATGTCTTACGCTCCGCCATGCAGAGAGGTGGTCCTTGGATCCAGGATAGTGACGATCACACCACTGTGCAGCCAGAGGGAAAGAGAGACATCCATATCCGGGGCCAATGAAGCTGCAGAGGGGAAGCTGGGAAATGGCCGTGAGTCGGCCTCATGTCCGGTTGGAAATCATCACGGAGTGCCCCGGAATTGTATCACCTCTTGCTTCCCAAGTCCCGCCCCTTTCATCGATGCCCACTGAAGAGGACTCGGTAGTCTGAGGAAGAGCGGACAGAGCGCCGCCGTGACGTAGAGTTTGGAGGACCGGAAGTAGTCATATTTCATGGAGCCGTAAAGCACGGCTGCCTGCCTCGGTTTCCGGTTGGCGACAACGGTTCAGACCGTCGGCGCAGGCTTTGGTGAAAGGGACGCCGCCCGACCTCTGCCGCTTCCGTTTCTGTCGCTGTCCGGGCCCTTGCCTGCCATCGCCCCTTTCACCTTGGATCATGTTCAAGAAATTCGATGAAAAGGAAAATGTGTCCAACTGCATCCAGTTGAAGACCTCAATTATCAAGGGTATCAAGAACCAACTGATAGAGCAATTTCCAGGTATTGAACCATGGCTTAATCAAATCATGCCTAAGAAAGATCCTGTCAAAATAGTCCGATGCCACGAGCATACGGAAATACTTACAGTAAATGGAGAATTACTATTTTTTAGACAAAGAAAAGGGCCTTTTTATCCAACTCTAAGGTTACTTCATAAATATCCTTTTATCCTGCCACACCAGCAGGTTGATAAAGGAGCCATCAAATTTGTACTCAGTGGAGCAAATATCATGTGTCCAGGTTTAACTTCTCCTGGAGCTAAGCTTTACCCTGCTGCGGTCGATACGATTGTCGCAGTCATGGCAGAAGGAAAACAGCATGCTCTGTGTGTTGGGGTCATGAAGATGTCCGCAGAAGATATTGAGAAAGTCAACAAAGGAATTGGCATTGAAAATATCCATTACTTAAATGATGGGCTGTGGCACATGAAGACCTACAAATAAGCCTCAAAAGGAATGCACTTGGGGGGCTAAATGTGGATATTGTATTTTATATGTGTTTGTGTGTGTGTGTGACACCGTGAAGACAATATCTATGTGGTTGTGCTAAGTAAATTTAACATATACTTGAAGGGAAAAAATCAGGGTACTGTTACCACAGTGAAGAAAACAGAAATTGGGGGACAAGCACCAAGCAGCCTGCTACACTCTGGAATCTGAAAGGAGCAGCTGCACTGTGTGACTTTGGGCAAGCTTCATCTCCTCTCTGGGCTCCCTCATTTGAAAGTGATCAAGAATGACTCTGAGGATGTCTGCCAGAGGGCCCCCCTACAAGAGCAGCCTTGGGGACTCCTTCCCGCCTTTTCTCCGGCCTCCATCTCTCACCTTCTTCTTCCTCGTCTGCTGGTGAACTAGGGCTGCCAGCAAACTTCTTGATTCCTTTGGCGGCAAAGTAGAAAGGTTCCAGAATGAACTAGGACCTTGCTAAAAACCTGGGCTCAACGGCAGCTGGCATTGACTGAGCACCTGCTGTGTGCCGGGCACTGTGCTGAGTGCATTGTAAGGACTGTCTTACTTACTCCCCACAGCAGCCCTATGAGGGAGGTGCCATCATCACCTTTTCACAGATGAGGAAACAAGCTCAGAGAGGGACTGCCTCCCCAAAGGTTACCCAGCCCCACCTACAAGTGGCAAATCCTGTACTTTGAACACTAAGGACCACCTCCCACTGACCCTGCACCAGGCTTGTATTCTCTCTGGGCCTCCGTTCCCTTCTCTAGGATATTGGAGGAGTTGAGGGTGGCTCCAGTGAGCTCTCTCCCCTCCTGAAACTCTTACTGATCTGAGGCAAGCGAGGCTTAGCCTCCTAGCCTGTGGGACTCTGACAGTGCCCATAGCCATGCCCTCCTCCGTCCAGGGGCTGACAGGTGGGAGGGGCAGCCCCACCCCGGGGAGTGGACTTACTCGGCCTCTCTGTTCAGAGATCATCAATTACGAGTTTGACACCAAGGACCTGGTGTGCCTGGGCCTGAGCACCATCGTTGGTGTCTGGTACCTGCTGAGGAAGGTAAGTAGCCAGGTCCTGGGCAGAAGGGGAGGCTGGGATGACAGAGCAGGGTTGGGGCACAGCAACCTGGTCTCACTCCTGTCTTTCCGCAGCACTGGATTGCCAACAACCTTTTTGGCCTGGCCTTCTCACTTAATGGGGTAGAGCTCCTGCACCTAAACAATGTCAGCACCGGCTGCATCCTGCTGGGTGGACTCTTCATCTACGATGTGTTCTGGGTGAGTCAGGCAGGGAGCCCCAGCATGTCCTGCTTCGGGGCCCCCTCACCTTCCTACTCCCCTGCCTCTGTGGCCTAAGTGACATTAGTATGATGGAGAGCAACTGCCTTTGAGTGGAAGTCAGGCTCCCAGAGCAGGTCGCCTCTGGGCCCATCTGTGAAATGGAGCCAGAGAGAACAGATTCCACCTCTTTCTAAGAGCACACTCTGTGTGCAGTGCCTTCCGACCACCTTCATATCTTCCTCATCGTGGCCCTAGCAGGGGTATTACTTAATCACATGTCTCCTCAGCAAACAAGTTGAGACTTGGAGTTGAGACTCAGAGAAGTCCAGGCAGAGGTAGTAGAATGCTAATGAACGGGCCTAGCACGGGCACTGACCGAGGAGGAAGAGGCTGGCTGTGCTCTGGCTGCACACCAGCCCTGGGCTGAGGGACCTGTCATATTTGCTCTTGGAGGCATTGCAGAGGGATTGAGGTCAGCCTGACTCAGGCATCTGTTCCCTGATCCCAGGCAGCCTCTTCTCCCCTTGAGTGGGTTGTGCTGGAGGACTTTATCACTTGGGAGGAACAGAACCCTGAACAAACAAAGGCTGCGTGGCTTAGGCCATTTGAGGTCCTTTCTGTACTCTGAATTTCCCATTTGTTGCCCAGAACCAATATCAGTGCTCACCTCACCTCAACTTCAGATCTGCACCGGAGCCCCTTGCAGCTCCCTACCCTTCTCCCCACAGATCTCAGGCAGCTGCACATCTAGAAGCCCGGGAACAGCCATTCTTTCCCGACCAGCCCCTCACTTCCCTCCAAACTCTTCTCTTCTCCTTCTAGGTATTTGGCACCAACGTGATGGTGACAGTGGCCAAGTCCTTTGAGGCACCAATAAAATGTAAGTGACCACCCCCACCATGGGGAACCCCTCTGCCCACCCCAGCTGGCCCATGCCTTCATGGTCCCTCTTGGTCAGTGCCTCTCCCTTATCTCTTCCCCACATACCTCTTCCTTCTCCAAGCTTTCCTGTGTCCCTCCAGCCTGGTGTCCTTCTCAGTGATTCATCTGGCTGCGTTCACAAGCAGCCACCCCCTGCCTAGGCCCTGGCCTCTGGACCCTTGGTCACGGTGCAGCGTGGTGTGAGATGAGCTAGAATGGGAGCAAGCATGGAGGGGAAGCGTTTAACTCAGGCCGGGGTGGGGCACACAGGGACCTCTGAACTGAGACCCGAAGCTTCCCTACCTGGGTTCCCCTCAGCACCTGGGTATCGGGTGCTGTCTATCTCACACCTCTCACACTGCCTTGGTTTTGTTCTTCAGTGCATCTGTTGTTTATTGTTCAGAAAATCCAACTACAGGTTGAGCATCTCTAATCCAAAAATCTGAAATCCAAAATCCAAAACTTTTTGAGCATCAACATGACACAAGTGGAAAATTCCACACATAAGTACTTAACACAAACTTTGTTTCATGCACAAAATTATTTAAAATATTGTATAGAGCCGGGCTTGGTGGTACACACCTGTAGTAACAGCTGCTTGGAAGGCTGAGGCAGGAGGATCACTTGAGCCCAGGCGTAGAAGGCTGCAGTAAGCTACAGTCACACCACTGCACTCCAGCCTGGGCAAAGGAGCGAGACCCTGTCTCTTAAAAAATAAATAAATAATGTATAAAATTACTTACAGGCTATGTATATAAGGTATATATAAAATATAAATGAATTTCCTGTTTAGATTTCGGTCTCATCCCCAAGATATCTCATTATCTATATGCAAATATTTCAAAATCCAAAAAAATCTGAAACATTTCTGGCCCCAAGCATTTCAGATAAGGGATACTCAACCTGTATAAGCATCGTCAAACAAGGGAAATTTTGTTATCTTACACTACAGCAAGCCCAGGGGTAGAAGGCTGAGGGTTGGGTTAATGACCCTCAGTGACTCTATTCAAGAGCCAAGGTCACCGGGCGTGGTGGCTCACGCCTATAATCCTAGCTCTCTGGGAGCCTGAGGCAGGAGGATCGCTCAAGGTCAGGAGTCTGAGACCAACCTGAGCAAGAGCGAGACCCTGTTTCTACTAAAAATAGAAAGAAATTAGCTGGACAACTAAAAATACACAGAAAAAATTAGCTGGGCACGGTGGCGCATGCCTATAGTCCCAGCTACTCGGGAGGCTGAGGCAGGAGGATCGCTTGAGCCCAGGAGTTTGAAGTTGCTGTGAGCTAGGCAGACCCCACGACACTCTAGCCTGGGCAACATAGCGAGACTCTGTCTCCAAAAAAAAAAAAAAAGCCAAGGTCACTTCAGTCGTCCCACCCCACCATTCTCAGCATGTCCGCCTGTCCCTTAGCTCATCCCTTCATGGTCCCAAGATGGCTGCCACAGTCTGTAGCATTGACTTCTCGCACAGCCACATCCAGAGACAGAAGAGGGAAACTGTCTGTTTTTCATCAGGGAGGGATGTTTTTCCCCAAATCCCCTGTGCAGTTTTCCTCATATTTTATTGGCCAAATTGGGTCACAGCCCAAGTCCAAACCATTCGTTAGTAAGGGGGATGGAAAGAGCATGATTAGCTTAGAGTCCAAGCCTTAGACTAGTCAAGAATCGCTACCTGGGATCACAAGGCTCAAAGAGGGGGACAAAATCATTCAGGCATGACAGCAAGGAAGAAGAGGAAGATGCTGTCAGGAAGGCATTCAGCAGTGCATGAGTGCCATGGAAGCACTGGCTCGAGGCAGGGGACAGCCGGGGGGAGTCCTCTCAGGGAATGAAGAAGTACCTGTCTTTCTCATGGACTCACTCTCCACCACTGCAGACAGGTTTTCTCCATGTACTGGGGAGGGTTTCCTGGCCACAAACTGTTCCTGAATTCTGTGGCCCCAGCTCAGTGACACCTTTTAGATATCAGCACTCTGTGGCTCTTTTCTTTCATATACTGGGCTTTAGCGTCAATCCCATTTAACCAAAGGGTTCTGTGCCTAGAACCCTAAAACAAGTTTCTTCCAGCTTTGGGCTGAATAACCTACAGGGCCCAGCTTGGCTCATGAGCCAGACACTCCCAGGGGGGAGATGGAGGATCGTTATGAACAGACTGGGGTCACGGCCCTCTCCAGTGCCTGGGGGCAGAGCGGTTGATTTGGCAGGCCCCGAGAGCCAAGTGTAGAAGGGGAGGGCAGTTCTCCAGAGCAAGAGAACAGATGCTGGGCAAGCCAGAACAACAGTTACTCCCCATGTGCTTTGATGGATGAGCCCCAGGGGGTGTGGGAGCACCGAGAACCCAGCCAAGGTGTCAGGAAAAGCTTTTCTGGGTCAAGAAGGATGAGTATGCATTTACCAAGTATGCAGGGGCAGTATGGGTGTTTGAAAGAGAATGCACAGCTTCAGCAGAGGGCTAGAGGCAGGAAAGTGCATGGAGAGCCCTAGGAGCAGAGGGAGGGAATGTGGCCAAGTTCAGGGGAACGGCAGCTAAGTTCTGGGGAAATGGGCTAGAAAGAGGTGGGCAGAGGCCAGAATTGGGGAAGCCAAGGATGCCATGCCAGGGAGCTTGGACACTGCCCAGTAGGCAGTGGATGAGCAGGGAAATGACACCATCATATTGGGTTTCTGATGCTTGGAGTCTGGTGTTCTGGGTTGAAGATCTATTGCCTTCCACTGCTAGGACTAGAGTTCAGAGGCAGAAAAACAGAATAGTTAAGTGCACATAGGCTGAAGTCAGGGTGCCTGGGCTTGAATCTCAGCTCTGCTACTTGCTAGCTATGTTACCATGGGGAGGAGACTTAACCTCTCTGAGCCCTGGTTTCCACATCTGTAAAATGGAGACAATAGTCTCTCCCACTCAGAATTGAATGGTACCAGGGTTGAGAGGATCGAATGAAGAAATCTGTAAATCATTGTGTACTGCCCACTCAAGGCAGGAAGAAGCAGGCAGGGCGAGGGTATCTATACATTTATTAGAGAAGCAGCAGTTTACCCAGAACCCCTATCGTACCTCTGTGTACATCCTGTTAGCCAGAGTCATGTGACCACCCCTGGCTGCAAGGGAAATCAGGAATTCAGGGGACAGGGTTGTCCTGATTGACTTAGTCTGACACCATACTTGATGTATCACCTGGAAAGGCTACCCCACACAAAGTCAGGACTGGGTTAATAAAGAAGGCATGGAGAGGCCGGGCGCAGTGGTTCACACCTGTAATCCTAGCACTCTGGGAGGCCGAGGCGGGTGGATCGTTTGAGCTCAAGAGTTCGAGACCAGCCTGAGCAAGAGCGAGACCCCCGTCTCTACTAAAAATAGAAAGAAATTAGCCGGACAACTAAAAATATATAGAAAGAAATTAGCTGGGCATGGTGGCACATGCCTGTAGTCCCAGCTACTCAGGAGGCTGAGGCAGGAGGATTGCTTGAGCCCTGGAGTTTAAGGTTGCTGTGAGCTAGGCTGATGCCAGGACACTCTAGCCCGGGCAACAGAGTAAGACTCTTGTCTCAAAAAAAAAAACAAAGAAGGCATGGAGGAGTAATTTGTGCAGATCATCTAATCCTCACCAGCACCCTGTGGGATTGGTCCAGCAGGATTTCTGAGTGGGGGGTTTTAAGCAAGAAATTTGCAGGTGTGTGGCCTTTTCTGTCTCAGCAGATACAGAAGGAGCCTACAGGCCAGGCGCACCCTGATTCAGAGTAAGAGCCACCATCTGTATAAACTGTGGACTTTGGGTGAAAAAAAAGAAAAGAAAAAAAGACAGAGCCACCATCTATCTGTCCATACCCCTGTTGCAGTGAGATGGAACACCTTTTAGATGTCAGCACTGTGTGGCTCTTTTCTTTCATATACTGGGCTTTAGCGTCAATCCCATTTAACCAAAGGGTTCTGTGCCTAGAAAACGGCATTGGAATTGTACAGTATGGGAGTTGCAGCTCAGTAAAGGCATTAAACCTTCAGCCTGGATGGCCCCAGATTCCTCCCCACTCTAAGCACCTGTGATTCCAGATGGAGACTTTGCCCTTCAGCCTGTCAACATCCTCTCGCCTCCCCATGCCCATCCCCATCCCCCACCCAGAAATGCAAATGTGTGAGTTTCATACAACAGGGGCACGGGCCTAGGCGTTAGAGTAAGCTGGGCTCCAGCCAGCTCCTCACGTCCCTGCCTCCCCCTGCAGTGGTGTTTCCCCAGGATCTGCTGGAGAAGGGCCTTGAAGCAGACAACTTTGCCATGCTGGGACTCGGGGATATCGTCATTCCAGGTGAGCCTGCTGGGGTGGGGGCCATTGTGTGAGGGTGGAGAGGGTATTCCCTGGAACGCAGGGGATTACTGCAAAACAGACAGCCTTACCAGCTAGGAAAGGAAAAGGGAAAGAGAAGGGGTCAGGCCAGGATTTGGTGAAGGATTCCACATCAACACGCAGTTATGCAGTGCCAGTCTCTCCCAGCCCCGCTGGGCCTTGGTTGGACAGCAGTGAGCAAGACTCCTCATGGAGCTTCTCATCTAGGTAAGCAGGCGTTACTGAAGGAACCACAAGGTAAAATTAGACAATGACAGACTGAAGTATGCTCTATGAAAAAGCACATTCCAAGACTTTCTTAAAGGAGTCCACCCCTCTCCCATACACCCACACGCATACCCCTTGCCAGTGTTTGCAGATACTGCAGATGTACTGGAACGGCCATAGCCCCCTTGCTGCTCCTTCCTGGGCTGAGAAAACACAGTATGTGGGCACATGGCTCCTGTGTCTGCAGTCCCTGCAGAGGGACATGTGCATACACACCTGCTTGTCTGCACAAGCTGGCCTTTGAGGCCCTGGGTCTACATGTGAGTGCTAGCTGATGTGCCTGTGAGTGTGGGCACAGGGGCCCCATCCACAGTCCCAAGCTCAGGCATACGTCCCACCAACCCACAGCCTTGCCTCGCCTTGGGGCACCAGCTGCTCAAAGTACCACTCCAGACCCAGGGTAAAGCTCACCTGCCACTCTGAGGGCATCCGAAGTGACTGAGACTTGGCAGCCGTGTGTCTGCAGAGCTGGGCCCAGTGATGGGACAGTCAGCACCCAGAGGGCATGCTTGTTTTGCTAGTCTCAGAGTCAGAGGGTTAGCAGCTTACTTAAAAGAAAATTTGGAGCAAATTAAAAGCCAACTTATTTTCCAGTGTAGGACGTAATAGTGATTCTAATAACCTAGGGTGATACTTTCATCTTGGGACACACGTGGTGGTGATGCAGAGGCTTTCCCTGTTTAACCAGTGAGGAAACAGGCTCAGAAGTGAAGGAACTGTAGAAATTCACGCACTAGTAAGCAACAGGGCGAGGACACAGACCACATTTGTCTGACTACGCAAAAGGTTACGCTGGCAGAACTGCCCTTATAACAGTAATAAATAATAAGATAACCATGGTCACATACCTGTTGTGTGCCAAGCATTTCGCTGGGTGTTTTTTATAGGTTATCTTTACTACTCCTGGCAGCCCAATGAGGTAGAGGAGTATTTCCATTTTACATATGAGGAAACTGAGGTTCAAAGAGATAGTTCAGCTTGCTAAGGCCACGGGGGGATGGGGAGATGGGCTCGAACCCAAGAGTTTTCATAATTAGCAGCGCTATGAGGCAGGGAGACTCCCTTCCCCACAAGGCCGCTCCGTCAGAAAAAATTGAGTCCCGTAAAGCATCTGGCTCGGTCTCCAGGGGATGGTCCCGCGCAGGCACCCACACGCTCTTCCCCGGTGTGCTTGTCGCTCCTAACTTCTGGGCTTAGGCATGCGCCGCACATCTGTGCATATCTGTTCCTCCCCTGTCCTGTCTCTATATGTATCCTCAGATCTTTCAGCAGTCATAGTCAACGTAGGTTGAGCTCATCCTCCCAGACTCTTGGTGGGAGCATGGTTGAGCATTGCTCCTGGCAGGGCTCAGACTCCTGGATCAGTTGGAAAACAGTTATGGAATTCAGCCACCAGGGGGCACTGAGTCCCCAGCTTTGTTTCCAGAAAGGCGATGTTTGGTCTGCTTTCTCCATCCCCTATTCACAGTCTTCACCGAGGACTAACTCATTTCCCTCTTTAAAATGAATCCTATGTTGCCTGGCCATGCTGCTTATCAGCACAGAATGTTTCAGTTCTTGAGAGCCTGCCCTCAACCAGATGAGACCCAGCCTCTGCCCTGTATGAGCCCAGAGACCAGTGAGGGAGACAGACACGTAAACACACGCAGGCTGGACTGGCTGGCTGTGTCCCAGGGATGCTTAGGCCTCTGGGTGTCCCTGTTTTGAGAGTGCAGTGGGTGAGCAGAGATGACCGTCCTCTCCTGGGCTCCTGCAGAGCTCCTGATGGTCTGCTCCTTGCTCCTGCTCCTGCCCCTCCAGCCAGCAGCTGCCACAGTCTTTTTCAAAACCTATTTAGGTTGTTCTCGCACTTACAACTCTTCCAGTATGTCCCCTTACTTGGGATAAAGACCCACCTCCTCCCATGGCCCCTGGGGCCCTGCATGGCTGGTCCATCCCTCATCTACTCTAGGTTGCCACCCTGCTGGCCCCTCAGTCCCTGCCGCACCCCCGAGCCTTCTTTCCTCAGGACCTTTGCACATGCTGTACCCTTTTCCTGGCAGCTGTCACTTCAAAGAAGCCCTCCTTCCCCTCCACCACCACCCCCAGCGTAGGTCTCGTCCCTGACGTGCCTTTTTGCGACACAGGAAGCCCCCTTTCACGGTTATAATCTTAACTGTGGTTTGTGTTACTATTTGTCACCGCATGGCTGCCCCCCGCCCCCTTGGCTGAGCGCTGTGAGTGCAGTGAGTTTGCTTACTCCGGTATTGCCTGGAGTATCTGGTACTCAGCAGGCACTCAATAGACACAGTGTGGTGCAGTGAGGTGCTGGGTCACGGTAATCCCAGGCCAGAGCAAAATCCGGGGACCTTCTCATCCTTTCAGGTAGAGAAATGGGATTTCTGCTGGTGCTTGGCAGTGCTGGCCACACCCTTGGCCCCCATGATTGTTCCATGACTGGGAACCCCTGGTTGGGGACCAGGACCCAGTCTCTTGTTAGTCTACTGTCCTGCTCCTTCCCTGCCACTCTCTAACCCTGGCTTTCTCCCTGCAGGTATCTTCATTGCCTTGCTGCTGCGTTTTGACATCAGGTAAGTGAGTGAGGGCCCACCCTGGGCTGGGGGTCTGCAGGGATTCTCCAGTGGCTTTTAGGAGCCCAGAGGAGGTACCTCAGGGGACCAGACACTCCACCCAACAGCAACCAGAGCCATTCTGATTTTATCCGCATTTAGCATTTTGAAGTTCTAAGTGTCCGAAGAGCCTGTGGTCAAGACGTTTTAAAAGTTAAGAATTACAAGCCAGAGATTTAAACTCAGAAGTTCCTGGTGATACTCACTTTGTGACCCTGGCAGGTGGTGTGACCTTCCTGGGCCTCAGGATCTCATCCTTAAGTTTGTGGTAAACAAGAGTTCCTGCCTCAGGATTATCATCAAAGTCTGGAGGGAGAGTGCTGAGCACAGGGTGACCTCAGTAGCTCTTTTGGGCAAATCCAGCTGCAGTCATCATTATCATCATCATCATTTTTTATCAGCTTCAGGTCAGGTCACCATGTCCCAGCTGCTCTAGCTGTTCCCTGCCCTCTCCTAACTCAGACTTTTTTCAGTCTGTGAGCACAGAGGAGAGAAGAGGGGGCCAACTTGGGTCACCGCTTAAAACAAGAAAGGTCGCATCTGAGTTAACGCACCTGGGCGTCTGGGCCTGCCGCCAGCAGGTGGCGCCAGCAACTGCTCTGTCATTTTATGCTCAGTCATCCCAGCAAGGACTCCTCCTCGTGTATGTGCTTAATTTTGAGGTGGTTTGTGAACTTTTCTTAATCTCCTACACCCCATAATTGCAAATACACTATTAACAGTAACAGTGGTAATGAGAAACTCTTTACCAAAATCATTGAAATCCAATTTTCATGTGAAACTTAATTTCCCTACTTGCGTACATCTGAGTTATCTGTGTAGTGCCACTTCAGACCTCATGAAACTAGGGCTTACAGACACCTTTGGAGGGGACCTGGCCAGTTTGTGAGCAGAGGCATGTCTGTGCCAGCTGTCTATACTGCTGGCTGTTCAGAGGTAATACAAAGTGAAACCCACAAGAGTACCCCAGGCTGTTTGCCTGGACACAGTTTCAGCTGCCGGCACCCTCAGAGGCAGAATTGAATTCCTGGCCTTATTCCAGGATAAGCAAGCTCCTCAGAGCTGATTCCAGAACTGGTGCAACGTTCCCAAAGGGAGTCACTGGTACCCCAGTTCTCACAACAGGACAGCTGTCAATGCACTCGCAACTCATATGCACCCAGGTTAAGGGGAGAAGGGGCTCAAAAGTACTCATTCCTTCCACCAATGTTAATTGAATTCATAGTACTCCCTGGGCACCATTCCAGGTGCTGGGGACACACAGAGGTTATGGAACTGGCATTGTAAAGGGAAGTCACATAATAGCAATGCCAGGTGGCATGCAGTTCATCTATTCTGAAGCTAATCTTGGATGAATCACTTCCAGGAAGCCACTGGCATTTTATTCATGCAGCCAGTGTCTATTTAGTGCCCACAAATAGGTTACTGAACTATTACATCTACTGCACTTAAAAGTAATAACTTACCTGTGCAATTTCTGTATTCATGTTTCTCAAAGCATGATCCACCTATATCAGATTCACCTTAGTGAATTTTTTCAAAATGCAGATTCTTGAGCCTTTTCCCGATCTATTAGATCAGACTCCCTGGGGAACCCTGCCCTTCTTTTTTTTTTTTTTGGGGGGGGCAAGGTTCTCAGATGATTTTTATGCTGGCTAAAGTTCTACAGCCACCGTTCTAGGTCACGGCATTTGATATTCACCATCACCAGGGAGATGGGCTCATCATCTTCCCATTTCGCAGATGAATAAGCCAAGACTGAGAGAAAAAGAGTGACTTGACCAAAGACATGGCTGGGGGGCTGTACCACAGTGCATGCCTGTCTCTAGACCCCCAGCCCAGAGCTCTGTCACCCCCACAACCTCCAGGGTCTTCCCCAGATCCCTCCTCAGAAGGGATACTACCGCTCCAGTCCCTATATCTAACCCTCCTCCTCTTTCTTCTCACACCTCCCCTGAAGCTTGAAGAAGAACACCCACACCTACTTCTACACCAGCTTCGCAGCCTACATCTTCGGCCTGGGCCTTACCATCTTCATCATGCATATCTTCAAGCACGCCCAGGTGAGCAGGACTGTACTCAGAGTGTCGGGAATGCCTCCCTGCAAATAGGAGGGACTTACAGAGGATTTATCTGTCACATACATGAGCAGTCCAGAGACAGGTGCCCCGTAGTGGTGGTAGAGCAGTCCTGTCTGATTCTCTTGGCCTTTGACTTGTGGTTGCAAGCTGGCCGCCACTGCTCCAGGCAGCATGTGCACATTAGTGGCAAGAAGGAGAAGGGAGAATATAGCCGTCATGCCTGTTGCCTTCATCAGGAAGCAGAAACTGTTCCAGAACCTTCTCTGCACCTCACAGGCCAGATTAGTGGCCCAGGTCCACCCCAGCCACTGTACAGTCTAGGAAAGAGGGGATTTGGCTTCTTAACCTCAGTAGTGGGGGGCAGACAGAGAAGAACAGGATTGGGGTGGCTGTTGGGTGTTTCAGCCCAGCGCCCACCCACCAGAGGAGTGATTGGGTATTGGGGCCTCACCGCCCCCTACTCCCAAGGAGGCCAGGCTCTGCCTCCTTCTCCCACCACGATGGGTGCTGGGTACTGAGCCGCCACAGAGCGAGCCAGCACAGCATGCGGGCTGGGAGCAGTCATCGTGGCCTGGGAGAGCGGGAGGCTGGGAGGTGAAAGTGAGCAGACAGGATTGCCCTACCCTGTACTGGAAATAGCGAGAGCTCCTGTTAAGCACTGCCCACGTGCCACCCTCTGCGGTCATGATGGTCCTTGTGAACAGATGAGGAAACTGGAGTTGAGGTGCCACACAGCAAGTACGTGGTGGAGCCAGGATTCGCACCTGGTCAGTGTGGAAGGCAAGCGCGGGCTCTGAAGCCCCAGCCGTGGAAAAGGGAGCCTGGGGAAGCCCTGCTGTGAGGCCACACTCCGTCCACTAACGGTGGGGCTCTAGGTGGGTTGCTGAAGTTAGGCTTAGTTTTCCTCGTTGGTTAATAAAAATCAGAAAATGGAGATAAATAACGGCCCCCTTGGGGTTAATTTGAGAATGAAGCGAGTTGATGTAAGTGCAGCGCTCAGTACCACGCCTTCCCTTCCTCTCCCCCTTCCCTGGGGCCAGGCACTGTGCTGACTCTCTTGCGCATTAACCCATTTAGTCCTTACAGTGCTGCTCCCCTGAGGGAGGTACTAGTACGGTATTGCTCTTATTTTACACTAGTATTCTTATTGTACAGAAGAGCCATAAATGGAGAAACAAAGAACCACTGGGGAGCTGCCTCTCACCTCCTTCTGTTCCACACGGCCTCAGGGGCTGTGCAAGCTGAGAGAGACATGAACTTGGCAAGGGGTGACAGAGAGTGATTGGACCGGGAACGGAGCTCTAGCGTAGAGGTCTTCTGAAGATCTCTGCTCCTGCGCTCAGCCCCATGTTCAAGTCCAAGCCCAGCCAATGCCCCCAGTGGCCACCAGGTGGCAGGCTTGCCTTCTCCTGGCGAGACCCAGCAGAGGCTCCTGTTCAGAGCTCTCTCACTTGGGGAGAAGGGCCAGACAGGTGGTCCTCTCCTTTGTGGGGAAACTGCAGCCCTGAGACAACAGGAGAATCCCTGGTCACACAGCAAGTCGGGCTGGGCCCCAGGCCCGTGCTATAACCCAGTAGCAGCCTAGCCCTTCTCCCCAGTCATCCAAGTGGGCATCTCTCTGAAAATTCTTGGGAAGGGGATCCAGGACACGAGGGGAACCTGTTCCATGGGGTCTCCCATGATCTCCAAGACACAGGCAGTCCCAGTGCCAGCGTTGCCCTAGGTAAGGGGCCTCTGCCCATGTGGCCTTTGACTCATTTAACCTCTTTCAGAAACCTACTCCAAGCCAGAGAGCTAGCAGCCTGCTTACTAAATTAAGGCCCTTAGAGATTATCAGGTGTGATGTCCCCATTTTACAGAAGGAACTGGCAAGCCCAGAGAGGGAAGTAATTTAGCCATGGTCACACAGCAAGGCCAAGTCTGGGTGGAAAGCTAGGAATCCTGACCCTAGCTCACTGCCCCAAGCTACCTCCCAGATTCTCCTTAGCACTGACTTTCTTTGGAGAGATTTCCTGGTGCCTTAAGCAGAAAGAAAAGAATATAGGCTGATATTCCTCTGATGATGGCCAACTTGCTGCCTTCCAGAGGAGCCTCTCAATCCAGCTCTCAAGTGAGGGAGGTCTTAAAGGAGGAACTGAGTTTCTACCCACCCTCCCCTGGAAGCCCTGCAATTTGCCAATCTGGCTTTGGAAGAGAATGGGCTTAGAAGCAGGGAACTGGGTCCAAATCTTGACCATGT
>CM052436.1:185086557-185200783 GCA_028533085.1 Varecia variegata | reverse complement strand
TAGTTATAAATTGTCATTATTAACTGTCCCCTGTGTGTCCTCCAGGAGTGTCCTCGGAGGCACACATGTGCACCCACTCCCTCCCACGTGCGGGCCCCCGCCTGCAAGCCCACCCACGGGGACGTGGGCGGGTCCCCCGCGCGTACTCCCACACTGCAGGGCCTTCTTCCAGGGGAGGAAGGGGCTGCGGCGGGGCCTCGGCCACCTCCCCCGCCATTCAGGCACACTCTGGATTCCACGTTTCCCTCTTTTCCCCTTTGGCCCGGGCCCAGCCCATCTGGAGGCCGGCTCGGCGGCGGCCTGGGAGCGTTTCCATCAGCTGGGCCCGAGGAATGCGGAGCTATTTAACCTGAGCATCCCCAGGTGTACGGAGGCGCCTGGCTGTCTGGGGCCCGCCGTCTTTGGCACGGCCGCGCTAGACAAACAGCGCGCCGCCCCCGCCCTGCCCCTCCGCCCGCAGCTGCAGCGGGGCCTGGGAACCGGCGGGCGCCGGCGGCTTGCATAAGAGGCTCCGGGCCTCGCGGAGGGCGGGGGACGGAGGCTGTGTGTGTGTGTGCGTGTGTGGGGAACACACAAAACCCGGCTCCTTTGGAAATCATTAACGCCTTAACCCTTCCCGGACGGGGCGCAGCCGAGAGCCAGGGTGGAAGAAACAGAGAAACACCAGTGTCCCGCTTGGGCACTGGACCCTGCCTTTCCAGGGCCGTGGGCCTGAGACCTCAAGTGTTTTTTGTCTTATTTAACAAACGCTAATAGAGCTCTTCTGTGCGAGGCACTACGCTAAGCTCTTTCAAATAGCGATTCATTTAAAATCCTCAGAACCTTAATGGGGCCGGCGCTCATTTGAATAATAATAGCAACAATAATAGGCTAACATTTTAGTAGGAACGCAGGTAGAACACTGCCTTAGAATCTGCCTTTTTCTAAAAAAGACGGTCTTGCTCTGTCGCCAGGCTGGAGTGCCGCCATGCTCACTGCAACCGCAAACTCCTGAGCTCGAACGATCCTCCTGCCTCAGCCTCCTGAGTAGGTAGGATTACAGGTGCCCGCCACCCCACCGGGCTAATTTTTGTGGAGAAGGGGGTCTCACTGCGCTGCCTAGGCGGGTCTTCAACCCTTGGACTCACGGGATCCTCTCACTTCCTGCCTCTGCCTCCCAAAGTGCTAGGATTACAGGCCTGAGCCATCACACCTGGCCAGAATCAGCCTTGATGCACATTACTTCACCTATCTGAGCCTCTCTTTTCTCCTCTGGAGAATGGGCCTCAGAATCTGGGCCTCAAGGATCAGTTGAACTGATGCGTATTAAAAAGCTTAGCACCCTAACTGGCTCATGGTAGGTACTTAGTAAATGGAATAAAGTGTTTTGAGCCCTTACTAAGGAGATTGTCTCAACAGCCCTATCAGGTGTGTGGGCCCGTTGATAGTTCTCGTTTTCAGATGAGAACAGGGAGGCAGCCGAGAGGTGAGGGGACCCACCCAAGGTCACACTGGGACACTAACTTAGAGGATTTTCCAAAAATCAGGCCTGACCAACCCAGGCTTGAGGGGCTTCATGTTCCCAAGTATGTCCAATTTAGCCTTTTGTCCTATTACCAATTAAAATCATACCTGGTCATTATATATTTTTTAAAAGCATAAACCAGATACATGCAAGACATATAAACATGTCACAATTTCTGCAACCCACATTTTGGCATTTCTTAATTTTAAAAAATCTAACCAGACCCTGGAACGATGGAAATTTGGTCTGCTGTCTCCACCTCTCAGAGGTGCGGGGCCAGGTCCTGTGTGACCCGGTTCTGAGGGACTGGTCACACAGCTAGGCACAGGTCTTTTTTTTTTTTTTGAGACGGAATCCCGCTCTGTCACCTGGGCTCACAGCAACCTCAAACGCCACGAGCTCAAGCGATCCTCCTGCCTCAGCCTCCCGAGTGGCTGGGACTACAGGCGTGTGCCACCATGCCCCGATAATTTTTCTATTTTTAGTGGAGACGGTGTCTCGCTCTTGCTCAGGCTGGTCTCAAACTCCTGAGCTCAAGCGATCCTCCTGCCTCAGCCTCCCGAGTGGCTGGGACTACAGGTGTGAGCCATCTTGCCCGGTCTAGGCACAGGTCTTAAGCCAGGCAAAAACCAACCAAACTCTGTGGAAAGGTCTGATTCTGTCCTGGAGGCACCTCGCCACTCCCCAGGGGTCAAGGATGCTTCACACACAAACACCAACCTTAACACCTGCCAGTCTGAGTCATCTGGACCTGGAAGCTGGCTTGATTGGGGAGGGGGGTGCCACTGGATTCCCCCACAAGGTGCCCTGTGAGTCCAAGGCCCAGTCCTAGAACTTTTCTTCATGCCAGGCACTCTTACTGAGTAGCAGGACCTGCCAGCCAGCTTGGACTCCCTGCAGCCCAGGGTCACACACACACAGCAGGGCTTCCAGTGGCAGGCAGGCCTCAGATCCCAGCCTGGCTGCCAGAATGAAAGGTGGTGAGTCAGAGGGCCAGGCCAGGGGCTGGGCGAGGCTGGGCCCAGGGTGTGGGCAGGCACCACTTTCCCGGAAAGGGAAGGGAAGAGGAAACCAGAAGGCCAGGAGGAGCCCAGGGAGGGGGCAGGGCACCCTTATCTCCCCGCCCCACCCTGGGTGGTACTGCTTCCTGCCCCAACTCTTGCAAAACCTCCTTCCCAGCGCTGCCCCCAGGAGAGGTGCCCCAGGCCATACAGTTTGCATCAGGGCCTTGTGCAAGGGGTCTTACTGGGGAGGACGGTGGCTGGGGGCCAAGAGGGGATGAGGTGAGGTAGAAGCAGGTTCTAAGCCCAGTGCCGCTTTTTTTTTTTTTTGAGACAGTGCAGTGGCATGATCATAGCTCACTGCAACCTCAAACTCCTGGACTCAAGTGACCCTCCTTGCCTCAGCCTCCCAAGTAGCTGGGACTACAGGTGTGTGCCACAACACCTGGCTAAGTTTTCTATTTTTAATAGAGATGGGGTCTTGCTCTTGCTCAGGCTGGTCTCAAACTCCTGAGCTCAAGTGATCCTCCCACCTTGGCTTCCCAGAGTGCTAGGATTACAGGCATGAGCCACTGAGCCCAGCCCCAATGCCACTTCTGACTGGGCACTTGCTTCACCTCCCTGGCTGTCAGCTTTGAAATGAAATGAAATGTTATACTCATTGTTCTGAGGTTTCAGTGGTATCACCCCAAACCCATGCACTTCTCAAGCCCCAGGCCAGGCTATTGTCATCTTTACCTGGAAAACTACCAGCCCCAACTGATTCATTCAACAAATGGTTAGAAAGCTTCTGCACTATGCTAGGAACCGGGTCGTAGAAGTTAACGATAAAAATCCTTGTCCTCTTGGAACTTCCATTCTTAGTGGAAGACAGACAGTAAATAAATATGCATATGTGTAATCAGAGGTGCACTTACCTGAAAATTACTGAAGCTTAAAAATTCAAGCCTCCTCACCTGGAAAGAGCTCTAGCCATGTATTCATATGGTTTTTGTGTGTTTTGCAAAACTTGCAAAAAGTTGTGTTCGTTTCATTAGAGGCCCTACAAAACCTAGATACTCCCCTTTATCTACAGAGGGGACAGAGCAGGGTCTAAGCTTGCAGGCATGACTGCAGAAGGCAGTGGGTGTGGGACCCTACGATCTCTAAGCTGCAGGGAAGAGCTGGGAGGTGGACCAGCGCGCTGGGCTACTTCGCGCACCAGCAAACACGGGCGCTGTGCTCGCTCTGGTCTTCCTCGGTCCACTGGCGCCCCCTCCCGGGCAGAGCTGGGACTGCGCCAACGCGGGCGAGAAACTCGGGTGCGAGCGGAGGAGACCGTATCCTTGGCGGCCTCTGGTGGACTTCCTGGGAGCTGCAGCCAGAGCTGTGAGCATAGTAGGAGAGTGTTTGTACATGCGCACAGCAGGGGGCAAATCCAGAAATCTCCATCCTCAGCCTCTGTCTCGTCAGGGCCTCCCTTAGCTACCTTTTCCCCCGCTCTGTCATCCTCTTTCCTCTTCCTTGCTGTGTGACAACCTCCCCCTGAGCCCCATTCCCTCCTCCTTAAAAGGAGATCTTGAGCTAATCTTGAAAAAATTTTTTAAATTGTGAAATATATTATGCCTACAAAAAAGTACATATTACTAATGTATGCAGTTTAAAGATAATAATAAAAAGCACACTAAGTCCCAGGCACCCTGCTTAAGAAACAGAACATTAGTTCTTTTGAAGTTCTTTTGAAGCCCCTGTGTGCCCCTTAGGACGCCACCTCTATCCAGAACTCGTTTGTTTCTCTGTTCTTTCCCACATAGGTACCAGTATGCATCCTTAAACAATCTGTTGCTTAGTTTTATCTGGTTTTGCCTTTTGTATAAACAGAATCATGCTGCGTGCAATGACCTGCAACTTGGTCTTCTCATGCAAATGTGAATCACATGAGAGTCATCCATGTTGATGTGTGTTGCCTTTGTTCGTTCATTTTCACTGCCATGTAGTATCCCATTGAGTGATTTATTTTCCCAGTCTCCTGTGATGGATTTTTGGGTTGTTTCGTGGTTTTGCTGTCATCAACAGTGCTGCTCTGTCTTGCACGTCTCCAGGGAGTATTGTGCAAAGGAGCAGGACACAATTTAAATGTTACTGGGTTGTCTGCTCCTTTGGATTGTAGTGAAAATAAGAAAAAAAAAAAGAAATGTTACTGGGTTGGACTGGAGTCTATTTTGTTTAAATAGAAGAATTATAACTGGGAGGTCCCTTACATACCACTTAACCCGGCACACTCACTCTAGAGATAAGAAAAGGAAATCCCAGAGAGGTTAAGTGACTTGCCCAGAGTCCCTCAGCCCTAGCCTCCTGGGCTAAGGTCACAGCCTTGGAAGTGATTTTGGGGGTGGGGGGTGAGAACATATTTCCTACCCTCTGCCTACACCCTCCCACTTCCCCTAACTCTCCCCTCATCACGACCCTCCACGAAAGTTGGTTTCCTTCCAGTTGCTCTTTCCAGCCTGGAGGGCCTTTGCATGTGTCCTGTTTGCTGCCTGAAATTCCACACCCCACAGATCTTCATGTCATTCAGGTATCAGCCCAAACGTCACCTCCTCAGAGAGGTCTTCCCTGACCATCCCATCTCCTTTTGTTTCCTTCTTGGCACCATTCACATCTGTAATTGTGGACAATTCTTGGGGCAAGTAACTTAACCTCTCTGGACCTGTTGCACAGAACAGCTTACTATCCTCTTGACACTGTTGTTTTTTTTTTCAATGGCCACAAATTCTTTGTGACTCTCTTTCCATCAAAAGATGGTCCTAGGTCCACTCTCCCGTGAACCTGGGTGGGATTTTGTGACTGCTTTGATCAATAGATTACAGCAAAAGTGATGCTACGTGACTTCCAAGGCTTCTGTCTGGTATCTGGAGGAGGCAGCTGCCGTGTAAGCCATTTGACTGCCATGGGACAGCCATGCTGCAGAGGCTGTGTGTAGGCACTCCAGATGGCACTGCCAGCTGGGCTCAACCTTGCAGTCATTCATGTCTGAGTGAAGCTATCTTGGATCCTCCAGATGAGCCCATAGTCAAGTGTGTCCCACTGGGTGACCTCAGTTGAAGCCACAGGGAGCAGAATTACTCAACCAAGCCCCACCTGAATTCTTGACCCATAGAATCTGTGAGATAGAATAAAATACTTGTTGTTTTAAGCTACTAAGTTTTGGGGTAGTTTGTCATGGAACAATATATAGCCAGAACAATCATGCTTATTTGTTTCCTTACCATGTTTTCTGTCTCTAGAATGAGTGTGACATTTTTCCCAATAATGCATGACCTCAATTTGGTTGTGAAAAAACCTCAGAAGAATCCAGATTGATAGACATTTTACCAAATACCTGACAGGGACTCTTCCAAAGTGTCAAGGTCATGAAAAAGAAGGAAAAACTGAGGAACTGTCACAGATTGAAAGAGACTAAGGAGATAGGACAACTAAATGGATTGGATCCCAGAACTGAAAGGGGACATGAGTAGGAAAATAAATGAAATCTGAATCATTTCTGTACTTTAGTTCATAGGAATGTACCAAGGTTAATTTCTTAGTTTTGTTTGTTTGTTTTGAGACAGCATCTTGCTCTGTCGCCCTGACTAGAGTGCAGTAGCACAATCTAGCTCACTGCAACCTCAAACTCCTGGGCTCAAGTGATCCTCCTGCCTGAGCCTCCTGAGTGGCTGGGACTACAGGTGCATGCCACCACACCCGGCTACTTTTTCTATTTTTAGTAGAGACGGGGTCTTGCTCTTGCTTAGGCTGGTCTCGACTTCCTGGCCTCAAGCAATCCTCCCACCTCGGCCTCCCAGAGTGCTAGGATTACAGGCATGAGCCACCACGCGCAGCCTTAATTTCTTAGTTTTGATAAGTGTTCTATCATTATGTGAGATGCTGACAAAAGAGGAAGCCAGATAAAGGGCATACAGGAACTCCCTGTGCCAATTTTACAACTTCTGTGAGTCTAAAATTATCTCACAAGGAAAAAAGACATTAACATAAAAGAGAGAAAAGAGAGAAAGCTAAGCTGGAGTAAGTGTACTACATATAGCCTGTCTTACCTGCATATCACAATGAAAAACTCTGGACAAATACAAAAGCAATTAATTAAGGAAGGACTCTGAAAAGTAAACAGTAGAAAGCACACTGGCATCGGAAGTCAACATGTGAAGACTCAGGGCAATCTGAATTGGGAAATCAGACACCATATGTACGTGACACTGGCAAGAAAAATCCCTAAAAGAGGCCTGGCACGGTGCATGCACCAATATAGACCATATTATGGGCCTTTTACAATTAACAAATGTTTAAAAATATAAATGATATGTTCTCTGATCATAATGGAATTAAACTAGGAATCAAGAACTCAAAAATATCTGGAAAACCCCTTAATATTTATAAAGTAAGCAATATGCTTCTAAATAACCCATGGGCCAGAGAAGAAGTCTCAAGAAAAATTAGAAAATATTTTAAATTTACTTAAGGAAATAAAATGAGAAGATATCAAAATTTGTAAGATGCAGCTAAATAGAGCTAAGAGAGAATTTTATAGTATTAAATGTTTATATGAGGCCGGGCGCAGTGGCTCACGCCTGTAATCCTGGCACTCTGGGAGGCCGAGGCGGGTGGATCGCTCAAGGTCAGGAGTTCGAGACCAGCCTGAGCAAGAGCCAGACCCCCGTCTCTACTAAAAAATAGAAAGAAATTAGCTGGCCAACTAAAATATATATAGAAAAAATTAGCTGGGCATGGTGGCACATGCCTGTAGTCCCAGCTACTCTGGAGGCTGAGGCAGAAGGATCACTTGAGCCCAGGAGTTTGAGGTTGCTGTGAGCTAGGGTGATGCCATGGCACTCACTCTAACCCAGGCAACAAAGCGAGACTCTGTCTCAAAAAAAAAAAAAAGTTTATATGAGAAAAGAAGGGTCTCAAATCAATAATACAAACTTCTACTTTCAGAAACTAGAAAAAGAAGAGCAAATTACACCCAAAGCAAGTAGAAAGAAAGAAATGATAAACAACAGAGGCCAGGCATGGTGGCTCATGCCTATAGTTCCAGATGAGAGGATGGCTGGAGCCCAGGAGTTCAAGATTACAGTGAACTATGATGATGCCACTGCACTCCAGAGCCTGGGCAACAGAGCGAGACCCTGTCTCAAAAAGAAAGAAAGAAGAAAAAAAGAAAGAAAGAAAGAAAGAAAGAAAGAGAGAGAAAGAAAGAGAAAGAAAGAAAAGAACATGTTATATATTGACACCCCAAAGCCCCAACTATGGTCCTTCAAATTTCAGCTCAAATGTTATCTCCTCAAGGGACTTTCCCTATGACCTCTATGGAAAGTACCCTCTTAATCAGTTTAGATTTATTTTCTTCCCAGCACTTTTCATATATACTTTAGGTATATATATATATTTGGAGACAGAGTCTTGCTCTATTGCCTGGGCTCTACAGTGGCGTCATCATAGCTCACTGCAACCTCAAACTCCTGGGCTCAAGTGATCCCCCTGCCTCAGCCTCCCATAGTGCTAGGGGTACAGGTGTGAGCCACCATGCCCGGCCCCATAACATGCTCTGACACAACTGAGAGCCAGGTGAGGAGTCAGGCATATTGAAATCACAATGACACTTCACTAATGTTCCACAGTTACTGTGGCTGCACGACTAACTGCCTGAAAATTTAGTGTGTAAAATGACTGTCTGATGCTCACAGATTCTGCGGGTCAGCAACTGAGAAAGGGCACAGCAGGGATGGCTTGTCGCTGCGCCATGAAGTCTGGGGCCTCAGCTGGGAAGACTCGACAGCTTCGAGGGACTTGATGGCTTGGGGCTGGAATCATCTGGAGATATACGTGTCTAGAAGTTGACGCTGGCTGTAGGCTGGCACTTCAGCTGGTCTACCAGCCAGGACACCTACACATGACCTCTCCATATGTTCTCTCCACACGGGCAAGTTTGGCTTCTGCACAGCATGGGTGGCTGGGTGCCAAGAGTGTTCTGAGAGTACGTGGCATTTTTATGTTCTAGCTTTGGAAGTCACATAGCAACTTTCACCATATTTTACTGTTTAAAGCAGTCACAGGTAGGTCCAGGTTCAAGGAAGGGGGAACATAGATGCCACCACTCGATGGGCAGTAGTGTCAAGGTCACATTGTAAAACGAGCATGTGGAATTGGGGCTATTGTTGAAGCTATCTTTTTTGAAAATACAATTTGCCACAATTCCTGATAAAACTTATTTGTAAAACATAGCGTAGGGCTGGTCCAATGACAGTGGGTTATCAGAACTTCAGTTGGTATACAACTCCCCCATTGCTAAACTTGACTGGCTTTAAAAAACAAAACAGCCGGGCGTGGTGGCGTGCACCTGCAGTCCCAGCTACTCGAGAGGCTGGGGTAGGAAGATCGCTTGAACCCAGGAGCTTGAGGTTGCTGTGAGCTAGGCTGGTGCCACGGCACTCTAGCCTGCGCAATGGAGTGAGATGCTGTCTCAAAAAAATTAATTAATTAACGAATTAATTTAAAAAAAACCCTTAGCTTAGGTCTGTGGGAGACAGGACAGGTGTGTTGCTCCAATAAAGCTTTCTCATGGAAACCGGTGAGTGGGAAAAAATGAGTCTTGCCCTTCAGGTAAGAGCATTTCAGCAGAGGGAAGGGCAGTGACAAAGGCCCTGCCATGGGGAGCAGGGGGTGTGTTCTAGCATGGCTGGGGCACGCTGGGAGAGGAGGAGATGCTGAGTGTGCTGCGGTCTGGAAGGTTTGGCAGGAGGGACATTGGATGTCAGACTGAGTGCAAGCTGCCCCTACGGGCGGGCGGGAGGCTCTCACCTCCCATCCCTGCCGTTCCCACAGTCTCAGCTGTCCTGGCTGCACTCACACATAGGGCCCACCTGGATGAGTGGCTTGTAATGCCCCATTTGGGGCCCCTTCCACCTTTGTGCCCGGGAGAGTCCAGGGGAAGACACTTGTTGCTTGGCTCCGGGGACCCCTGCCTGAGTGACGAGAGTCCGTCTATCCCCAGGTGCAGGACCTCAAGATGCTTCCGCAGTCTGCAGGCTAGTTCTGCCTTGAGCTTCCCGGGGGCTGCCTCCCCCCCATCCCTTCAGCCCTGGGGACGGGCCTCCCCCACAGATGTTCCTTATCACAGCATCATTCCACATCTGGGGCCCGGAGTTCCCACAGAGGCGGAGAGGGAAGAAGGCAGGGAGAAACAGAATCACGTTCCCCAAATGCCTTCCCGTGGAAGGCGCTGTGAAACTGAGGAAACACGGGGAAACTGAGTCCCAGAAATGGTGCTGCTCAGCCCCTCAGCATAGCAGCAGTAGAGCCATACATAGACACAGGCCGCTCACTCCAGTGCAGCCACCTGTCCACCCGCTCTCCCCCAGGCTGCTTGAAGGAGTGCATGGGCAGTCCTGGGAGCTGGGGTAGGGGTCTCTTGGAACTCGGGAAGACTCCCACGCTGCCTCCTTGAAGTTTTGTGCCTGTCGCTGCCAGGTGCCTAGAATGGAGGTGACGTGCATCCTGCCTAATCTAGGGTCCCTCTAGCACCTTCCCCTGAGTCCCTGCCCTTCTAGACTCATCTCCCTCTCCAGCCTCCTCCCTTCAGAAATGTCTGGAGCGGGTCCTTATGGGCTAATAAGAACCCTGATGGATGCGTGGGGGCTGGGCACACCTCAGGGCGCCAGAACCGGGAGACCTGGGAAGCCCCAGTCCTCAGCCCACGGGGGGGCCCCCGGCCCTCCCCCATCAGTGCACCATCCGTGTACTAACAATCCCAGGCCACACTGACTGAACTCATGCTCTGCTTCCTTTAGCCACATCGCTCCTCTTCTTACCTTTGGTTGCCTCCCATTCCCTTTAGAGTAAAATCCAAGTTGCTCACCAAGGCCTGTGAGGCCCTGCCTGGTGGTCCAGCCCACCCCTTCCCCTCCTCCCCTTTGCCCATTACTCTCTTCTGTTTTTTTGAACACACTCTGTTTTCCTGCCCCTGGGCCTTTGCACAGGCCTTTCTCTCCACCTGAAACTGGACTATAAGCCTATAAGGGCAGGAACTGTGTCTGGTTTCGTTCAGCTCCATATCCCCCAACATTTAGCATGGTATGCATGACACACAGTAAATGTCAATGGTAGTAGGTCTTAATAAATAATTTTTTTTTTTTTTTTTTTTTTTTTTTTTTAGACAGAGTCTTGCTCTTTTTGCCCTGGCTAGAGTGCCATGGCTTCAGCCTAGCTCACAGCAACCTCAAACTCCTGGGCTTTAAGCAATCCTACTGCCTCAGCCTCCCGAGTAGCTGGGACTACAGGCATGCGCCACCATGCCCGGTTAATTTTTTTTCTATATATATTTTTAGATGTCCATATGATTTCTTTCTATTTTTAGTAGAGACGGGGTCTCGCTCTTGCTCAGGATGGAATAAATAATTCTTGAATAAATATGTCTGGGGCTTTTCTATTAACTGATTCAGTCTTTATCACAGTCAGGTAAGGTAGGAAATGTGAAGTAGGAACTATCATTAACTCCCTTTCATAGAAAAGAAAACAAGAGCTCAGAGAGGTTAGGCCACTTGTTGAAAATCACACAGCTAAGATTTAAGCCCCAGAGGGAGGCTTTTTCACCTCTCACTGGGTGTAGGTGGGGCGTAGGGGGATTGGTAGTAGCCACAGGTCAGCTCCCAAATGCTAGATGCTTGACGTAGATGCTCTTGGGTAGGAGGCGTTGGGCTGAATGAATGGTTAGCAAGACTTGAGTCTGCAGAGGCCGGAAGAGAGCATTCCAGGAGGAAGGAACAGCAATGGGCAGTGGAGATCCCACTCTTGGGACTAACGCTGTCAGCTTAGGGTCTCCAGTGGCAGGACCCCTGTGGGAGGGGAAACTGATGCGGCAGTCGCACTGCAGTCCCTCCTCCCAGGCTGTGGACAGGGGCGCCTCCAGGGACGCGGGCTGGGCGATCCCACGCCTGGCCCCAGCAGGACGTTCCCACGCGGGGGCGGCCCCGGGAGAGGGTGTGGGGCGGGCCGGGGGGCGGGCGCCCGCGCTCAGGTCCCTCGGCAGCTGCTGCGGCGTCACTCCCTCGGCGGACCAGGTCGCGCTCCCGCCGCCGCCGAGCCGGCGAGGTGAGTGGGTGGGTGGGAGCACCCCGCTGCCCAAGCGCGGGCAGGCGTGGGATGCAGCTCGGTCTCCTACCTTTGCCGCCGGGTCAGGCCCCCTGTGGCCCTAGAGGGTTGGGGGGCTTCTCACAGGACAGAGTGGAGGACTCCTGGGGCGTTATCCTCTGTCCGCACATGGGGCGCCGTCTCTTTCCCCCCAAATAAATTACCCCCTCGCTCCCCTTATATGCGGGCCTCTTCCACACACTTATCGCCAATGGGGAGCCCCTCTTTCCCGGATGTGCGGGGCGCCCCCTCCCACCTAACACATGTGGTGTGCCCCTCCCTCACTCTAGTTATTGGGCTTCCCTGTCTCTCCCTAGATGCGAGGGCCCCTTTCTCTTTTCAGAAGTGGGGTGCCCCCTTCTCTCCCCATATGCGTTGCCCTCTCCCTCCCTTTGACCCACTTAAGTCCTGTCCTCTAAAGCCCCTCCCCACCTCCCAAGGGTGCCGAACCGTGAGCCTTCCCTGGGGGCTGGGGGGTTGGGCTGAGCCTGCCCTTGTCCCCCACCAGCTCCAGCCCTGCAGGCTCTGCGTGCACGTAGGCAGCCAATTAGGGGGGAAAGGGTGGGGGCCAGCTGGTCTGGCTGTGCGCAGACCTCTGCAGATGGCCCTGTCGGGAGGGAAGCCTCAGGACCTGCTGCCTGCCTACCTGGACTTCCACCCAGGTTCCTCTGGGGCACAAACCACTAAGGGGGGCTCCCCAACCTGGCCAGGCTGCGCTGGGGCTGGCACCAGAATCCAGGCCCCCAGCCTCAAACTGTTCAGACTCTGCCCCAAGAGTTAGGTCTCCTCCCACTTCCAAGATGGTGACCTGAGGTCCCAAGAGGGGGCTGCAAATGTCTAGGACCCCTTATCTACCCCCATGGGGATAGCAAAGTTAGAAGGGTCAGGGACATGAGGGTGACCTTGAAACCTTGGGCCCCCCACTGCCACCATACCAGTGAAAGAGGGTTTCTCAAGTCTGGGCCCTGAGGTTTGGGGGCAGAGGGCCATGTGGGGACAGAAGTCATCTATACCTCCCCACCCCCCACCCCAGATGCTCTCCAGAGCTGCCTGGAGCTTGGTGCTGAGGAGAGGAGGACTTGGAACTCGAGGGAAACACAGCCTAGAAGACTCTGGTAAGACCTGGACCACTCCCTCCAGGGGAACTGCAGTGCTAGGGGCAGGGGACCTGCCTGTAGGCTGCCACCTTCCCTGGCCTGCTCCCACACCACTTCCCACGATCCCACCCATTGATCCTAGGCCAAGTTCCTCCAGGAAGTGGAGCCCACAGGGTGAGCAGACAGCAGGCCCCTCCATTCTAACCTTCCTTAGGACCTGACCCCCAAGCCTCAGACCCCTAATGTGCTGACAGAACCTTGAACCCTGAATCCTCCTTTCCGGACGTTAGTAACAGTGCAGTCAGAAGAAGGAGACCTAAAGCAGGAGAGACTTCAGCCAGATAGCAGAAGGGCCTTCCTGACATTTAAAGATAACATTTGTTGAGCCCTTACTAGGTACCCCAAGCTGTGATAAACATCTTACACGGATTAACACATTTAGACGGCACAATAACCACGTGAGGTGGATGCCAGGCTGTAGTCCCCATTTCCCGGATAAACAGATTAAGGCCTAGAGATCTAGATATTAGAAGAGCCAGGACTCCCTGCCCAAGGCCATTCCACCACTGTGGTGTCAATAAACAGAACATTTACCGAGGCCCCCTTAGTGCCCCAACTTATTACGGGCACCCCAGATACCCACAGGAGGCGTTGCAGGCTCAGCCGTCAGGGAAAGCCTCCAGAATGCAGGCCAGTAGTAAACCGACCTCTAATAGTCAGCGTGATTTACGGAGCGTCCTCTGTGAGCCACGCACTGCAGGAAGGCTTCTGAGTGTCTTACCTTGAAGCTTCCCACAGCAGTGCGAGGTAGGTTCTCTCGTTGTGCCCATCGTCCAGACGAGGATATTGAGGTGCAGCAAGGTAAGGCGCTTGTTGGAGCTGAGTTGAGGTGGCACTGGGGTTCAAACCCAGCTGACTCCAATGCCGTGAAATGTGCCCTTGACCACATAAGTTGAGGCATGTGCAAGGCCGGGGGTGGTGGCTCAAACCTGTAATCCCAGCACTCCAGGAGGCCGAGGCAGGAGGATCTCTTGAGCTCAGAAGTTCGAGACCAGCCTGAGCCAGGAGCAAGAGCGAGACCCCCGTCTCTACTAAAAATAGAAAAAATTAGCTGGGCGTGGTGGTGCACGCCTGTAGTCCCAGCCACTCGGGAGGCTGAGGCAGGAGGATCTAGCCCGGGCGACAGAGCTAGAGTGCCGTTTGAATGTCTGCCTCAAAAAAAAAAAAGGTGTGCGCAGAGTGCTTTACCGTTTGCAGAGCAGTTTCCCATGAGGTTCCTGCCACTCGGCCTCTGCCTGACTTGATAGAGAACATGGGATTTGAAGCCAGAGGGGCTGAATTGCAGCCCTGGCTCTGCTCCTCCTTGCTCTGTGAATTCTACCGCGTCCTTAGCTCCTCAGTTTCTTCATCTGTAAAATGGAGACAACGATGTCACCTGGCTCAGATGATGTGGAGTACATGAGTCAACCCACCTGAAGGCTTTAGAATGCCTCCTGGCACAAGGAATTGCTCAATAAACGCAGCCCTGTGTATTGATGTTATGGTTAGAGATAGGGTGTCCTGTTAGAGATAGGACTGAGGTCCCCCCTCTTTTGTGCCCACAGCCCCCAGCGAGCGGAAGATGCCCCCCTACACCAACTACCAAGCCCAGCGCTCCTACCCGATGCCGGACGAGCCCTTCTGCACCGAGCTCAATGCTGAGCAGCGGGCCCTGAAGGAGAAGGAGAAGGGCAGCTGGACCCAGCTGAGCCACGCCGAGAAGGTGGCCCGTAGGTCGCAGGGTGGGGATGGCCGGGGAGAGTGGGCTGGGATGACTTTGGAAAGGAGGGCCTGTCAGGGAGCAGTGGGCAGGGAGAGGCCCCCAAGACTGCCAGACACCAAATGCACACGGAGGCATGAAGTTCATTCATTTGTTCCTTCTTTTATTCACTCAACTACTTGTGCCCAGCCTGATGCTAGGCGATGCTGGGGACACAAGATGGATCACCAGGGTGGTTCCTGCCCTCATGGTGCCTCTAGTCCAGTGGCAGAAACCAACAGAGACCCCAATAATTGTAATAGAGGATATGTGGCTAGATTGAGGCGTGTTCAGGGGCTGTGAGATGGAATCCTGGCGGGCCTCCAAGAGGAGGTCACATTCCAGCTGGCCTTAAAGGGTGAAGAGGAGGGTGCTGCCAGGGAGTGGGAGCAGCATGGGGAAGGGTGTCAGAGCAGGAGAGTGCGGAGGGTCCTGGCATCACTGAGTGGTGTGCGGGATGGGACAACGAGAGGCAGGTGAGTTGGTGGACAGAGAGGAGGGGTCTGACCCTGGGAGGCAGAAGGGGTGTGTGGCCCCATGGCGTGTCCACCAGAATGCTCCTTTGATATTTGGAGACTCATTCTCATTCCACAAATAGGGAGCACAGCCTGATTTCCAGCGTGTCAAGGGATTCCTAGTGGGGAAAGGCTCATGCTTCTTACATTCATTCATTCACTCATTCGACATCATATTGAGCACCTACTACAATGCCAGGCACTGGGAATATGGTGGGAACATGGCTGTGAGCAAGCCAGGCTCTGTCCCTGCCCTGCGAGCCTGCACGTCCAGCCCTCTCTCTCCCGGCTCCTTTCCTTGCTCTCAGATCTCTCTGTCTCTCTCCATCTCTCTCACACACGTACCCCTTGGCTTCCTTCCCTCCATCCATTTCGGGAATGAACATTCCCCCTTTCCCTTATTTCCCCGCATGTCACACGCACAAAGCAAGACGGTGCTAAGCACAAACTCTAATGTTTACCGCACACTCACCATGTGGCAGGTGCTGCTATGGAGGTCGGCACTCCCACTAGCTCACTATTGAGGAAACTGAGGCTGAGCGAGGTGCAGTCACTTGTGATGGCTGCACAGCTAGAGAGTGGTGGAGGCAGGATTTGAACCCACACACACTGGCACCAGGGGTTTCACCCTTTAGCTGCTACACCACATGCTCCACTGAAGATCTGTGAGTTACAATACAGCATGAGAGTTGAGCAGAACTTCCTGTGACCACCAGGCATGGGGGTGCCTGGGCCCTTGGCTTCCCCACTGTCGCCACCCCCTGCAACAACTTCCGTTCTCTCTGCTCCCTGGGCCCCCTCACACCCACAGCTTCCGCCCTCTGTGGAAATTCAAACTCCTTCCCATGGTTAATTTCACTGTCGCACCCCAAACCACCCACTCGAGTGTCTTGCTAAAACCCAAGACAGTTCCTCTCCCCAAGGAATTCTGTTGCCAGCTTTGCTTTTCCTTTGGTTATTTATTTTCATGTTTATTTAATAGACTGAGAAAAGATTATGCACATATGGTAACATTTTTAAAACTATCAAAAAAAAAAAAAAAAGGAGGAAAAGTCAATCTCCCTTCTACTCAAGTCCCCTGGTGACCAGGTTCTTGTGTGTTTTTGCAGACAGACTCTACCAGGTCCTTGCATGTAGAAGTAGTTCCTCTTTCCCTCTCTGCTCATTCTCTCTTCCACACTTCGCTTTTTCACTTGATGATCCTCTTGGTCCAAGAGCTAAAAAGTCCCCGTGCTGGGCAGTTGTGCCGGTCCCAGACTGCCCACCGCTTGACAACTGAGCTAGACCCTATTTCCTTGGTCTCAATTTGTGGGGCTCTAGCTCAGATGGTTTGAGAGGATGGATGAAGGGACCACGGGCAGGAGGACTGGTGAGGACGGTGGTCTAGGTGGGAGGTGGTGGACGCCTGGACAGTTGTTTAGAGTATTAATTATAATAACATCAGCCACATCTATTCAGTGCTCATTGGGTGCCAGGAACCCTGCAAAGCACATGACATGCACGATCCCACTTCCTCTCACATCAGCCCTAGTTATGGATAGTCATTGCCCCATTTCACAGATGAGGAAACAGAGACTCAGGCAGCTGAAGCAACTGGCCCAAGGGCTCAGAACCCAGCAGCGGTAGAGCCAGAGCTCTTGGCCGGGTCTGCCAAACTCCAGAGCACACGGGATTTGGTAGATCATTCTCAGGTGGGTCTGAGGAGCTCTAGGTGGTGAAACACGTAGCGAGTCTGATTATCCTGGTAGATGCTCCATTGAGGGAGGAAATTGCTGACAGGTGAGGTTGTGCATGCAGGCCTCCTGGGGGGGATAGAGTGGGCCCAGGCTTTGAAGGATAGGACGTGTTGGTGGGGGGGCCAGAGCAGGGAGTGTCCCCCGGGAGAACAGTTCCAGGATCCCAGTGGACCTGTACAGTTTAAAGTTCGGACTCCTGGGCCTGGCATCCAAGGCTCTTCAGGCCCTGCCCCCTCTGTGGTCTGGGTCCTGCCTGTTCTGCAGATGTGCTCGCCCTGGGTCTTTGCCCAGGCTGTTTCCTGGGCCGTGTATCCTCTCTTCAAAAGAAAGCCTGGATGGGGTGGCTCACGCCTATAATCCCAGCACTTTGGGAGACTGAGGCAGGAGGATTTCTTGAGCCCAGGAGTTCAAGACCAGCTTGGGCAACCAAGCAAGACCCATTCTCAGCAAAAATTTAAAAAATTAGCTGGATGTGGTGGCGCATGCCTATAGTCCCAGCTACTCGGGAGGCTGAGGCAGGAGGATAGCTTGAGCCCAGGAGTTTGAAGTTACAGTGAGCTATGATGATGCCACTGCACTCCAGCTTGGGCAACAGAGCAAGACACTGTCTCAAAATAAATATATATAAATAAAAAACAAAAAAACCCAACTCCATTTCTTCTACACTCTCACACTTCTGACGCTCCATGTGTGGGTTCTTTCCACACCAACGACCAATTCTCCAACTCTCCAGACACTGCCCGGGTGTCCTACAATTCAATTCAGTTCTGACACTCTCTACCTGGGGTTAGCTCAGACCGCACAGGCTGAGGACTCAGTCCCACAAGACTGCCCCCTTCAGATGCCAATCACAAGTCCCAGGTTGTCTTCCTGTCTCCTGACCGACTGGCTTTAAATAGGGGGTTCCTACAACCACCTCCTCATGTTTGATACTTTGCTATGATGGCTCCCAAAACTCAGGGACACATTTACGTAACATTGCCTGGTTTAATATCAAGAATATTACAAAGGATGCAGGTGAACAGCCAGATGAAGAGGTACCTATGGCGGGGCCCAGAACAAGGATGTGTTCACCATCACAAACCTCAGGACCCTGAGGTTTAGGGGTTTTATGGAGGTCGTATACCTGGTGGGCATGATTGGTTAAATCACTGATCACTGAGGATGAAGTAGACCTCCACCCCTCTCCCTTGCCCAGAGGTGAGGGGGGCTGAAAGTTCCACCTCTCTAATCTCATGGTTGGTTCTTCTGGCAACCAGCCAGCCCCCATCCCCCCACCCCAGAGCCACCTCATTAGCATAACGCCAGGCAGGGTAGAAAGGCATTCGTTATGAATAACGACGAAAGATGCTCTCGTGTCACCCATATCAGCTCAGGGAATCCCGAGAGTTTTAGAAGCTCTTGTGCCAGGAACTAGGGGGGCAGAGACCAAATATTTATTTTATGTTTCTTATTATGTCACCTTCAGTTCCATCCAGACTTTGCTAAGAAAATTCCCCCAAACTCCAGCTTAATTTCTGTTCCTTCCTTGAATACGCCTTGTATTGATACTTCCCCACGTCTGTGCCTTTCCGTGAGCAGATCTCTCAGCCTGGTGTGCCTCTTGCCATGAAGTCTAATCTCTTTGCGGGGGTGACCCTGTCTGATTTCTCTGGGAATCTCCAGCAGGACTTTCAATCACTCATTCATCCTAGAAATAACGATTAAGGGCCTCCTTTGCAATGAACTGAAGCTTGTAGCCCAGGAGGAAAGATAAGAAGTAAGTAAGAAAACAAATGAATAAAAACATTCATTTGTGTGAGAGGAGCAAAGGTCAGGAAGAGTTCCGAGAAAGATTTTATTCAAACAAAAGCGCAGTCTTATCACTTCCTTGCCTAAGATCCGCCCTGCCCGGTTCTGTTAGAATGAATCCGAACTCCTCGCTGAGGATGACAAGGTCCTGTGTGATCCGACTCCTGCTGATGCCTCACTTGCCACACTCTTGTTTCTTGCTCATTGCACTCCAGCCACAGTGGCCTTCATGTCACCCCTCTCTTCCCCTTCCTGCCTCAGGGCCTTTGCACTCGCTTCGCTTCCGGTTTTCACTGACTTCCTCCCTTTGATTTTTCAAGCCTCAGCTCCAATGTCACCTCCTCTGAGAGACCTTGTCTGGCCATAATAACTGAAGTAGCCCATAGTCTGTCTGAAGCACTTGCTATCATCTCCCCCCGTAAGCTGCACAAGGGCAGGAATTTTCATCTGGCTCATTCACTGCTCTGTCACTAGTTCCTGGCCATGCTTTGTATGCAGTGGATGCTCAATAAGAATTTGCTGAACGAACAGCATCTTGTGCAGGGTTGGGGAGGCCAGGGAACCTTGGGGCCAAGAGTTGGCCCAAGGTGCTTGGAGTGGATGCACCTGAGGCCCGTTCCCACCCCCACCTGCCTTCAGTGTACCGGCTGCAGTTCCACGAGACCTTCGCAGAGATGAACCGTCGCTCCAACGAGTGGAAGACAGTGATGGGCTGTGTCTTCTTCTTCTTTGGATTCACGGGTCTGCTGATTTGGTGGCAGCGGGTTTATAGTGAGTGGCAACACCTCACCTGGCTGCAGGCCCGGCCCATGCCATGCTCTTAAGAGAGCCATGCTGGTACTCTTATGAAGAGTTTTGAAAAGTCCCCAGAGTCTTGTAGGGTGACAGGCAAAGCATAGCTGCCTGGGTTTGAATATAGGGAGTCTACCTCTCTGGGCCTCAGTTTTCTCATCTGTAAAATGGGAATAACGGATGCCCGCATCTCAGGGCTCTTGCGGAGATTTAATGAGAACGGGCTGCAGGTCAGTGCTTGGCACATAGCCAGGAATGGTGTAGTTTCTGATGGCTGTGTATGAACTGTGTATTTTTCAGTATATTGTTTCAGCTGCTGTAACAAAGAGTCCCCAACACATAAGAGTTAAACAAGATAAAGGTTTATTACTTTCACACAAAAAAACGCCAGAGAAGCAATCAGACAAGTATGGGTACTGTACAGTGCAGGCTCCTACTGTCTTGTCGCTCTGCCATCCTCAACATGCACCTTCCATCCTGACACACGGGTGATGCTGCAGCACCTGCCATCAAGCCTACACTCCAGCCTAGGAGAGGGGGGAAAGGGAAGACACCCTCCTCTTCAAGGCCAAGAAGTTGCTCATGCAATTTCTGCTCACATGCTATTGGCTAGAAATGATCACATGACCATGTCTGGCTGCAAGGGAAGCTGGGAAGTGTAGTCTTTAGCTGAGTAGTCAAATGCCCAGCTGAACCATTACTGCTTCAAAAGAGTGGTTCTCAAAATGTCCCTGGACCAACAGCACTACCTGGGAACTTGCTAGAAATTCAGATTCACAGGTCCCTCCAGATCTACTGAGTCAAACACTGGGGTGGAGCCCAGCGATTTTCATTTTAATGCCTTCTGGGTGATTCTGACGCCACTTGGGGTTGAGAACCACTACTCTAGAGGAAGGGGAGAGGATATTAAGAAAAAGCTGGCAGTTTCTGCCTTACTGACTTCCCTCTTGTGGCCTCACCTTGTTTCTTCTGTAGAAGATTGATGGGAATTCCTACCTTGCATGAAGGTGAAATGAGAGAGTCTTTGGAAAAAAGACTAGTCTAGCCCGGTGCTTGGCACAAAACAGGTGCTCATAAAGGTCGTTCCCTTCCTGACCACCCCTGGGATAGAAAGTCGCAGGGGTGGAGGTCAGGCAGGCTGAGTCAGCCCCAGAGCCAGGTGGACCAGGCAGTAAGTTGTGAATGATATTGGGAGCTCCAGTCCCCAGGTCTTCCCTGACCCACACATCAAGGCACCCAAAGTGCCTCCATGAGGGCTTCAGCCTTTGGGTTAAGCATTCCCCCCGCCAAGTTGAATTTCTAAGTGAACATCCCCTAACTACCTTCTACCCCTGACCCGCTTAGGAAGCAAAAGAAATTATTTCATCTGGGCCCTTCCCAGGGAGTGGGAGCAAACTCAATAACTATAATTAGAGTGGGTAACACGTAACCACACGGTGTTTAGTATCTCCCCAACATTGTGCCAGTACTCTTACAAATACTCAATCCCCACAAACCCTGTGGGTAGGACCTGCTTTTGATAGGTAGGGAAACTGAGGCTCAGAGAGGTGAAGTGACTTGTTCAAGATCACACAGCAAGGGAGTGGTGGAGCTGGGGGTTGGATCCAGGCGGTCTTCAAATCATTGGCCACAGAGGCAGGCAAGGACACCGAGGCTCAGAGTGAGGAAGGACCTTGGCCCAGTTCCCACAGCGAGTCTGGGGCAAAGGTGGGATCAGAACCTGGAGGTCCCTGCAGTGATGCTTTAGGGGAGCATCTGGTGGGGGCCCAGACAGGGTGGAGGGAGCTCCTCAGCGCAAGGCACCCAAGCCTGTGGCTGGAGATCCTGGCAGGGTCCTGAGCCACCCCTGCCCCACCCCATGCCCTCCCTGCAGTGTTCCCTGAGAAGCCCATCACCCTGACGGACGAGTGGAGGGCCAAGCAGCTCCAGCGCATCCTGGACATGAAGGCCAACCCCGTGCAAGGCCTGGCCTCCCGCTGGGACTACGAGAAGAAGCAGTGGAAGAAGTGACTCCACCTCCCCAGCTGTCTCCCTGCAGCTCCACCCTGGCTGGAGCCTTCCCTGCCTCTCAGTCCCAATAAAGCTGGTCTGTTCTTTTCTGCCTTTAACCTGCACTTCAGACTTTACCTGGCACCTAAAATTAGGCATTGTAGTAGGTGGGGGCAAGAACAAGCCACCTTCCAGGGCTCAGGGCCCAGCTAGTCGGGGAGGGCTCCCTGCAGAAGCGGGGGCTAGGGCTGAGCCATAGGGGGATTAGGAAAGGCAGGAAGGAGAAGGGAAGGCATTTCGGGTGGAGGGAGTGGCTTGAGCAAAGGCAAGGACATGCCTTTCTGGAGTCAATAACTATTTATTGAGCACCTACTGTGTACCAGGTACCAATCCATAATCCAGGCCCCGGGGATGCAGCAGTGACCAAGACAGACAAAATCCGTGGCCTCATGGAGGAGACATTCCTCTGCGGAAGGAGATAGGAAGATGAATAAATAAGTGTAACAAGTCGTCTGTCACACGGTGATAAGTGCTGTGAAGAATGAACAAAACAAAGCAGGATGAGGGGGTTGGCGGGGTGGCGGGTGAAGGCCCCTGGAGGAGGCGGCACTTGAGGGCTGAACCGGGATACGGGAGCAAGCCTGGTACCAAAGGCAGAACAGCAAGTGCAAAGACCCCGAGGCGGGATTCTGGTTTGTGTGTCTGTGGAACTCCAGGGAGGCCACAGGGACTGGGGTGACCGAGAGGGCAGTAGGAGAGGAGGCCAGGGAGAGGTGTGCTGGGGAACAGGATTGCTCTTGGGGCACAGAGCAGATGACATAGGGCCTCACGGGATTTTATTCTAAGCGTGGTGGGAAGCTGCGTCAGTTTGGGCCCTCTGAGAAGCAAATGCCGAGAAGGAATGAACCACGTGAAGAGGTTTATTGGGGGTGAAGCCTGCGAGGGATAAAAGAGAGAGGGAGCGGGGGAGGGGTGGGGAGGAGCTTGAGACTGCGCGCAGGTCTGACCTGCATAGGGAGAGGGGGAAGGAAAGAGGGTCAGGTGGGAACAGCCGTGACCTCAGCGCATCTGGCTCAGAGTCCAACCAGGAGACAGAAACCACATGGCGACTTAAACAGGGGAAGTTCAATATAAAAAATTATTAAGCTTACATGAGAAGGTGACTATAAAGCTGTAAAGCGTCTCTCAAAAGGTATCCTAGAGTATACCTAAGGAATACACTTTGGGGTGCCCTCCCCAAGCTGGGGTTCAGACCTCACTGGAGAAAGTGGGGTTGCAGCCCACTGGATGGTGAGAAGTTGGGCGGGTTGCCTGGGCCAGCGCTTGTCCCTAGTCACTGGGCAAGCAGGAAACAACCCTCAGAGGACCAAGGGAGCTGAGGCTGGCGAGCAGGTGGCATGGGGCATGTTTGCAGATGTGAGGCCTGAAGCTTGAGGCATTTGCACCTGGAGGGTGGCAGGAAGGTGGGGCCCAGGCCTGGGGGCTGCAAGGTGGCTGATAGACTGTGCACACAGGGCTCGTGGCTGGGGCAGATCACCACTAGATGTCCCCACGCACTTACACTGCTAACCACCCACAAAGCAGGAGCAAGAACAGTGCGTGTGTACACGTGTGGGCGCGAGCACGTGTGCACGTGCACACACACACACACACACACACACAGAGCCAGGGAACAGCCTCTCTTCCTCCTGAACTGTCCCCTCCAGCACCCTCTCCTGGCAAAGCTCAGCATCTCACTGGAAAGGTGACACTGCTCAGAGTCCAGTTCATCTCCAGTCCGCAGAGCAGGCACTGCACAGTGAACTTGGAGTTGAGAGGCAATAAATTGGTAACTGGCACGGCACCTTTGAGAAAGTCTTAGCTAGGCCAATGGGGAGCCCCAGGGCATCACGAGAGTCCTGTGGGGGGCAAAATCAACCCATCCCTCGTAACCCTACTGTGCTCCGTCCTTGGCTGGGAGCAGCCCAGGTGGCCTCAGCATGAACATTGTAGCAGATCTGAAAGTGCGTCAGCTGGAGGTGGTCGTACAACGCCTCTCCTCACAGCAGATGCTCTTGGAGAGACATCTGGGCAGCACACCTCCACGGACGCCCTGGATGTCAAGGGAAGGATTTAGCAAAGCAGTCAGGACAACAGTCATTCAATCAACAAATATTTTATTGTGCATCCACTATGTACCAGGCTCTGGGGAAAGAGTGAAGGAGACTTCATTCCAGTCCCATGAATTCCAATCCTCATGAATCCGAAAGCCTGGAGCGAGAAAACAGACATTAATCAGATGGTCACAGTAATCAATCAGAGCACAAATGAGTGCTAAGAAGGGGGACACGCACATGGTCTTGGACTGACCAACTAGGAAAACCCCTAGTCTGGAGAAGTCAGGGAGGGCTTCCCTGATGGTGTGTCTTCTGTCCTGAGATATAAAGGATGACCTGGCATAAACTAGGAGAAAGGGGTGGTGGAACAGCATTCTAAGTAGAGAAAAAAGCAGGTGCAAAAGCCCTGTGGTAGCGAGGACCATAGCATGATAGAGGAAATCAAGGGAGCCAGTGGAGCCATCACCCAAAGGAGGAGGAAGAGATGGGCAGGTAGAGGTGGGGGAGTAGGGACCCGCATGGGACCCTGGAGCCTCTGCTGCCTCTACTGAAGAGAGTTTGGGGACAGCAGAGGAAGATACATCTGGGTGTATGCTGGCGTAGTGGCCAAGAAAAAACTTCCCCTTCGCCCTCTGAAGGTTCACTGAAAAAATCAACTCACAAAAGGCAGATTAATGGAGAAAAGTCACACAAATTTATTTAAACATGCACGCATGGGGGAATCATAGGAGAATGATTGCCCGGTATCTCAGTGGGGTACAGATGCCTATATGCCCTACTTTTTAGGGGAAGGAGATGGGGAAGTATGGATGATTTTACGGTAGTAAGTGATTTTAGGGGTATTCAATGGCTTAAAGAACATACAATGGCCTGGGACAAAGTCTGCTGGGCCTGCAGAGTGGACAATGGTTTGTGACAAAAGTCGGTCCAGGTTTGTTGACTGACTTCAGTCTTTCTTCTTGTGATATGAGTTCAGTTAATGAAATCTCAGGGACAGGAACAGAGGGACGAGGGGGACACTCTCAAAGCCCAGGTGCAGAATCAGCACACACAAAACTGCACCACAGCCCACCGGCCAAGGGGGTCCAAGTCACAACTGCAGCATTTCAAACCACCTTGAAATTTTGTGGCATAAAACAACCATTGCATTATGCCCAGAGATTCTGTGGGTTAGGAATTCTAGGGGGGCACAGTGGGAACCGCTTGCCTCTGCTCTAGAATGTCTGGGGGCTCAGCTGCAAACACTCAAAGGCTATGGCCAGAATCGTGTGAGGTGTTCTCACTCACACATCTAGTGGCTGATGCTGGCTGCCAGCTGGGCCCTCTGCCAGAACACCTCTTTGTGGCCTCCCCATGGGGTCTCTCTGTGTGAGCTAGTTTGAGCTCCCTCACAGCAGGGTGGTTGGGTTCCAAGAGCAAGTGTCCCAAGGGAGCAAGGGGGAAGTGCTTTGTCTTTTTATGATCTAGTCTCAGAAGACATATAGCATCACTTCCGCCAAAACCTATTGGTCAAGACACTCCCAAAGGTACACCCGGGCTTAGGAGGGAGAGAACATAGACTCCACCACTGAATGGGAGGACATTAAGATCACATTATAAGATGTGAGATGCATGTGAGATGGGAAATGTTTGTGGTCATTTTTTAAAAACAGTCTGCCTCTCAGAGTCAAGCCCAAGATCAATGGGCAGAGAAATATCCTCCAGTCAGAGTGTGCATGTGGCAAGCATGGAGGAGGTGAGGCAGAACTGTGAGCAAATAATAAAACCTACTACAGATGTGTAGAAATTACCAATGCAAAACCAAGATGACAGAGTTTTTTTTTTTTTTTTTTTTTTTTTTTGAGACACAGTCTCACTCTTTTGCCCTGGCTAGAGTGCCGTGGCATCAGCCTAGGTCACAGCAACCTCAAACTCCTGGGCTCAAGCGATCCTCCTGCCTCAGCCTCCCGAGTAGCTGGGACTACAGGCATGTGCCACCATGCCCGGCTAATTTTTTCTATATATATTTTAGTTGGCCAGATAATTTCTTTCTATTTTTAGTAGAGACGGGGCTCTGGCTCTTGCTCAGGCTGGTCTCGAACTCCTGACCTTGAGCGATCCTCCCCGCCTCGGCCTCCCAGAGTGCTAGGATTACAGGTATGAGCCACCGCACCCAGCCTGATTAGCTTTTTAAAAGCCTATTCTAGCACCCTGTATTCCCAGGTGCTTTCCCATCCAAGCACTAACTAGGCCTGCCCCTGCCGCTGCTTAGCTTCTGAGATCAGAGAAGACCAGGTGCATTCAGGGTGGTGTGGCTGTAGATAAGCTCTTTTTGTTTTCTTTCTCTCTGTTTTTTTTTTTAAACACTCTGGCTGGTGAAGGGGGACACTGCCTCATCACCAGCAGGTGGAGGTAGTGTCCAGGTTCCCCACTCAGTCTCCATTGATCGCCAAGATGGGGAGCTCTTCATCGCTGCTGACGAGAGTGGGAGTTTCAGCTCCCATGTGGTTCCCCACTAACACCATGGTGGGTGTAGTGATGGTGAAGGGCCTGACTCTCCTAGGCCTTTTCTGATACCATCCCAGCGGGGAGAGGCAGGGGCACCTTTTTACTGCCACGTGGGGGTGGAATTCCAAGCTCCCCATGTGCTGTCCATTGACATTTCAGGGGAGGGCAAGGAGGCTGGAGAGGACCCGTTACTGGCCAGCAGGGGTGAAAGTCTTGGTTCCTTTGATATTATCTCACAGCACCCTACGTTGCTGGGGTGTTGGGGTACCTTGTTACAGGCTCATGAGGTTGGACGTCTAGACTTCCCGCTCAGCCTTTGCTGATGTAGATGGAGCCACAGTTTCTTCAGCGGCGTTTGGCTGGAGCAGAGCTGTAATTGTCAAAAGGTTTCTGTCTTGCTCGGCTGTTCCTTTCCTAATCCTTTGACTAGAGAGAGAAGGCTTTTGTTGGCATCTTTTTTCCCCCTACACCCCCTGGCTTTTTTGGTAGCCAGCTTCTTCTGCTCCAAGTCTGGCATATAGGAGACAAAAAGAAAACTGGGAACTCACTACCGTGTCGCACCTCAGGTCTGGAGGTCCCTAGCCAGTCTGCCCTCTTCCCCTCTGGAGTCTTCTGACGCTTGCTTTACATACAATGCCGAAGGTTTTCAGTTTGACTTAGAAGAAATAGGGAAAAGTATCTCTTCACATTCCTGCATGTGGAAGTCCAGTGGTTCATCCTACTCTTAAATCTCTCATAATTTATATCCCCTCTCTCTCTCCTCTTCCCCTTGCCTCCCTCCCTCCTTCCCTCCCCTTCCATTTCATTTGTTGAAGACATGGGGTCATTTGTCCTGAGGAGTTTCCCCACGGGCATGCGTTTTGGTGATCGCATGCCCATATATCATTTATTGTGCCCCTCTGTCCCCTGTATTTTCTCTAAATGGTGGTTACATCTAGAGGCTTGGTCAGGTTCATGTCTGATTTTTTTTTGGCAAGAATATTTCATGGGTGTGCTGTGTTCTTTTGCCAGGAGGCACAAGATGCCTGGTTGTCTTTGTGTACCATTAGCAGCTTTCATTGGTCATCGTGTAGCTTCATTAACTTATTAGGAGTACAGATGGCTTTCAAACACATGAAAAGATGCCAACCTCAATTAGAATTTTAAAAATAATCTTTTAAAGCATGAGTACTATTTTTTCATCTACCAGATTGACAAAGACCAAAGAGCGTTAACACTGATGTTGGCAACAGTGCAGAAGACAGGCAGTTTCCCAGGTTGCCGGATTTGACTGCATCCATCACAATGACAAACGCATGTACCCTTTGGCCCAGCAATTCTACTTCTAGGAATTTATCCTGTGGATACACAGGCACATGTGCAAAATGATGAATACATGAGGTTGTTTGTGGCAGTATCGTTTGGGTTAGCAAAAGTTGAGAATTACAAAATTGTTCCTCCCTCAAACAGAGTTTCCCACTTGGTATGCTGTAAAGTTGTCACAAGTTGTGGCAGACTTGTCAGTGGCCCGATCACGGGCCCTTGGCACACCCTCAGAGGTCACATGCGGCTTTGGTAGAAAGTTCTCATTTAAGAGGACAGTAGCTATGTCTCTTTGACCATGGGTTTGTGCTTTACCCAAGCCTCAGGCAGGCAGGAAGTGCCAAATGCCAAGGAGAAAACCTTACAGCAGCCCTCAGTCACTGAGGGGTGAGAGCTGGAGGATAAATACCTTGGTGTTCTTGCCCCCCAGTGATATAATTCTGAGGGTGTTCCACAGATCTTTCAAAGGATCCCCTGAGGAAGAAAGAGCCCCATTGCCTGAATGGCAACTTCCTCATCATCACACCATATGTTGGCTCCCTGCCCCTCCCTGCTTCACTTCACCACTTAAACCACTTGCACCTGAATCTTTATTTTAGGCTTTGCTTTTGGAGGAAATCCATATTGAGACAGTTAGAGCTTGGTAGTGGTTTGACAGCACAGCTTGATAAAATTTATAGTACTTACTATAAAAAATAGCACTTACAGTGCCAGACACCATTCTTACGCATTTTATAAGCATTCAATCTGTCTAACCACCCCACGAGGTAGGTATGATTATCACCCCATTTTTCAGGTAAAGAAACTCAGGCACAGAGAGGTTAAGTCACTTGTCCAAGGGCACCCATCTACCCCAGGCAGTCTGTTTCAGAGTCCTGCCCCAAAACACTCCACTATCCTTCTCTCCTCTGGCCCTGGCTGTTCCATCAGGATGAGCTAAGCATGGCCAAGGTTGGGCTCTTCCCTCTGGCCATCTACTGCAGTGGTCAGCTGTGGAGGGTGGCATCCATGGAGGGCCACCTACCTTCTACAGTTTGTTTTCGAGGTGCCCAGGGAGCTTGGCACAAAGTCTTTTGGGGGTAGCCAACCAGCTGCAGAGGGATGTCTCACCACATAAATGACTCGCAATTTAGGGCCCTATCATTATTTTATTATGATTAATATTAGTTTTACAATGCAATTGTAACTGTTTATTTCGGGGGGGGAGGTTTGTTTGTTTTTTACATCAGTGCAATTTGAGCCTGACACGGGGACTTCCTGATGCCGGGACTGGTCATTTCCTACTCAGCAACACATTTACAAACCATCTCGTTGGCTATGCCACTATGTTATGTTTATATTTTTTATTTTGAGAAGAACTTTTTCTGACATCATGTCCATGTTCTTGGTACCTTAGTGTTTTAAGAATGACTTCCTCAACTTTTAACATTGACTTGTTAAAAGTTTGGAATATGGCCGTTTGATTTCATGAGAATTCACAAGGCTCTTTATAATGAAATTATTCAAACTATGTATGAACCTACTGAAATGAGATGGTGTAAATAATTTAAGAGGGAATAAATACTCCACACATCCAGAATTCTAAATTAGTGCATGGATATTTATGAAAAATGAAGAGACATAAATTTACATAGGTCATACATGTTCATTTCTATCATTTTCTATATATTAAGAAAAAGTTCTTATTATTTTTGCCTCATGACAAAGGCTGTGATAGTGGAGTCAAAAAATGGAGAGCTGGACATTGTGTAATGAATTTGATCATGACAGAAGTTGCTGGTTTTCCTGTATGACTTGTTAATTTTTTTAAATTGCACAAGCACTGCACACAATCATTATCTTAAATGTCTATAGAATTCAGAAGACTATAAAGAAGTGAAAGCTGACTTTCAATCCTTGGCTTGTTGTCTTTTTCTTTTAAAAAATCATGAATAGGTGTTGAATTTTACAAAATACTATTTTGACATCTACTGAAATAATTTTAACTATTTTTTGTTAATCTTTATTTTATTTTTTTTTTTTTAGTATTAGTTTTTTTTTGCTTCCGACCAACAGGGAAATTTTTTGTTAATCTTTAAATACAATGACTTACATAGAAAGATTTCCTGTATTGAGTCAATCTGGTTTACCTGGAATAAATTCTACCAGGTCATGATGTATTATTCTTTTAATATGATGTTAGATTCGATTTGTTAATATTATATTTAGAACTTTGGTATACATGTTCATAAATTACCTTGGCCTAGAATTCCCTTTCCTTTCCTTCCTTCCTTTCTTCTTTCCTCCCTTCCTTCCTCCTTTAATTCCTTCCTTCCTTCCTCTCTCTTCCTTTGTCCTACACAGCCTTGTCCAGTTTTAATAACACTTATAATTGCCTCAAAAAGAAAGTGAAAGCTTTACATCTTTTCCGGTGCTCTGAACTCATTATTTTAAAATGCCCAAAATCAAAAATTCATTTGGATTTGAAATCCGGCTGGGAGCGGTGGCTCACGCCTGTAATCCTAGTACTCTGGGAGGCTGAGGTGGGGGGATCGCTTGAGCTCAGGAGTTCGAGACCAGCTTGAGCAAGAAGTGAGACCCCGTCTCTATTAAAAATAGGAAAAATTAGGCATGGTGGTGTGCACCTGTAGTCCCAGCTACTCAGGAGGCTGAGGCAGGAGGATCACTTGAGCCCAGGAGTTTGAGGTTGCTGTGAGCTAGGCTGATGCCACGGCACTCTAGCCTGGGCAACAGAGTGAGACTGTCTCAAAAAAAAAAAGAAAAGTGGATTTGAAATCCACTTGATTACAAGAAATATTAACATTGACAAACATAGTCAATTAGAGAAATATTAGAAGGTTTAAATATTTCAATTGTAAGCTTTGGAATATTTAAAATTTTTCTTTTATCTCCTATTTGAGATCACAAATTCTCTTTATGCCTTGATCAGGAATTGTGTGAGCTATTTTCATAATAAAACATCATATAAAATGTTGCATTTACAGGACCAAAATCAAGTTTCTTAAAAAACAATTTAAAACATATTTTATGTATTTGGATGTTTTAATCAAAAGTTAATTAATACTCCATATCTTTCCTATCTTTCTTTCATCACAAATATGTAATATATGGAAATGGAATGAAATATTCTCCAACACCCACACAGAGAATTCCCAAACCCCTTCCAACTTTCCATCTGTGCAATTCCAGTATTTTACGTGTGTGCCATGGCACGCATAAGGTTGGGAATCACTGAGTTAGGGGTCTGGTTAAAATTTTTGTGGAATATTACACAGCTAGACAAAAGAATACAGTTGTGGTGAGTTGACAATTGTTGAAATTGCCCGATGAGTACATGAGGATTCATGTCTGAATATGGAAACTTCTACAAGATACATTATGTGGGTGGAAAAAGCAACTCAAAGTGTGTCTAGTATGTTACCATTTCTGTAAAAAAACAAATTGGGAGGCAGGTTAAAAATATATTTTTATATCTATGCCAGTGTGTGAAAAGACATTTCTGGAAGCATATGGAGAATCTGGGGAAGGAACTTGAGTAGCTACGGTAGGGGCAGGAGCTAGGGATACATCGTTGGGGGAGGTGGGGAGGGAGGCTGGAGGCTTTGGTCTTGACCCAAGGAGAATGCGACTCTGAGCCCTGCAGAGCTGGGCAAGCTCTGAATCTGGTACCCACGGACTGGAACCGTAGATGTGTTCAGGCGAGCAGGGCAGAGGATGGCGGACACTGGAGGAAGGTGGCTGGGCGGAGGACAGAAGTCCCGGGCGCTGAGTAGAGCAGCTTGGTTGGCTTCCAGATGGCACCTCGCGGCCACCAGGGGTCAGTCAAGCCCGCTCCAGAAAGCCGGCGGGGCGGAGCGCTGGAGGCAGGTCCTGCCTGCAGACCCGCCCCCGGGCTGGAGCGCCCGCCCCTGGAGTCCTTGACCGCATTCCTAGACACCCCCCCGACCGCCGGCCGCAGCCACGTGGAACTCCCTCCTCCTGGAGAGCCGGCCGGATGCGGGGTCCTCCCCCACTTCTGCTGGGTTATCTCGTTCTATTGACCACAACCCTGCGAAGAGTAATACCATCATACCCATTTTGTAGAGGGAAAGGCTAGGGCATGGAGAGGATAGGTAAGTGGCTCAAAGTCACAAGACCAGGAATGGTGATGCGGGACACACCTGGCCTGCCCACCCGCAAAACCAGAGCGTTAACCAAATCAGGCTTCCTCACTGGCCTGTGGGTTTCCATTCTGCTCCCCCTCTCAGAACCTCCGCGGCAGCCAGAGGGAGCTTTGGGAGCTCTAGGGGGGGATATTACTCCTTAATTATCACCCTTCTCCAGCTCTCACTGCCCTCAGGATCAAGTCCCCTCACCCATCATCATCTTAACCCAGGAAGCCCCTCACTCTCAGCTCCAGGCATATGAACTTTGCTTCAGCCTGAAGCCAACCCCTGCTCCAATGGTGCATTTGCCGTTTCTTCCTGGGGCCCACTCTCCTGCCTCCCTACTTTTAGTCAATTATGATACTCCTTCAGGCGCTGGCTCTTGTGTTACTTCCACCAGGGAGTCCTCCCTGACTCCTGACTCCCAGACAAGCTCAGATCCCATATTAAATGCCATTGGAGCACTGTGAGCCTCTGGGGTTGCAATGGCCTCAGACATGTGCTTCATTTTTCTATTTATAATGCCATCACTATTCCAAAAACCCATCACTCTTTTTTTTTTTTTTTTTGAGACAGAGTCTCGCTTTGTTGCCCGGGCTAGAGTGAGTGCCATGGCGTCAGCCTAGCTCACAGCAACCTCAAACTCCTGGGCTCAAGCGATCCTACTGCCTCAGCCTCCCGAGTAGCTGGGACTACGGGCATGCGCCACCATGCCCGGCTAATTTTTTCTATATATTTTAGTTGGCCAGATAATTTCTTTCTATTTTTAGTAGAGACGGGGTCTCGCTCTTGCTCAGGCTGGTCTCGAACTCCTGAGCTCAAACGATCTGCCCGCCTCGGCCTCCCAAGTGCTAGGATTACAGGCGTGAGCCACCGCGCCCGGCCCCCATCACTCTTGAGTCTTTTCTAAAGCTGTCTATTCCATCTGAAATCCTGTGGGACCTACCTGAATAATGTTCTCTCAGGTCTAACCCCTTCTTACCTCCTTCTCTACTAAGTCCTTCATGTCTTGCCAGGAGACTGGAGTTTCCTCAGTTGTCCTTTTTCAACCTCTGCCCTTGCTGGAACTCAGGGAATGATACCCCAAAGCATGGCGCTTTGGCATGCTGAGTTCTTGCAACTAGAGGACCCTGGAAGTCTTCAGAAGCAAGTTCTCTCTGACCTTCTCCTGCCCTGAGCAAACTCCTCTTCCCCAAGGTGGGTCATAGAAACCAGAACCCCCCTCCTCCAAAGCAAGCCACAAAACCTAGAAATATTACTCTAACCTTCCCGTCTGTGTAGAAGCTGGCCATAAAGAAATTCTCTGACCTACCTATGTCTTGGCTGTCATAAGACCCTCATTCCAGAAGGGTCCTGTGCTATACCTGGGAGGAAGGAATACTACAGAGAGGCCAAGAAGAATCTGAACAGAAAGGCCTTGTTGGGTTTCCCCACTCAGTCTGTTACCATTAGATCATATCCTTTTTGTCCAGCTGTCCATTGTTCATTGAATCTAAGCAGAAAAATGGATAGTTGTCTCTCGGTTTTGGGGTCTTCATTTCTGAAGCCTCCTGTGTCACGTAAAACTTTTGATTGAACAAATCTGTCCTTCTCTTGTTAATCTGTCTTTTGTTACAGGAGTGTCAGCCATGACCCTTATGATGGCTGAGGAAAGGTAGCACACCTTCCCCAGGCCCACTCTGGCAGACAGAGAGAGCTGTGCTTTTATTTGTCTGTCTCCCCACTAGAATGGACATTATTTAAAGCCAAGGGCTTTGTTTACTTGCAGAATCCCCAGTGCCTAGGGCTGTGCCCATGCAGGGCTCAGTAAACACTTGCAAAGTGGCTACTTGACTGTTTCTCCACTGGAATGTCAGCTCCTGAGGGCGGAGACTGTGTCTGCCCTGTTCACACACAGTCCCAGTGCCAGCACACAGCAGGTGCTCAGTAAAAGACCCTGTCAATGTACGGGTTGAGAAATGCAGGCCCAGAGGGAGGAATGGACTTGTCCAAGGCCCTCCCCTGAGGGCAGCAGAGCCGAGGTAGCCAGCTCTCCGGCAGCCCTCCTTTCCCCATCCCAGAGCACACCAGAGCCCAGGCCCTTTGTTCACTGAGTCAACACAGTTTATTACTGAACTGCACTTTCACCTTCACACAGACTATTTCAAAGAGCTGGAACAAGTGTAGGTGGGGAGTGGGGGAGGGACACGTGCCCCTCAGGAGCCAGGACCCCTGGCCGGCTTCCCCGGACCAGGGCAGGGGAGGGAGCATCAGGCCGTCCAATCTCCGGGCACCAGCTCTCCACGTGCACGCGCACAGCAAGCCAGCAGCTCCTCACACATAAATACAGACACGCTTAACAAAAATAGTATATCATCTTCACAAGGAATAAAAACTAGTCTTGAATATGTACAGCAGAGAGCCCAGGGTGACTGGGGCTGGGCCGGGACCCCCAGGACAGGCCAAGGGTGGAGCAGAGGAGAGAGGGAGGCCTGAAGGGCTCCTGGCCAGGCCACTCTGTCCTTGGCAGCCCGGCTGCCCGAGCTAGATGGCCCCTCCAGTCTGCCCCACCCCAACCCTGTGCACCAGGCTTTTCTTCTTGTCGTTCCTGCCTGAGGTAGGGAAGACCCGAGGGCTCCCACGGCTGTCCCTATAGCTCCCCTTCACCTCTGAGCTGAGGCCCCTGAACCCCTGGATCCCATGGGCAACAGCCCAAGGCAAAGATGCCACCAGCTGATCTCCTTGCAGGAAGTGAGGCAGCTGAAGCCATAAACAGCTCTGGGGCACCATCTGCCTTGGGCTCAGTTGGTCCCTTGGTCATGGTCATGGGAGCCAGGGGAGGAGAAGGGACTATGGTGGTACTAAAATGCAAGGGCCACCCTAGCTTTGGCATGGGGTGCTTCCTGTGGCTATAGCCCCCTCCCTCCTGGGTGGGGCTGGCCTCTAGCCAGAGGCCTCTGGAGGACATTCAGACTGGGAGTGGGGACTTTGGCCAGACCAGAGGTGGGGAGGGAGTCCTGGTCCTTGCTTCTTTATTCCAAGCAGCCTGAATCCCTAATTAGTCAAAACTGGCCCCTAAATGGCTCTTGAGGGCGGGGATGGAAGGAAGAGGAACCAAGGTCCAGGGGTGGGGTGGCGGGTGGTGGATGGGAAATGATCAATTCTGAGGCCACAAACATCGAAACAAAGGCAATCTAGTCTCTCTTTCTCGGGAAGAGGTTCCTAAAACTTTCCAGCTCCCTGGCAGAAAAGCATTTTTGGGGAGGCTAAGGGGTAAGGGTTCCACCAATCAGGCAGGACCCTCCTGCCCCCAGCCACAAGCCCTCCCATACCTGCCTGCCTCCATGGGGCAGATTGGGGGGAAATTTTGTGGATTTCAAGGCTGAGAGAACTGAGGTGTGGGGGAAGGTGGTTCTCACAGAAGCGTGGTAAATTCTAGAAAACTAATTGCAGGGGACCAGGTCTGGGCCCAACCCAGTGGTAGGTGGGTGGGCGGGCACGGGCTGCATGTAGTGGTTTTCCTGGTGGCAATGGTGGCTGGACGGAGGGATGTGGTGGGGCAGGGCAGGGGATGGGAGGGTGAGTGGATGGTCAGTGTCTGGTCATTTCCGACTGAAGAGCGAGCCCAACAGAACCACGCCAGCCACAGTCATGCCCGTCAGGAACCAGCGGTTGAAGCGTTCCTGGCCCTTCCGGCTCTCAGCTGCTGCATTGTTCCCGTAGAGTTCCACAAAAGTGTCCTGCAGGGAGAGAGAAGAGAAGGGAAGGCACCCTTTGAGTCCTCGGATAGCAATGTGGGTGGGTGGGAGAAAGCAGGTGGCCATCTGCCTGCAATAGCCTGGGAGATTTGAAAACTTGTAGCCATCAGTGCCCACCCTGGGCCACATAAAGGGTTAAGGGCTGCCCTCTCTCTTGCCCCCCAGCTGGGGATGACCAATCCATGTGACTGCTGAGAAAACAGGTGCAGAGGGGGAAAGAGCCTGTCTGAGGTCAGAGCGCAGGGAAGTGGTACTCACTCCAGACCCCGAGGTAGGAAAGAGATGGGCAAGGTCAGAGAACGAATGGGCAGGCAGCCAGGTGGCTAGAGAGAGCAGGGGTGAGCAGGAGCCAAACCACATGTGGCCTGGAAGCCACTAGTAGCTTGGGTAGTACTCTTCACTGCTGCGCCAGGGGGAAGGAGAAGGAGGGATAGGGATAAATCCTCAGAGAGATGAGGGGCAGATTCAAGGTCGAATGGGTCTTAGGACTTTCAGCCAGACAGAGGCTCCTTCTCCCTCTGGAAGGAGCCTCTAGCCAGGGCAGGTTGGTAGGTGGGACGAGCAGAGCAGAGCAAAGAGGGTAACAATGATGTAGGACTGGCAGGTCCCCACTGTGGGGTCTATGAGGCCCTGTCCCTATCCCCCACCCAGCAAGTGTGACTTGGCCCAGGAGGAGGCGAGTAACAGCCCTCCACCCTGAAGCTAGGTCAGGAGGGAAGCACATTATATGGGGAAGGAGGAGCTGTGGGCTAAATTACTCAGCTTAGGGTGCAGCCAGCCTGTGGGGCAGGGAGAGGGACGCTGAGAGTATCCTTTCATGAGTAAGCTTTGCACCCAGTTTGTCCTTTAATCCTCCCAACAATGCTGCAATGTGGGCTGTCTCTCCCCATTTACAGACCAGGAAGCTGGGCCTCTGAGGGCTGAGGGACTTGATCAAGGTCACCTTGCTTTGTCAGTGGTGGAACCAGAATCTAAACCTGGTGTCCAGCCCTTAGAAATAAGTGCTCAGTGTGTGTGTGGGGGGGGAATGAGTGGGCCACTGGTTGGCTCCAGAGCCCACGCTCTTGCCTCTCTATCAAGCCTCCCACACTCCGAGCCTACATTTCCACCCGGTCCCAAACGTTCCCCCAGACAGGGCCTGCCATCTCCAGTTATCACAGGTCCTGCCCACAGTCTGTCACTTGTGACACCTGCCTGGCCCCATTTCTAGTCTTGATGACCACTCTGGGTCCATGCTCCATGCAGAGAAGATTTCTAAAAACACAGATCAAGTTACAGCATGCCTGTGCTCAAAGTCCTCCGGCAGCTTTCTCCTGCACTTAGCAAGCAAGTGGCATTTATTTTTGTATCCCTCGTACCTAGCAGAGTGCCACTGAGCTGCTGACTTGACTGAAAGAGTCCTCAACATTTATTAAGCCATTAGTGAGGTAGCAGTGAGCCATGAGCCAGAGGCCTTACCAGATGCTTACCATCTAGTTGGGGAAAAGGACACTGGGAAAGCCCTCCATTCGGACCACACTCCAAGCTCTCAACCTTCCCAAGGCTGGAATAAAGCCTTCATTCCTTATCTGGCCAGCAAGCTCTAGGTGGGATCTGGCCCTGAACCCTTTCTGAGGGATGTCCCCACCCCTATCCCCCGCATGCTTCACGCCAATCACACTGGCCTCCTTGCTGTTCCTCCAGCTTCTCCTGCCTCAGGATTTTGCTGCACCTGACCCCCCCCATTTCACTAGTGACTCCATTCAAATGTCACCTCTTCAGAGAGGCCTTCCCTGACAAGCAGGGAGATAGGGTGGGTATTTTGTGAAATGGTACCCATCCCATCTCTTTCGACCTATCCCTTTACATTGCTTTATTTTTCTTTGCAGTACTTTTTTAAAAAGAGATGGGATGTCACTGTGTTGCCCAGGCTGGAGTGCAGTGGCTATGCACAGGGTGATCCCACTACTGAGCAGCACGGGAGTTCTGACCTGCTGTGTTTTTGACCTGGGCCAGTTCACCCCTTCTTAGGCAACCTGGTGGTTCCCCCGTTCCTGGGAGGTCACCATACTAATGCTGAACTTAGTGTGGACACCTGATGGGCATAGCGCACTACAGCCCAGAACTCCTGGGCTCACGTGATCCTCCCACCTCAGCCTCCTGAGTAGCTGGGACTACAGGTGCGCACACCACTCCACCTGGCTTTTCTTCTCTGCACTTTTCATAACCAGATTCTATACTTTGTTTTTGTTATGATTTATCTCCTGTAGAGTTGCTGTCTTGTTTCCATATACCCAGTGTCGGGTGCATAGTTGGTGCTCAATACAAACATGAATGGAACAACTGTGCTGCATGTTTACTAAGTGCCAGGCATTGTTATCCCATTTCACCTTCATCAGAATCCCCAGAGGCGCCACATTTCACAGATAAGATGACTGAGGTTTAAAGTAGGGAACGTTCAGCCAACAGATGGCAGAGCCAGGATCAGACTGCGGAACTGCCTGGCTTCAGAGTGAGTGCTGGGACAGCACGACACTTCCCTTAAGGGGGTGGGGCTGGGGGGTGGTGGAGGGACCTGTCCTGTCAATAGTGCTGAAAGGATTCTGAGGAAAAGGAATGTGGGAGCAGGGTGGAGGTGGAGCCCGGGATCCAGGATCTGGGGAGAGGAGGGCAGTGGCTGGTGTGGAAATGCCTCTCTGTCTCCCCCTCATCCTGCACAGCCTCTGCAGGTCTTGGCAGACAAGAAAACTCTTTTAGGAGGCTTAATTTTTCTGCTCCCTAGTTAAGTAGGTCCAAGTGGAGTCACAAAAAAGGCTTATCAGTGATGGAGGAGAGTTCTGGGCTGTAAGGAGCATGGGAGAAGGCCCTGGTTATCCCAAGGGGCCAAATGTCCCACAAGAACCAAGGACACTGGGGTTGCAGCCAAAGTGGGAAAGGCCTGGCTCCCTTGATGGGAATTTTCCTGAAGTAGAGGGCTGGCAGCCACAAGAAATTTTCGGCTCTGAGACTGGGTTGAAGTAAACAGGCCCTGTCCTGGCAAGGGCACAAAGCATTCACTGTCCAGGAACAGTCATTCTAGGGTGGAGGGAACATTCTCATTTCAGTGCCACAGAGAACAAGGCACTGACCCGCCCCAGTCTCCACTCATGTGTTCCTGGTCAGGACAACCTTCATCTCTACTGCAGCTCCTTCTCCTGGGGACGGGGGAGTAGGATTTCCAAGGGGCGTGGATTCTGGGGATGGCTTTTGCAGAGAGAGCACAAGCAAAATGGGGCGTGCTGTTCCAGGGCGGGTGCTGGAGAGGCGGTGGTGTGGGTATATTTAGCCCACAGTTCACACGACACACTTGGAAACAAACACAGCCATTTTCTCAGCAGGCGGCTGCTCTGGATAAATAAACAGGACTGCAGAGCAGCTCTGGTCTGGAAAAGCAGAGATAAGCCCCCACTGCTCCTTGGGTGGCTCCCACTGGTATTAGCCAGGCATGGCATGGTGGGCAAGGGATGAGGTGTAAGAGTGGGTTGCAGTGAAGTCTCTGATGTCACAGAGGTGTCCAGGAGACCCAGGACCAAGGGCCTGTCTGTACCCTCAGCTTAGGTCAGAGCAAAGAAGGGGACGTTTCTCTTTGTAGCTGACTTCCATATTGGGGTTTCTAGGGCCACTGGGGACAGGCAATGGCTAATTATGGGAGAGTCATGGATTCCTAGCCAGGCATACCCCACAAATCAGCAAGGCCAAACCCACCTGCCCATTCTACAGTTTCCCACCACCAGTTTGTGGTAGAGCCAGGTCTCTGAGCTTGGTCTTCAGGAGACGCCCAACCTAGGACCACCTTCACAGTCCTTCTTCCAACATTTCAGAGCCTCCAACAGCCCTGGCCATACGCAAGGGATGGCCCCACACTGCATACTCCAGAGTGCTTCAGGCCCTTATGCCTTTGCCAACACTGTGTCCTCTAATTGGTCACCCTCCATACTTCCCTTAGTTAGCCAACCTCTACTCAGCCTGCAAGACTCCACTCTGGAGTCCCTTCTTCCTTGCTCATTCTTCCCCCCACTCTGGGATGGATATCTCCTTTGTGCTCCCAGGGTCCCTGGACTTTTGATCATACCATAAATATTTATTGAGCACCGCTGTGCTCCAAGCCTGGCACTGGAGACTCAGCAGTAAGCAAGGCTTTCATGAAGCTTATGCTCTAGTCCATTTTCAATGGCAGTGAGATTACCTCCAATGCAGCAAAGTGAAAAATTCTTAGATATTACAGTGGTTTGTGGCTCTCCACAGGCCACAGTACATAAAGAGATGCATAGTATAGCTGTGGTATTCAAATTTCATGGGAGGGCAATTAGGACAAAAAAGTCTAAAAAGACTCCTTGTCGGGGGTGGGGATAAGCACAGAGAGGGTAACAAGAAAAAAACAATTTCGGAGATGATGGGGCTTTGAAGAAAATAAGTCATGGGGAGGTAACAGAATACCCAGGGGACTGGGTGTAGGTACAGTGGTCAGTCAAGAAGCTCTCTCTGAGAAAGTGAGGTTTGAGCTGAGACTGGAATGATAAAGTGGCAGCAGCCATAGGAGATTTAAAAATCTTGGCTAAGAAAGAGCATGTTCCAACACAGGCAACTGAGGCCCTGAGGCAGGAAGAAGAGGAAGGGGTGTCCCCGGGTTGATGCCTTCTGTCTGTGTGCCAGTCTTCCCCAAGAGTCTGGGGGCTCAGTGCAGGCAGGGACTAAGTATGACCCAGGACTGAAACCGAGGGCCCACCCAGACAGGCACAGACTGACTTTAGCTAGATCTCTGTCCACAGGCAGCCAACTGAATGATGCAGGTCACCCTGCAGCCACCTGCAACTCTGCACAAGTCAGGCAAAAAGGTCGCATGATGCCCCAGGGGAAGGGGCCCAAGTGCCAGCGGACCATCCACACTGCCAGGGGCTACAGTATAGTCTCTACTTGAATCTGATCAGTCTTTCAATTCCTGTCCCTCTCCTCTGTCACCGCCTACATTCCCACTTCTTTCTAGCAGTGTGACTTTGAGCAGGTTACTTTCTTTTCTGGTCCATAGTGTCTTTAGTTGTTAACAACAATAAAATTAATAACTGTTATTATGATAGCTGACTTATATCGAACATTTGAATGCCTCACCTATGCCAGGCACTGAGCTAAAAAGCACTTTATCCTGACGAGGCCATATTCCTCTATTACACGTACTATCATACTCACTTGAGAGATCATTTTTTTGCCCTATGTTCCCTACTACACTGTGTGTGGTTTTGTCACCTGCATCTCTAGAACCTGGTGCTATACCTAGAAAACAGCAGATGCCATTCTAAAAGAATCTATTTTAGATGAACAAATGAAGGCTTTCATTTAATCCTCATAACATTTATCAATAGCCCCCTTTTACAGATGTGAAAATAGAGGCTCCAGAATTTACTCAAGATCCCTATCTAGGAAGTGGTAAGATTGGGATCTGAGTTCTGGACTCTCGCTCATTCTGATGTCCAATCTTGCCATCTTAGTCCCTGCTATCTCTACCCAAAGAAAACCTGAACTCCTCAGTGGCAGCAGCTGCCATTTCCTGAGCACTTACCCTGCAAGGCACTCTTTTTGTAGATTAGATTAGTTCATTAGTTGTCTCTACGCTCTGTCAGCGAGTACTACTGTTAACACATCACACAGCCAATGGACCTGCAGCCCACAGATGGTTTGTAACTTGCTCAAGGTCATGCAGTGAGCTGGTGACCTAGCTGGGATGCCTACACTAACAATCTGGTTCCAGTGCCTTTACTCCTAACCTCAATGCAGTATTCTGCTCAGTTTCAAAAGGGCAATACTTCTAAAGCTCCCATCGTGGGCCAGGTGCATGCACGTCTGTGACTGAAGGAGGTCCTCATTCTAAGCCCAGGTAAACTGAGACTCAGACATACTAAGAGATATGGCTAAAGCAGATAAGTGAGAAGCCAATTTTAAGCCCCAGTATGTTCAGTAGCAAACCCCATATTCTGGGCCAGGGCGATGGCCCTGGGTCCCTCTAGGAGGGTAAAGTGGCCTGAGGCCACCAGCTGAATGAGTAAGCTCTGGCTCCAGCCACCTGAGGGGAACCAGTGCCACAGGAAAAGGATGTGACGAAAACCTGGAGGGAAAGTGAAACCATTCCGTCTTGGCTTTAGTGAGGAACAAGCATCTGTGCCAGACAGGCCCTTCCTTCCTCTTGGGTGACTCTAGAGGGCCCAGGCCCACTGCTTCCTTCCTGCTTGGTTATTTCAGGAAAGAGGTAGGTGGAGAAGAGGAAGGGGCTCCTAGCAGCCAGGGAAAGTGCCAGGGACATCATGATTGTACCTTGCCCTGGCCTTGTGACAGCCCTGCACAGACCGGCTGTGAGTCATTTGCAGAGTCACTTTCTGTTCCTGGCCTCAGTTTCCCTGAGAGAGAGGCTGATAAATGCCTGCCGAACAGACAGACAAGGCCTTGTTAGGAGCTCCCTGGGAGATGGTAAGAAGGGGAGTGGGGCAAAGGAAGAGGCCTTATCACTCTCTTGGCAGGGAGTGGCAGGTGGAGACTCGGAAGAAGAGAGGTTTGTGGTTGGAATCCACTTCCCTTGGCTTTCCTGGGGGAGCTGTTGGTCTCAGAGATGTGAGAAGAACACAGCCGTTTTCCTCTAGCCCAGGGAAATATAGGCCTGATGTGGGCAACTTGGAGAGGCAGCTCAGTGGGGCAGGGGCCAAGAGAGAGGTGGCCAGCTAGCACAGCTGTGGGGACCACAGCAAGCTTTTTGACTTCTGAGCTTCAGTTTCTCCTGCCTTGACCTCACACAAGGCAGTAGTGGTGAGACCAGGTGGTATCATGGGGGGCCCAAACCACCTGGGCTTTAGGGAATATTTGGAGGCATCCTCACAGCAAACCCTATGATAATCTTCCTCCAACTCTGCCCCTGTCAGCTGCCAGCCTCTCCTCCTCCGCCTCCTCCCCCAGCATTAGTTCTAAGAAGCTATGCCTGACAGATGTGCTCATTTCTCAGAAAAGGAAGTGGTTGTGCCGGGAGGAGATAACACCTCGGCTGGGGAATCAAGAAAGCTATCAGGCCCAGCAGCTCGAGTATGGGCTCTCCATCTACCCTGCTCAGAACCAGGGTGCTGGGCTTGGGAGCAAAGAGAGAGAATTCAGAAAAACATTTACTGGGGGCAGAGATGCTTGTTTGGGGGCTCACAACCTCCTTCCCTGGAAGTGATGGTGATAAAACAGCTGATATTTACTAGGTGCCAGGCATGGTGTTAAGTGTTTTGTGTATAATAATTCACTTAATTCTTACTATAACCCCACTAAGTGCTGTTATTACTCTCCATGTTACAGATGAGGAACAGAAGCAGAGAGGACAAGTCATACAGTTCATAAGCAGGAGTCAGGATTTGAATCCAGGCAGTCTGGCTCCAGAGCCCAAGAATTTAACTGTTCCCAAGCAGCTGCTACGTGCTCATATGCGTTCATCCCCTGGGATCCTGAGGCCTCCCCTCATCTCAACCCTCTCAATTCATCCCTGGTGACTCCCTATTCTTTCACAACTAAATGGCCACAGCTCTCACTCTCCTCCCAGTGTCCAAGGTGAGAAGGACCAGTGCTCACCCTTGGAACACAGTCAGAGACTCCAGAGCGATCTTACAACATACGCATACAACCTTCCACGTGATACTCAAGTTCACCCCTAATCCCCGCATTTCATAGATGGGGTTCAGAAAGGTGGAGTGCCAAGGTCACACAGCGGGTCTGTTTCACACCCATGAAAGTTCATAGTCATCTCTACAGCGCTCTCTGCTTATACATTTGTGATGGGGGAGCTCCCTCCTTTCCAGGTGGAGCATTTCATCTTTGGATAGCCCGACTGGAAAATTCTTCCCTGTTAGGGAGCCGAAGCCTCTCTCCCTCTGTCTCCCCCATGTTGACTGGCCTTAGCTCTGGTCTCTCTCCTCTGCTGCTTTCCTGCTATTCTCCAATATCAGTTTCATCAGCTGTAAAATGGAGGTGCAATCTGGATGAGGCCAATTCTATTTCTTTCACACAGCTGGGCTGCTATAGCACAGAGCAGGCAGGTAACCAGTAAGTCTTGCTACCAGACTCAGATGTTTAGCTTTGGCTCTCCTCTATAAAATGGGGATAAAAAATGTCCTTATTTCAAAGGAATATTATGAAGATTCAAATGGAAACATATGTAAAGCTCCTAGAACTGTGCATTGCACACAGTTAACTTTGAGTAAATGTCAGCTACTATTACTGTTCTTACTATTACAGTGGTCCCCAACATTTTTGGCACCAGGGACTGGTTTCATGGAAGACAGTTTTTCCATGGATGGAGGTCGGGGTGTGGGGGTGGGGCACAGAGCTCTGTGGCCTGGTACCAGTCCACAGCCCGGGGGTTGGGGACCGCAGTACTAGTAGACCAAGGCTCAGCTTGAGTCTTGTCCATGGCCTGCAAGGCCCCGCAGCGTTTCTGCAGTTTGGTCCAGGGCCAGGCTGCTTTATTCCTCACATACCATGTTCTGTTCAGCCTCAGGACCTTTGCTCATGCTGGTCCTTCTGCCAAGCTCTCTCCTACTTATCTCTTAGGTCTCAATCCACAAGTCACTTCTTCAAGTAAGCCAGCTACTCATTTCCTTCCCCATTTGACCATGGGCTCTATCCTCTAGGCCTAGCCCAGTGCTGGGCCCAGAGAAGGTGCTGAAGACTATGGCTGACTATGGTGGACAGTGAGGAGGGACGAGAAGAACAGCTAGTTCCCTCTCTTCAGCCTCTTCCTCACTGCATGGCAAAACTAGGATGAGGCCCCAAGATACCAAGTGACTGGGCAGAGTGCCTAGCATTCTCCAGACACCAAGTTCTCCCAGGCTCAGGAAAGGGGACAGGAAGTTTATGGGAAGGCTCTAGAAAAGACATCTCCTCCTGCACTGTGCTGAGGTAACAGGCAGGAGGGACTGGGGTAGCAACCTACAAACACTAGAGCCAACCCTCTCCCTAAAATTCTACTTCCTTATGTGGTCTTTGCCCCAGGTGCTCCATGGTCCAAAGCAGCTTCTCCTTCCTTCTCTCCACGCAAAGCTATGCCCACCCCCTTTCCTGGAGCTGATTAGTACTGGATGCTGTGGAGAACAGAGCCCTGGGCTGACAGTGGATGTGCGTTTAATTTCCCAGCTCCATCACTGGTTTGCTTGGGTTGAATCTGTTCCCCTGTCTGGAACTCTGGGAAAGTAGGAGACTTTCCCCATCTGTTAAGTGAAGGGACCATCTCAAAGGGCTCTGACAGTGCTGCAGTGTGAGGAGGATGAAAGTAATTCACGCATGGACAACGGAGTGACTACCTGGGTTATCTTTCTCAGGGGTATTGAAAAGATCCATGAACCTGGAGGATGTTATGCAAATAGGAAAAAAAAAAAAAAAGAAAGAAAAGATCCAGTAATTAGTGTGTAAGGTGAGAGGCATTTCGAAGTAGAAGGATTTGTTGCCACAACAGGGTTTGGTCCTCCTCCACCCCAAAGCCTGCTGAGCCTTGCTTGCAAACCTGCAGGATTGCAGGGGGAGAGGGCAAAGGGTACATATGACCCAGGGCAAGCTCCTTGGAGGGAACAGACCTTCCCAGGCTCCAGTCCCTGTGGCCTGGACCTCTTCACCCTAGCACCGCCTCCAACTAGTCCAGACAAGTCCCGGGTATTTTCAGCTACCTTTATCTGATCGGAAATGTTTGGAATTCCACAGCAGAAGGCAACAGCTCTGGAGGATTTGGGGAAGGGAGCAAATCCCTGTAACACCCTTCCCTTCCCTGCTCCCTGTACAGATGAATGCTCACATCCCATGTAACCAAAAACTCAGGGCTGAAGGCTGGGGGGAGGTGTTGCATTTCCTACATTCCGGTTCCTTCTAGTTTTCCCTCCTTTTCATCTCTGCCCCAGTCCACCACCCTAAGGTGCAGAACAGCAAGATGCCTGAGATGGTACCAGGAGGGCTGGAGAACTCTGATGTCGAAGGCAGGGCCACCCAGAGGTGTGCTGTTCACAGTCAACACCCAGAGCACCGACAAAACGCAGCATAGCACCACCACCACCACCAGGCCCAGAAGCAACTCACTGCCCCATCTGGTGTGGCATGTGGACTACCCAGAAATCACAGAGCATCATTATCTGCGGTTCACAGAGATGTGTAGTTCAACACCCTCCCTGAACAGATGAGAAACTGAAACTCAGAGGAGGTGAAGGGACACCCTCAAGGCCTCACACAGGACAGAGCAGAGCCTGGCCTCAGGTCTCCTGATCCCTGGAGTCGGACAGTGTGGCTTCCAACCTCACTTAACTGCATGGCTGCAGGACCTGGGGCAAGACACTTTACCCCTTCAGGCCCAGTGTTCCAGCTATAAAATGATCCAGCTGTACCTACTTCACAGGGTTGGCAGAATTAAATGGTCCATGGAAAGTGTTCAATAAATGTTAGCTGTTATTATTTTTTTATAGCTGAAAATAAATGGCTCCATTTGTGCTTCTCACAGTGCCTCTCTCATTTGTTGCTATAAACAACAACAACAACAACAACAACAAACAGCTATTATTTGTTGCTTGAATTCTCAAAAGTTTGCAAATAGGTGCTGTCCCCATTTTACCAATGAGGAAACCAAGACTCAGAAAGGTGATGAGACTTTGCTTGAGGTCACCAGTAAGGATGTTTGACTCCATAGTACATTAAATTTGCCAGTGCAAAAGGATGGATGAAGAGACTTCACTAAGTCCTTCCTTCCTTCACCCTTTCACCCACCCAAAATTGAGAATCTGCTACTCTTAGGCCCTAGAAGTCAGAGATGACTTTGAAGACAGGGAAGCGGTATGCCCCCTGGGGTCCCTGGGTACCTCAAGGGGTGGGAAAGGGAAAGATGTGCTGATGATGCTCTGTGATTAACTTCCTCTCCCCCAACCCCATGCTGCAAGGCCAGTACTTGCAAAGAATTTGTCCCTCTATCTGAGCATTATCTGGGAACAAAAGTGATGCCAAGTAGCTTTGATGGAGCTGTTAGATGAGTTTTCTAAGACAGAACATGAGTGAGACAGGCTGACCTAAGGAGTTGCAGGAAGGCCCAGACCAGCTGCCCTGCTTAGCTCTGGACACTCATTCATTCAACAAATCTGTATTAAGTGCCCACTAAGTGTCAGGCACTGTGCTAAGTGCTGAGGATAAAGAAGTGACTAAATCAGATGAAAATTCCTACCTATATAAATTTATAATCTAATGGGAAGCGACAAGCAATAAACAAATATGTCAGATGATGATAAGTGTTAAAAAGAAGAATAAGTATGAGAAAGAGGGTAGAGACACTTAGAACTAGGCAGGATTAGAATCCATGATCAGGGAAACCTTCTTGAAGAGGTGACATTTGATCAGAGAGCTGAATGAAGTGAGGAAACAGGCATTGCAAGGATCCGACAAAAGGAATGGGAACAAGTGCTAAGGTCCTGAGGCAGGAACATGCCTGAGGTGCTCCAGGAACAGTAAAGATGCCAGTGTGGCTGAGACCCAGTGAATGAAAGGAGATTGGTAGTGATGAGATCTGGAGGTAGCCAACAGCCAGATTGTGCAGGGCCTTTTAGGCCATTTAAAGACTTGGGCTTGCCCTGTAGAAGCACTGTAGGGTTCTGAGCAGGGGAAGGACACGACCTGACTTTAGTTTTAACAGGGTCCCTCTACGCTGCTGGGTAGAGACCTCCAGGGGCAAGAGTGGAAGTAAAGAGCTCTGGTGAGAGGCTGATGTGGCCATTTAGGAAAGTATGATGGTGGCTTAGCCACAAAGGCGGTAGCTGGTGAGAAGAAGTCAGATTCAGAATTTATTTTTGAAAAATAGAGCTGAAAGGATTTGCTGATGGACTGGATGTGGACTGTGGGAGTTGCTTGCCTCTCTGGCCCTCTGTTCTCCATCTACAAAAGGCAGGGGAAGAGGCTCTTGAGGATGTTTTTACTGCTTGATACCTATGGGAACCCAGATGAAGAAAGAGACAAAACAATTTCTGCTGCTTTCATAGAGGCAAATGTGGGTGGCAGTAAGAGAAGGAAGGCAGGGGCTGGACAGAGACAGTGAGACAAAGTGAGGGCAGGGGTCTTTCCAAGCTGTGGCTGTCCCACTTTCAGCATACACATCACCCAACCACCAGGCATGTGAGGGACCATGGGGTAGACAGGCTCAGGTGGAGCTAGGACTAGCTTGTTTTATATTAGGAGGGACTAGGCAGAAGGTACTCAGAGACTGACTGACTGACTGACTGAATAAAAAAGGCAATGCCTGGAGGCCAGATGTGTGCAAGAACTTCCCAGTCCTTCCAAATGAACCAGGTATGCCTGGTCCAAGGGATTCCTCTCCTGTCATTCATTTTGCATCCATTACATTCTAGGCTGAGCCTTAAATTCCCATTCTCCACAAACAGGAGACTATATGGTCTGAAATCACTAAAGAAGAGTTTTAGAGCTGGAAGGAAGGGTAAGCACATCTGGTCCACTCTATCCATAATTTCAGCCATCACTGTTTTGGCTGAAACATGTATTACCTCTTATTATTTATGTAACATTTTTATATCAACCAAATCACTTTTTAAAAATTTAAATGTATTGAAAAATTCTTAATTTCCTCCCCAAACCTTTCTTTCTGCATCTCTCTTCCTTTTTTTTTTTTTTAAAGAAATAGGATCTCACTACATTGCCCAGGCTGGTCTTGCACTCCTGTGCTTAAACAATCCTCGTGCCTCAGCCTCCCAAGTAGCTCATTTTTTGTAGACATGGTATCTTACTATGCTGCCCAGGCTGGTCTTGACCTCTTGACCTCAAGTGATCCTCCTGCCTTGGCTTCCCAAAGTACTGGGACTACAGGAGTGAGCCACCGTGGCTGTCCCCTCTCATGCTCTTCTCCTCAAATGTGCCAAGTATACTCTTCTCACCTTGGAGACTCTGCACTTGTTCCCTCTGTCTGGAATGTTTCTTTCACAGGCTGTTACATGGTTTACTACCATAGATCATGCAGATCTCTGCTTACATGCCTCATCCTCAGAGGCCTTTCCTAATCACCCGTTATTAAAAAGACAAACACACACCAAAAGCTGCCTAGCCACCACCCTCCATCCAATCACTCTCTGTCCTCTTAGAACGTAAACTTCACGAAGGCAGGTATTCTCAGTAGTTAGAATGGTGGTCAGCATATAGTAGACACTCAGTAAGTGTTTGCTAAATGAATAAATGAAATGAAAAGCAACTTATTATTACTACTATAAACAGAAAACCAGTATCATGTGCCACAGATGGAAATCAACATAAAATACATTGATTATTAAAATTAAAAATGTCCATTTGCATATCACCTATAAGTTATCTTGAAGATCAACAGAACATGTACTGATCTTGGTCCAACACTTTAACAGAGGACATACGTGAGGCCCAGGGCAGGAGAAAGCTCAGGCCAGAGTCAGCTAGCCAACTGTGTGGTTCAGAGCAGCCCCACAGACCTGCCCCCCAGGGTGAGGACAAAAAGACTGAATCTCAGCAAAGATGTAGCTAGGCTGGACCAACAGAACCTGTCTGAGGGGCCAGGAAAGCCCTCCCCTGGGGCAGGCACAGAGCCGGTAGTTTTTGCTGAAGAGAACAAAGGCCAAAGAGGAGTGTGCCAGCCTGGAGGATCCTCGTGGGGCTGCATCGTGGGGGACGGGCACGTACAAACCTGTAGGTGAGGTCCATGGAGACCAGACAGCTGAGAGCAGAAATGAAAACAGGCTAGGTCCCAAAGGGTGGCAGCTTTAGTCCCGTAAACACCAGACAGGCATGGGGGTTCAGGTATAGGTCTGGGGACCCAGCTGAGCCCAGGGGGAAGTTGGACCTCCCCAGTCTCCTCCGTCAGTGATGACTTTAAGCCAAGCACCACCAATCCAGCCAGATATCAGACATTAAGGAGGGAACAGACAGAGCCACTCTCCCAGAACTCACATTCCAGATGGTCTCCAAAACCCTCTCCAGTCCCAGCCAGCTTGCCCATATGGGCCCTTGGAGATTCGATCCCTGCTTAGACGGCCCCATCCTTTTCCCATCCCTGTGGGGTTTAGTGAACTCAGCTGCAGGTGCAGGGGGTAAAGCTAGAGCTGTTATAACTGCCAGGCCAGCAATGCCTGACCTACATCTCCATGGTTGGTTGCATGCAAAGAAAAATACCAGGGATTTCCGTTGGTGTTCACCAGATGCAGCTGCCAAGGGAAGGCTGGGCCTTCTGAAAGCTTGTTGTGAGCAGGGAAGGATGGGGTATGAGGCTGGCTGGGATAGGCAAGAGGGCTAGGTTTCAAATTATTTCCTGGTTTGGGGGACCTCCCTAGATTTAAGAGATTCTATACAATGTTTATCTGCTTTCTACCAACGTCCTCCACCAAAACCTTGTTTTTTTCTTCTAGTATATTATCCTTATTAAGAATTTAGAAAGAGAGGACTGGGCGTGGTGGCTCACACCTGTAATCCTAGCACTCTGGGAGACTGAGGCAGGAGGGTTGCTTCAGCTCAGGAGTTTGAGACCAGCCTGAGCAAGAGCAAGACCCCATCTCCACAAAAACTAGAAAAAATAGCCAGGCAAGGTGGTGCATGCCTATAGCCCTAGCTACCCAGGAGGCTGAGGCAGGAGGATCACTTGAGCTCAGGAATTTGAGGTTGTAGTGAGCTATGATGACGCCACTGTACTGTAGCTGGGGTGACAGAGAGAAACTATTTCCAAAAAAAAGAAAAAAAAAAGAAGAATTTAGAGAGAAAGAAGAGATGAGATGAGATGAGACACAAAATTCTATTTGATAAAAGCTCCTCAAAATAAAGTTGTTCTCATTGTAAACCATTGGCATTTGCAGTGAGACTTTAGTTTTCCATTGAAAAAAGGCAATTTGAAAGTTCTGCATGGTACTGTGAGAAGGACCTGGACTGTATGGTCAAGAAATGTGTGTCTACTCCTGCTCTATGGTGGCTCTATCTAGCTATGGTCCTGCCAATTAAGCACTGTGAGCCTCACTTTTCTCATCTGACAAGGGTGGAAGATGGACCAAATGATCTCTAAGGCCCTCTCTCCAGCTCCCCCTTTGGAGGGGGGCAATCTCATTTTCTCCATATATAAACCAAAGACCCAAAACTGCACTGAAGAAAAGCACTATAAGAAAGTCTTTGGCATTATTGTGCTCCCTTATGTTCTTCACCCATTAGCATATCCCTGGCCTCCCAAAGGGCCTGTTCTTTACTTGGCATTACCCCAACTTGCAAACCCCTGTCCTTGAGAATAGGCTCCAAGAGCTGTGCCATAGGAACCAAAACAGCCTCTGGGTCCCCAATGCCCTTCTGATGTCAATAAAAAGATCACTGCTCTTTACCAAATGTCCTGTATGTGCCAGGCAGTTATGTGATGTGTGTTTAAATTTCATATTTTATGAATGAAGAAATGGAAGCTCACAAAGGTGAATTCACTTGCTCAAGAGCCTACAGACACAAAACCCAGGTGTGTCTAATTGCAGAGCCTGTGTTCTTCCCACTATAGAAATGAGGACACAAGCACAGATGGTGGAAAGGACTTGGGATTTAAAGTCAGAAGACCTGTTTCCTCCAAGGTAAAAGGAAGACCCCATCTAATTCCTAGCATGGTCAGTGGCTCAAAGCGATAATGTGTGGACACAAAGAAGCATTAGACAAACTTATTAACGATTCTGTGCTATTACTTTGTGACTTAAGCCTGGGTTTCTACACATTTGAAAAGAGAGTGGAAGGCACAAGCTGTAATATCTTAGAGATATCACAGCCCCACTTATCTGCCTTTTGTCTTACAACAACTCTGCTTCTCTTCTCTTATTCATGTCTGGTCCATCCTCCAGACTCACTTTACTTAGAACCTCCAGGCCCCCCAGCACAGCACCCACAGTCCTCTCCCTGAGATGCCATGCAATGGAGGGGTTCAGAGTCCCAATTCTATCATTTATTTGCTATGCAACTCTGGGCTGATCACTTAAACTCTGTGTCTCGGCATCATGTTTATAAAATGGGTATAAGACCTACCTCACAATGCTCAATAAATGTTTGCTAGCAAATATAATTATGCATCTTTTCTCATCTGAACTTCTCTAACCCTTTTAGTCTTTTCCATTTACTATGATACTTTCAGTCTCATGAGCTAAGCTGTTGAGAGCTAGGCTTGCACTTTTTATACTTCTCTCCTATTGGAGCAGTGAGCACATGACAGGTGTTCAAAGAGCACCTGTTACATGATTGGGAAGTGGGTCCTTTTTTGAAGTGGTATCAGTGGGGCCGTATCTGATGACCAGCAACCAATCCTTTGGCATCATGTGGCTGCTCACGCTTAGGCTACCCTGTGCTAAGCACTGGGGTAAGGGGAGGCGTTAAGAATAATGGAAACTACAGGTCTTCTCTCTAACGGTCAGCGCAAGGTGGAGAAGCCAGACTGGCTCTCCAGAAAGAACATCAAACACTAAGGAAAAGTGCAAGAAGCAGAGAGAGCCAAGGGAAGCCGATGGAGATGGAGACCAGGGCTTTTTTTTTGAGACAGCGTCTCACTCTATTGCCTGGGCTAGAGTGAAGTGGCATCATCATAGCTCACTGCAACCTCAAACTCCTGAGCTCAAGGGATCCTCCTGCCTCAGCCTCCCGAGTGGCTGGGACTATAGGTGTACACCACCATACCCGACTCATTTTTCAATTTTTTGTAGAGACTGGGTCTCACTGTGTTGTTCACATTGGTCTTGAACTCCTGGTCTCAAATGATCCTCTTGCCTCAGCCTCCCAAAGTGCTAGGATTATAGGCATGAGCCACCACACCCAGTTAAATAAGTGAGGGCTTTTGAGTCTAACACACTGGATTTGGATTCTGTCCTTATTAGTATTTGACCTTAGGACTATTATTTAACTTGCCTTATTCTCAGTTTTCTAATATGGACAACAAGGACAATAAATAACATTTCCCAAGCAGAATTATTTTGAGGGTTAAAAATACTACACAGTGTATCTTATAGCATCTTGCACATGGTAAATGTGTAATAAATGGCAGCAACTATATTGTCATTAGTATATTAAGCATAGATGGGTCATCTCTAAAGGCCCTCTGACGGTTAATAGATGCACACCAAGAACAAGTGACTTGAGGCTCTCTATAGTAACTGAAGCTCTGGATGAAGAAAATTCCCTTGATGGAGCTCAAATGAGATTTGGAAACTGGGAGGGAGGCAGGCAGCTCAGTACAGACCACAGGCCTCAGATCAGAAATATACGGGTTCCTCCTGGGGACTGCATAGCTTCCTGACTACACGTTCTTGTGGCCAGTTACCCTCTCTGAGCCTGATTCCTCAGCTGTGTTAGACTCTAGGACTGTACATTATTCCTCCTGAGTGGCAGGCAAGGATGTTCTTTAAGAGCATAGGCGTTGGAAGCTTCAAACCTGGGTTTAATCCTAGCTCTGCCACTTAAGAGCTGGGCCGGTGACCATGGCACACTATTTAACCCTTCAGAGCTTTAGTTTTCTCATCTAAAAATCTTTGTTGGGTGGCTGTGAGGATTACCAGATAACTTATTTTTGCTTGGCGCATAGTAACAATTTCACTTGATACATGAAAGTGTTTTTGTTTTTGTTTTGTTTTGTTTTTTAAAAGAGATGGGGATCTTGCTCTGTCATCCAGGTAGGAGTACAGTTGCATCATCATAGTTTATTGCAGCCTTGAACTCCTGGGCTCCAGCAGTCCTCTTGCCTCAGCCACCTAAGTAGATGAGACTACAGGCACATGCCACCATGCCCCGCTAAATTTTTTTTTTTTTTTTTTTTTGTAGAGATGAGGTCTTGCTTTGTTGCCCAGACTGGTCTCAAACTCCTGGTCTCAAGCGATCCTCCCACCTCAGTTTCCCAAGTAGCTGGGATTACAGGTGTGAGCCCCTGCACCCATCTGAAAGTGTCTGTCTTGCATCCAGGGCCTGGCACTAGAAAGCACTCAATAAATGTGCTGAACCAAACTCCACCTGGATGGAAAGGTGTTCAGAGAAAAAGATGTTCCTGTAAACTGGCAGGTACCCCTGCTACAGGCCCAGGGTGCAAATAACTATTAAAATCACAAGTGCATATATCCTTTCCCCCAGCAATTCCACATCTATGGATTTATCTATCCCCCACAGATGAATTGTATTTGCACATGGGCCAAATGACAAATATACAGGGCGTTCATTGAGTATCACTATTATACTTGCAAAAGACTAGAAAAAAACAAGCATCTACCAATGGGAACTGGTAAAATAAAGTAAAGAATAGTGTCCTGTGTAGAATGCTGTGCAGCTATTAAAAAGAATGAGAAAGCTCATTATAGACTGATAGGGAATGAACTCAAGAGATACCGTTAAGTGAGAAAGGAAGGTACCAAACAGCATATACAGCACACAACCATTTATGTAAAAAGAATGGGAAACATGTATGTGTTTGCTTATATCTACAGAGTCTATTCTCCAGGAATGGAACTGGGTGATTGGAAGCCAGGGATGAGAGGGAGACATTTGTTCCTTTTGAATTTTGAACCACATGAATATATTACCTGTGTTCCAAGAAAATAAGTAAAAAAATTAAAAGGGGGGATGTACATGCAAGAAAAAGAGAGAGAGAGTTAAGATATCTTCCCACAAGAAGCAGTTGGGACTCCCTAGAAACAGACTCTTTGGCTAGTTATTACACTATCAGAAGAACATGACAACTCTGGCATTTGCATCTGATGACAACAAAATAACACCATTACTGTGTAACCAGCTGCACTAGAGTTGCTACCATCTCTGACCCTTTGTCCTTGGATACTGTTAATCTGGGAGAGGACCAGGATCCAATGAGTGCGGTTCCTCTATCCTCTGGGCTAAGTCTGTTCAGGTAGAATAACAGGGAAAGAAGGTTCTGGTTAAAATAAAAATTATCCCATGGTGGCCCTGGAAGAAAAAAGGGAAGAGAGGGAACCTAATCCTGGAGGAAGCAGGGGTAGTCAGTCTCTAGGGGAAGGGCTGGAAACTAGGTCTGAAAACCCCCTCCTCCACTGTTCTTCCTCCTAGTTCTCTACCATTCACTCTCCTGTTTTCCTTATGATTTACCTCCTTCCTGCGTGCTAAGACCACTCTATCAGGGACTCCTAAAAGTAGAAGGAGACTAAACTGGCTCGGAAGAAATATAAATGGATAATAAAACTAAGAAAAGATGCCCTACCTCACAAGTAACCCTGTAAATAATCCTTAGATATTTTAAACTTTTTATATGAGAATATTTAAACATTACAAAAGTAGACAGAATGATACTCAGCAACCATCCTTTTCTTGGGGCAGCGCTACTGTCCAATGAGTGAGTAGTAAAGGCAGTACTACTAATGCCTACACAACACATCCGCATCAACTACAGCTTTGCTTTATTTTGGTGCAATTTTTGGAAAAAAAGATACTCACTCAGCTCCAACAATTATCAACTTGGTGCCAATCTGATCTCATCTGTTCCTCAACCACTCTCTTAGCCCCATATTATTTTGAAGCAAATCACACAGTTTAGTATGTATTTCTAAAAAACAAGGAATCTTAAAGAAAAAAAAACCATATAACTACAATACCATTATCACACCTAAAATTTGAAAACTCCCCCATAAATTTATATTTTAAAAAATCTGAAAAGTCCAACAAAAATCTTGGAAAGGTTTAAAATGTGATCAAAACTGTTGCCCAAAGAGAACACCATTGTTCAATATGAAATATTAATGCAGTATATATAATAAGCTCTAAGTACAACTTAAGTCATGAATAATTCAGATGTATGGCCTTTTAAAAATCCACTGAAATAAAAGTATTCCACCAACAAAAACATACTAAGGTGACATAAGAGGCAATTCCAGATCTATTAAGGACTTAAATGTGAAAAGCAAAACTTTAAAATTTTTAGAAGAAAATAATATAGACAAATGTCTTTAGGACCACAAGTTAAGGAAAGAAGGATTTATTCAACACCTTTATGAAAGGTATAAATCATAGAAGAAAAGATTCAACTACATTCAAGTTAAGACATTCTAGTCATCAAAAGACATAAAGTGAAAAGAAAAACCACAAACTGAAAGACTATATCTGTAACATGTGTAGACAAAATATTAGTATTCAGAATATATAAGAATTCCTACAAATCCATAAAAAAAGCCAAATCAAAAGAAAATGTAGCAAAGACTTGGACATTTTACAAAGAGGAAACATGAATGGCCAACAGATTGTAAGAAAAGATTTGCAGCCCCACTTGTAATCTGAGAAATGCAAATTAAAACCACAAGATACCATCTCACACCCACCAGCTCCATAAAAATTTAAAAGTCTGACCATATCAAGTATTAACAAAGAGGTAAAGCAATGGAAACTCATATGCTGCTAGTGATAGTGTAAATTCATATAAACACAGGAAAACAATCTGGCATTACCTTCCGACCAAGCAATTCCACTCCTATGTATACCCTACAGCAATGATTCTCAAAGTGAGATCCCAGGACCTAGAGCAGTAGCAGCATCACCTAAGAACGTGTGAGAAATGCAAATTCTCAGGGCCCCAAACCTGACATACACAATCAACCACTCTAGGGGTGGAGCCTTTCAGGTGATTCTGATGGGCAGCTAAAGTTTGGGAACTCTTGCTGAACTCTGAACTCTTTGAACGGTGAGGTGTGCACGTGCAGGAGGAACACACAGAGTGTTTACAACAGCATTGTTTGAAATAGCAAAAACAAGGGAAGAACCCAAATAATCACTGACAGTAGAATGGATACATAACCTCAGACATACTCATACCAAGGCATATGAAAAGGAATGAACTACAGCTATACATGTAACATGGATGGATCTTACATATATCTTCTGATGAATGAAAAAAGCAAACTGCAGATGAAAACGCACAGTATGATGACTAAATGAAGTTTAAAAACATGCAGAAGAATATTCTATATTGTTTATAGATGTGTACCTACACAGTTAAACTTTTCAAAAAAAGACAAAGGAATGATACACAAAACTCAGGAATATGGGTAGTGGAGTGGCATAACTGGAGAGGGGCACACACGGGGCTCTAAAGTACTGACATATGTTTGATTTCTTAACCTGGGTGGTTAGTTTACAGGTGATCATTTTCCTGTTCTTGAAACTGTACATAGGCATTAGATATTCTTTGTTGTATTTATGATAAATTTCTATAAAAAAAAAGTGTATTGAAACAGTGCAATACTCCAAACCAGAACTGCAACCACTAACTCTAGCTACATACACAGTGTCCAAAGGGTTAAGCCTGTTTCTCGCCTGTGGGTGGAAGGGTAGGCAGCAGCTGGGGCACAGTGGGAGTTCCTGGCTCCAGCTGGCTCCAGCCTGGATCAAGCACCACGCCCAGGAACTGGCACCTGGAGGGGGGGCGGCTTTTGGACAGGTGGCACCTGTAGCCCTTGGTGACCTGATACATGTGAGGGGTTGGGCCTAGTCAGACGGATGGTGGGCCCCTGTCAGAGCCCCTCCATCTGGTGAGGAAGTTTGCTGATAGCAGCTTGGAGCTCGTGAGAAGAGGGTCTAGGATGCGGAATGGGGGTGGGGAAGGAAGTGGGTGGGCTGGGCTCAGATACCAAGGGAGGGTGGTGGGATTAGCACCTGCTGAGAATGAGATTAGGTTTCTTGGGAAGGGCTCATCTATCTAATGCTCCCTGAAAGCTGTCTCCCTGTGGCTTTTCTCTGCTGGACAGATGGTGTCTGAGCTGCCTCTTGGAGGGTGGGCTCCTTGAGGGAGTGGTAGAGGTGGGCTGGGACCTACTGCCTGCTTTCCAGAGGCCTGTTAGGCCACAGGACTCCCTTGCCTTCCAACAACAATAATAGTGATCAGAGCTAACAATTCTTACTGAGGGTTTACTATATGCCAGGCATGTCCTAAGCCCTTCAAACAACTTAGCCCCATTTAGTTTTCACAGTACCTAACTGCCTATTGCCTAGACAGCAGGTTTGCATGTGAGGAAACTGACACTTGCCCAAGGTCAAACAGCAAGCAAAGGAGGACTTGAATGCTGGCAGTCCAACTCCATGGCCCCAGCAGGAAACCACTATTGGCCATGGTGTCCTCCCCTTCTCATTACATGGCAGCAAGCTTCTTCCACTTGCTCAGGCCAACAACCTGGACTCCATTCTCTCTCACTCCTTATCCAATTATCAGCAAATCCAGTTGGCCCAATATTCAAATTATATTGAAGCTCCAGCCTGCTCACTACTTCTACCACTGCTCTGCCCTGGTACTGTCATTACCCACCTGGCTTCTCACTGACTGGTCTCTTGCTCCCACCCTTGCCCATATAGTTTGTTCTCCACATAGCAACCAGAGAGATCCTTCTAACATCTCAGTCAGATCCTGCCACTTCTTGGCTCAAAAATCCTCCATACATTTCCACTGCTCTCAGAATAAAAGCAAGCCTGACAGGACCTGGCCCTGGCTACCTCTCAGACATAATTCCCCCACACTCTCCCCTGGCTTACCATGCTGCAGCTACACTGGCCTTCCTGCTGTACTTTAAATATATTGGGGAGTGTTTTTTGTACTTGCTTTAGTACTTGCTGTTCCCTCTGCCTACCCCCAAATATCTGCATGGATCATGCCCTCACTGCAATCAGATCCAATGTCACCTTATCTGACAGGCCTTCCTGACTACGCTACTCTTCCTTTTCCCATTCCTAATCCCCTTACCCTGCTTTAATTTTTCCTATAGCACTAAATACTACCCGACATGTTAATTTACTTAGAATCTGTCATCCCCACCGGAATGTCACTTGGTGAGAACAGGGACTTTGGTTTGTTCAGACCATATGCCCAACCTCTAGCTCAGTGCCTGACATATGGCAGGAACTCAAATAAATATTTGTTAATGAACAAATGAATGAATGACCAACATCCCCCAGGAAATGACTCAGCCTCAGAGGGAAGGCCAGTTGCCTGAGTGCCTTTGGCTTTCTCAGCCCTGATGACCTTCGGTAGCTCCAAGGCAGTGGTCAATGTCCTTCTCTATTATGAAATGTCCTGGATGCACAGCATCACTACTGTGTCATCCACTGGTGCCTGCATACGTGCACACACACAAGGACACGAAGCTGGAACATCGCCAGTTTTGAGAAGGAATGAGTCTGGGCAGTGGGAGCCGAAGTTCAGTGGACTCCAGGGCACTTGTTTTTAGGTGACTATCTTTGTCACTGCAGGCCCACCAAGGTCTCCCAGTCATCTATCTCTGCACTGTATACATTTTGGCTTTTAATCTCATGAATAAAGAGTCATTGGAGGGTTCTGAACCAAGGAATGACAGGATCTGATATACATTTTAAAAGGATCACTGGCCATTATGTGGATAACAGATCAGAGCAGGGCAAAGGCAAAAGCAGGCAGACCAGGGAGGAGGCTGCTATAGTTGTCTAGGTGAGAGATGATGGCAGATGTGAGAGAGACAATGAGTAAAAGCTGTGCCTTCTTACATCCCGCTTCCCAGCCTCTGCCCAGGCCATTTCTCTGCTAAATATGAAACAGCAACAGCACATGCTGGGGACTCTATTCAGTGGTTTCCATTTATCCGTATGGCATCTCATTAATCTTCCCAACAGTCCTGTGAGGTGGGTTCTAGGGGTATTCATATTTTACAGAGAAGAAAACTTAGGCTCTGAGAGGTTAAGTCACCTGTTAAAGATTACACAGCGAACTGCCAGCATCACACAGCAAAGCCTGTCCTCTTCCCACTTGCATATGCTGCTTCCAGTCAGCATTTATCCATGTCCTATCCAGGCTCCAAAGTCCAGTGCCAAGCAAATGTTTTCCAGAAAGCCTTCCCCAAACTTATCCAATGATCTGTTCCTCTACTGAGCTATTGTTGAGAACCTATCTACAGGGCTACCATCCATTGAGCACTCCCTGGGTGCTGGGTACACTGCTGAATGCTTTACATGGGTTATCTCACATAATATTCCAATGACCAAGGAGCCAAATGGTGGCATCAATTTTACATGTGAAAATAGTGAAGCTGAGAGAATCAAAGTCACAGGCAAGTAAGTGCTGCCCTACTTGCTTCGCATTGAGCCATCTTTTTATTACTTTCTTTTGATTTTCTTTCTTTTTAAAAAATGTGTATCATTTACTTTTTTCCTATTCAATCTCTGGGTCAAGGGGAGATCTCCAATAGATCATAGTGTGGTAGCTGCTATGTTCTGAAATGTAAGCAGTTTTTTTGTCCCCTTGACCAGACTCTAAATGTCATAAGGTCAAAATCCACAAATAACATTTTGTTTATCCATCCTACATTGCTGGGCCTGAGCCTAAGACTTAGGCAAAGGAGATCAGAAGGGTCAGGAGTTCTTGCTAAGATCACATGGCAAAATGAAGGTGGAAGAGAGGGAGTGGGGAGGGCCCTCCTGTGAATCTTCCCGCTCCTCAAGGGCACTCTGTTCCCTTAGCTTGAGAAGCCTTGAGGACAGCTTTTTCCATGAAAATGCACCTTTTAGCTCTTTAAAAGCAGCGAGTACTGTTCCAGCCAAGACCCTGCAGACAGGAGGAACACCGGTACCCCAGCCTCATTCTAAAGAAACTTGCAGAGCGGGAAGGAAAGGGCAATGACTTTCAGTTCCCGTAATGTGTCTAGAAGCAGCAGCTGATTCAGCTAGATGATGTCACCTTCCCAAACCTCCTGACCAGCAGCTGAGATGGTAAAAGCAGGAAACTGGAGGATACTCAGCTGGCTAAGTCCAAACATGCCTCTGGCAAAGGCCTATAGTAACCCCAGGCTCTGGAGGCATCCTCCTGCAGATGAGCATAGAACACCCTCTCAGTTGTGAGGTCAGTAGGTATCCTTTAAGACCCTTGAACCAAGATGCTTTCCCAACTCTCGTTTTACTAAGCAACTTTCTGCACATCCTTAACCAACAATGCTTCATTTATTTCAAGGGTGGAGCAGTGCAAAGAAGCCTGGCTTTAGAGCCACACAATCTAGGTCTGAATCCAGGTTTCACTGTGTAAAACCTGCAGGAATCTGGGCATATGACTTCATCTCTCCTAACCTCAGTTTTCTCATTGGAAAAGAAAGTAGGGCCAGTAGACCACTTATCACACAGGCTAGGTGGGAGAATTGAATGAGAAAATGCAGGTAGAGTGCCTGGCATGAGCTAGGTGCCCAATAAATGGTAGTCCCCATTATTCCCACTGGATCTCTGCAGGGGAGATTTGAAAGATCATCTTCACCTATAACACAAAAGGAAACAAAGGCACAGACTGGATCTACCAGTGTCAGGGCTGAGTATCTGAGAGGGGTCAAGTCTTAGATGAGCTAAGTTCAATCCTGCCTTGCTTTTTCTCTGTCTGCATAATCTTTGCTTCACACATTCCCAGGCTGGCTCTTTATCTTCAGTCTACTCTCAGCTCAAACATCAAATCCTCAGAGAGGCCTTCCCTGACCACCAGGTATACAGTTGCTTCCCTGGATACTCCATTACTCGGTTTCATTTTCTTTACAGCATATAACCCACTATCTGACACCATCTTATTAATATTTGTTTCTTGGACTAGCCGTCTCCCCCACTAAAATAAGAGTTTTGTAAGAGCAATGTCCTTCACTGTCTTATTCATCACAGCACCCCCAGCACTTAGCACAGGGCCTGGCACATGGTTGGTATTCAAGAGACATCTGCTGAATCAACAAAGGAATGAATGCACCTGGAATGGCCAAAGGCTAAAATGACAATGGCCCTACACTTAACTTCTCTGCTCAGTTAGTTCAAGGCTCTGGCTCCCATTTCAGAAGCTGGCACTGCCACTTGGGTATGGGAGCACCAGCCGCTCTTTTCCCTGTCTTGTGGTAAGTAAGGCCCAGTGCAAATCTAGCCTCTTCTGTGCAGTGCTTCCCTCATTTGGCATTTAGCATTTATTGTTAGTTTTCACAAGATCTCATTTCACACGCATTAAGTCTTTTCTCTCTAACTCAATTGGAAGTATCTTGAAAGCAGAATTGGGTCTTTAATGGTAATATCTTAATTTGTAAACCTTCTGGGAAAAAGGCTCCTTGAAACAAAGTTGGCTGGGCCCAGAGAGGACTGGGGAGGAGTCTAGGCTTCTCCCCGCTGGATCAGCAGCCCCTTTGGCAGGAAGCGATCATGCTGCCTCAATCCAGGAGCCCAGCTGATGAGGCAGGAAGGGAGCCAGCAAATCCTAACTCTTATACGCAGTTTGAGACAATCCCAAGGTCATGTGTATGATTAGACTTTTTTTAAAAAAACCATAATTTTTAAGAATTTCAGCAATATCTAGTTATCATAAAGAATGGTAGAAAAACTTGGCTCAGTTCAAAGGGACTTGTGTAGTATACATTTAAGTCATGGCTTCTTGTCTTCTTACCCGTATTTTCTTTTCATCTGACTCCTTTAGCTATTTTATCCTTTTGGTGGTATGAATTTTCATAAGTTGCTTCCAACTCTTTGTAAAACAGAGCAAGGTTCTAATAAAAAATAAGAATTTGGTTCAATTTTCTTTTAAATGCTATAGTGGTATATACAAAAATGATATTCCAAACAACTCATTATGACAATTAAGGGTAAGTGGCAAAAATAATGCATGTAAATCACCAAGTACAGTGCTGGGCACTTAATAAGCATTCAAAAGGCAGGCTGAAAGAACACTATTAATTCTCATTAGCTTCTCTTCTCTGGGCCTGTTTTTTCATGTGGTAAGTTTTTTCAATTGTTTAATCATTCAATTCAAAATTATTCACTGAATGTTCACTACCCACAAAGAACAGTTGTAGACACTGGAGATACAATGATGAGCAAACCAAAGCCCCCATAATCATGGGGCTTATATTCTAGTGGAAGAGACAGATGAAAAACAAGTAAACAAACAAAAAGAAAATTTCAGGTAGAGGTTGTTGTTATGACAAAAATAATAGAAGGTAAAAGACTAGAAAGTGATTCAGAAGTAGCTCAGCTACTTTAAACTAAAGGTCAAGGAAAGCCTCTCAGAGGAAGTAAGCTGTGAGCTGAGCCAACTACAGGAACCAGAAAGGAAACCCGAGGAGCAGAACATTCCAAGCAGAGGAACAGCAACTACAAAAGCCACTGGGCAAAGACAACTATGCCAGGATCCAGGAACAGCAAGGAACCCATGTGGCTTGAGTGGAGTGAGGGAGGGTGGAATGATGAAGAGGCAGTACTAGATCATACAGGCCTTAGAGGTTGGTAAGAACTTTGGGTTTTATTACAAGTATAGCGGAAGGCCACTGAAGGGTTGTAAACAGGAATGTGATAAAATATGAGCTTGGTTTTTAAAAGGCCACTCTGGCTGCAGTGTTGGGGAAGGAGTGATTTTCTAAGGTCCCTTCCCAGCTCCTATCTTCTTTTTTCCTGTCATTCCCATGAACTGGTTGCCTAAACAAGAAAGATGCATCCTCCGGATTAGAGAGGGATGGAGGATATAGGAGTGGTTACTGCCCTGGGCAGGAGTAGAGAATCTGTGTCACTTTGTTCTGTAGATGGAGGGAGTGACCTCCTCAGGGAAGGGTGGGAATCCCAATTTGGAAAACATCCCCAAGCCACCTGTATTGTTTCTGCCTCCTGTGTGGAAGTTTCTGCCAATGACACAATGTTCTGGAATGTACACCCCCACCCACATACCCAATCTTCCGTTTACAGAGGCACAGTTGTACTTTGCATTCCTCCCAGGATTTAGTTCAAAGCTAGCCTACAGGAAATGGTCGATAAAGAGCTACTGATTGATTAACGAAGAGAGGGAGTATTCTCAGCCATTAAGCAAATATTAATGAGTACCATGAGTGCTATGTTGGTCTCTAGGGATGGAAGGTGATTAAGATGGGTTTATGGTCTTCACTGAGTTCAGAATTCAGTGGATAGACCAAAAACCACAGACAGCTACAATGCTGGATACAATAGTTACAACAGCAACATTTACTAGGTTCCTCCTTACCCAGAGATAGGACAAGTTAGTTGGCTTTGGAACCAGACTGCTTGGGGTCAAATTATGGCTTCACTACTTGCTAGCTGTGGAACTTTGAACAAATTTCTTAACTTCTCTACAAGAATAATAAGAGAACCTACCTCAATGGTACCATTTTGAGAATTCAATGAATTAACACATATGAAACATTGAAGTGTAAGTGCTAAATAAATATTAACTACTATTAAAAATTACTGTAACACCTGTGCTAATCTCTTACATATGTCCTTACAAAAAACACATGAGGTATTCTTACTATTCCCATTTTTCAGACAGGGGAACTGAGGCTCAGAAATGGGAAGGAATGTGCCCAAGATCAAATAGCTGGTATGAAATAAAGCCCAGATTCAAACCTAGTTCTGTCCAATTCCAGAGCCCATACTTCCTATAACAAAATGATCTCCTTCTCCTAAAGAGCACAGTGCCCAACACACAGCAGGGGCCCCATAAGGGAGCTATGGTTATTATGCCATTGTTCCTGGAGCTTTTCCAGCCATAGGTACCGTAGAGCCCATAGGAGGAGCCTCTCTTTCACCCTAAAGGGGTCTGAGAAGGGTTCAAAGGTGCTGGGTGTCAACTGCAGGCTTTGCTTGGGAGTTCAACAGGTTTCCTTCACTGAGGCTTGGGATACTAATATGGAACCTGAACTTCCACCACTAAATGAGACCCAGAAACTGCCCCCAGGTGCCCAGACACCTGCATGGACAGGCGGGCAGTTTCCTCTGGGCTTTTTGTCTGGCCCTATACATCTCTCAGTTTCATCACTCAGCCACCAGCCCTGGGTCTCACACCCGCACCTGCTGCTTGACCTAGTCCCAGGAGACCCTGAGCCTTAGACTTGGGCTCCTTCCCTGGACCCTGCCCCAAAAGGCCATTTCTGAGTGACTCCCTGGGACTTCCCTGGCATGGTAACCCCTAGGGTTCCATCTGAATTTGGGTACTGTGAGCAAAGGGAAATTCTCCTCACTGAGTAGCAGACTAGAGAGTGGGTGGTTGTTCTTGTTCTGAATCAGAGGTAAGTGTGGGGCGAGGGCTGTTGTACACTGGGTTTTATGTTTAAGTAGCACTGATCCTGTCTGGGTCAGAGTTCCCACTCAGCAGTCCAGCCTAGGCAGGTGAGGACATCCTGGAGTTAGGAGTTAATACGCGTACCTACATTTCATTTGAGTCATACAGACTCAGAGTCTTGCCTTGCCTGGTAATTTGACTGCAGAAAGCAACCAATGGCTGAATCAATGAATGACCAAGTCTCACAGTGAGAGGAAAGGGAAAGACCCAGCATTTGATGAGCTTTACTCTGTATTAGGCACTGTGCAGGGGCACTTTACATGTACCATTCATCATTAGGGATGTTTGTTAACTCGGTCACTAAATAGCTATCAAGTAGTAGGCCCAATAGTAGCTGGTAACAGTGAATAAGACACAGTTTCCATCCTCAATAAGCTCAGAGCACCTTGTTTAGTCTTTCTCTCAATAACCCTGCAAAATGAATATTATTTCCATTTTATAGATGTCCAGGCTTAGAGAAGGAAAATAACTTGTCCAAATTCATGAAGCTAGGTAAGTGATAAGATATTGCTTTCACTCAAAAAACGCTTGTTGGTTGAATGAATGAATGAATGAATGACACAGCTATGACTGTAAATTTAGTCAAGGAGCAGCAACAAGGCCAAACATTTATAGTTCTCAAAGTGCTTTTTCATTTATCGTCTCCTTGGGCCTCCCTGCTAGCCCACAAGGCAGACAAGGCGGGTGTTATCTTTCTTCAACATATGAGGCAACAGGCAGAGCTTGGGCAAGAGGCTTAAAGCCACGCAGCAAACAAGGAGTGGGGCCATCCTGGAAAAACTCCAGAGTTCCTACAATGCCTTATTTAATCATTCAAATCTATGTCAAGCACCTACTATGTGCTAAGGCATGCTTCTACACACTTTAAATATTTAACTCATTAAGTCTTCCACTCAGTTAACAAACAAGGTGGTCCCTGCTTCTTGGAGGTCCTTGGCAAAGATCAAAGAAAATATGCCCCATTGCCAAATGCTTAGTCAACAACACTGGCCACACCTACACGGTGTACAAGGTATGACTTAGGGCACTTGTGGGGGACAAGTTTGTGAGCCAAGGCCCCCAGCTTTGGGAATCTTAAAATCTTCCTTATGAGTACAGTGGTGGTGAGTTGAAAGAAAGAAAGAAAAAGAATCTCCGAGCTCTTGGTCCAAAGGATATCCACATATTCTGTCAGCCTGCAAGTTTACTCTGGGAGAGTAGCTCCAATAACAATCACAGCCACTTGATCACCTGTGATTGCATCTGACAATAAGAGTAAAATAGTAGCTGTCATAGTGAATAATTACTATATACCAGGCTCTATACTAAGTGCCCCATGTATCTTATCAGCAGTTATTTACATGCTTACAAGAATGTTTTAAAGGCCATGCCCGTAATCCTAGCACTTTGGGAGGCCAAGGAGGGAGGATCTCTTGAAGCCAGGAGTTCGAGAACCAGCCTAAGCAACATGGGGAGACCCCATCTCTACAAAAAATAGAAAAATTAGCCAGGCTCGGTGGTGCATACCTGTAGTCCCAGCTACTTGGAAGGCAGAGGCAGGAGGCCTCAGGAGTTCAAGTTTGCAGTGAGCTATGATGACACCACTGTACTTGCACTCTAGCCCAGTGTAAGACCCTGTCTCAAAAAAAAAAAAAAAAAAAAAAGGGGGTGTTTTCAGAAAAGCCCTATATGTTATTGTCCCTATTTTATAGATGAGAAAACCAAGGCTGAGAGAGATTAAGTAATTTCCCAGGGATAACTACCGAGCAAGTGGGATTCAACATTTGTTTATCAAATGTTGGACCTGACTCTTAGCAGTGATGAAATTTCCCAAGGAGGCACTGGCAAGGCAGACACCAGGACTACCAGAGAAGCAGCTACTACATGGGAAGATTGGAGCCTCCTGAGCTTCCTCACCCCTTTCCATCAAGTTTTAACATCACACTAAGATGGAGGTAAGGACAGAGGTTAGGTATGCTCAGGCTATCCCTAGGGCAACTCCCTCTTGAAGAAGGCTGTGACTTCCATTTGCCACCCACCAACCCACTAAAGAGAAACAGAAGAGAGCAGGGGAGTCACTGCTCCCAGGGGCTGGTGGGGGCACACCAGGGAAGAAGGAAGAAACCTTACTGGCTCCTTCCTCCCTTGGGTAAGAAGCCTGCACATGTGATACGGTGCACATCCTTAGCATGGAACCCCCTTGGGGAAATACCAAGGCACCTTTGGACCCAAGAAGCCTCAGAGAGAGGAAAGGCTGACACAGCCCTGAACTGCAAGCTAAGCTGACAATTTCTAAGCATTGTAACTAGGTCATCAGGTTCCTAGAGAAGCCAGCTGGGGATGGGGGATGGGGAGGGAAATTTTGCAGCCTACCAAGATCCCTACTTCTCTTCATGCCCCACCCTCCCCGAAATCTGCACCTGCTCCAAATGACCCCTCCCCCCAGCTGAGCCCAGCTGTCAACGGCTCCCAATCCCCACCCCTGCCTTCCTTGGCCCAGAACCACTGGGGCCTTTTGGGCAGAAGGTACCTTATTGCCACCTGAGCCCTTCAGAGACGGAGTTATGGGGCAGGGACGGAGTGGCCTCTCCTGGAGAGTATTTCTTGCTCCACCAGGGCAGCAAGAAAGCTGGGCCCCTTTGGACCTGCCTAGGGTACCTTCCTGGCATTGTCACTGCAGGTGGTAGGAGACAGGTGATGTTTACCCTGCTGAGGGCAGCGTTGCCAAAAGGCTTCAATCAATCCTTTGAATCTGCACCTGGCCCTGAGCCCCAAAATAACAACCAGGGCAGCTTACCTGATCTGTAGGTTGCAGGTGCCTCTGGCTTTTCTCTCCCTGTAGTTCTGTCTGCTGAGTTCTGGGTTGGGATTCTTGTTCCCAGGGGTTACTGGAGACTTGACTGCATCCCACAGGTCCTCTGGGTCTCTCCCCACTGGGCACATATCTACCATCAGCCATCCTCATCCCTCTGCCCAGAAGCCTCTGTCATCAGTTACCTGCTCCCTTTTCGCTGACCACCTTTATTGCCAATGCAGACTCTCTTTGGCTCCAGCCAGTCTGCCTCCTCACCATCTCCCAAATGCTTCATACTCATATTCCACCCTCCAGATCTGTCTGGGTGGTTCTTACTCATATAGCCTACACTTGCCACATTTTTTTAAATAAAGGCTTCATGGTCTACATCCTCCTAATAGGTAACGACGCCTAACACTGACGAGCATACTGTATGTCAGGTCCTGTGCTAGGTGGTCTACACAGTTATTCATTCAACAAATATTTGCTGAGTGTCTCCTACGTGCCAAGGACTCCGCTAGATGCTGGAGATGAAAGAAAAACCAAGACAAAGTCCCCACACTCTGGGAGATTTGGGAGCTTATGTTTTACTGGAGAAGACAGATGGCAGACATGTAAACATGGGTTTACCCTCTGAGGAGGTGATATCTGAGTTGAGACCTGAAGGATAAGAGAACCCTGATCAGATCTACAGGATGAGTGATCCAGACAGAGGAAAAACAGCAAGCCCATGAGGAAGAGATTACTATTATCTTCATAAAGACATTATCATTATCTTTATTTTACAGATGAGGAAACTGAAGCCTCTGTGTGAATTATACAAAGCCACATTGCTGAGAAAGCTATGACTATTCCAGCCCCCAGTGACCTCTCCCCCTTCTGACCCTTTCCACTGTTGGTGCAGAAGAGTCTGGATGCAATGCAGTTGGCCAGGGAAAAGGGGAAAGCTGATGATGGAGGCTGAGGGTGGAGGCCTCTGGGCCGAGTAATCAGTTGGGAAGCTGATGGTGGAAGTGGGTCTATTTGGCAGAGGCATGGGGCACCTGTGGGATGCAGCCAGTGGGTCTAACCTCTTCTGCTTTTGGAGTCTACACCACAGATTTGGCACTGTTTGCCTTAAGCCATTCACCAAGTGTTTCATTCCAGTCTATTCTTACTGCTTCAAATGAGTTTGCTTTCTTAGGGGCAGACACATTTTTTGGTAGTCTAACTTGCACCTAATAATAACAACCCTTCATGTTCATTGAGCAGACCCTGGCTGAGCCCTTGCACAACCCCAGGCCCTGTGCCAGGTAGTCAGGGTAAAATAACGCAGTCTGGGCCTACAAAAGAAGCAATGACACAGTGGCTTGAGGATAGGCTTTCACACCAGACACATCTGAGTTGAAGACTGAGCTCTGTTTCTTATAAGATGTGTTACTGTGGACGTATTATGGAGCCTCTCTGACCCCTGGGTTCTCCATCTTCACACCAGAGCAGTTGTAAGGACCAAGTAAGATGATGATATCAAGGGCATAAACACAGCACCTGGCATAGAGCAAGCAAGTACTCAACACCTAGTACCTGTTACTACTACTAAAAAATACTTTTGCATTTCATTTTCTCATTCATGCCTCACTTACTCTGGTAGGTTGGCATTATTCTCTCAGGTTTATGGATGAGAATTTGAAGCTGATCTGCCTAGTGCTATGCCACCAGCAAGGAGTTGAGCTGTTTCAAATGTGAGTTCAGAGTTTTGTCTGTGTGTGTGTTGAAGGTGACTAATACACACTAAAATGAACCTTGCCTGGTGAGTCTGGGAGCTGAGGGGACAGATGGGTGATGTACCTAGAATGATTCGGATGGCAGAGGGACACCAACAAGGCCCAAGGTATGGAGCATGGAAACAGACCACTGAGGGATGGTACTCAGTCCCACTCACCACAATATCCACAGAATCCCCAGCACTTAGCACATATAAGGCATTCAGTAGTATTTTCTGATTTAACAAAGGAAACAAAACTCTGAGGAGAGCTCCGAGCCATACATCCAGGCTTAGGGGAGGCAGGCAGCATTGATAACACTGTGTTAAAAGCCAAAACATGGATTCTAAGTCTAACGTTGCCATTTACTATGGGTAAAGCCCCCTTGCCTTAATTTCCTCCCCGGAAATGGGGCTGAATGTACCTCACCTATTTCACTGGAAAATAACCTTTATAAAGGAGTTTGGTGGGCCAGGCGCGGTGGCTCACACCTGTAATCCTAGCACTTGGGAGGCCGAGGCGGGCGGATTGTTTGAGCTCAGGAGTTCGAGACCAGCCTGAGCAAGAGCGAGACCCCGTCTCTACTAAAAATAGAAAGAAATTATCTGGCCAACTAAAAATATATATAGAAAAAATTAGCCGGGGATGGTGGCGCATGCTTGTGGTCCCAGCTACTCGGGAGGCTGAGGCAGGAGGATCGCTTAAGCCCAGGAGTTTGAGGTTGCTGTGAGCTAGGCTGACGCCATGGCACTCACTCTAGCCCGGGCAACAAAGCGAGACTTTGTCTCAAAAAAAAAAAAAAATGTTATAAAGGAGTTTGGTAAATTATAAAGTACTATCATGCACATAAAAGTAATTAATATTATGCTACAGACTACTAAGGCAGTAGAGTGTTTTGAAGCCACACACCCTAGGTTTGAATCCCACCTCTTCTTTGTACTAGTTTGTGAGGCTATAGGCATATCACTTTTCTCTGAGCCTCATTTTTCTCAACCATAAAACATAGATACCACCACCTACCTTGTAGGATTTTTTTTTTTTAATTTTTATTTCTATTTTATTCTTGATTTTGGCAGAGTATCATCTCAAATACCTTGTAGGATTTTTAAGGAATAGAAATAAAGAGTACAGCTTTAGAGTAAGACTGACCTGGTTTCAAATCCTGACTCTTGCCTTCTGCTAACTGTGAGCCCTCCCAAATCTCAGTGTCGTATAACGATAAGGTTGCTGGGATAGCAACACAGAGATGATGTCACTAAAGTCCTGCCACATAGTGAGCACAGATAAATGCCAAAAATCATCCAGACAATGGTAAACTGGAGGGAGGAACACAGCACAGTGTTTAAAAGTGGGGGCTTGGAAGCTATCCTCCCAGGCTTTGCCACTCACTAATTGTGCTACCTTGCAGTAAGTTGCTTAACTTCTCTGTTCTTCATTTATCAAATGGGAATAATAATAGTACCTACTTTAGAATGTTGCTGTGAGAATGGAATTAATACGTGTAAAGCACTTTGAACAATGCCTGGCATAGAGTAAGCACTCAATACATGTTGGGTACTATTAATAGTAATGTTAACAATAATATTAATCACCAAGTGGAATAAAAGGGAGGGAAGGATTGTTTAATCCTGGGACATGGGCATCCCATGAGTTACAGACAAGTCCCTGGGCAGCTGTTTGTTGGCAAGTTTTCAGCCTCCACGAGACTCTTCCATGGAAAGGACACAAGGCTCCTGAGCAAAAATCCCAGGCCCACTGACCAGGGGGCCAGCCTCTAGGGAGTAGAGTCAGGCTCTTTGGAAGGGACACTGTGTTCCTGGCCCTGCCTGACTCCACTGGGGGAACAAAGGCACGTGTGTATGTGTGTGTGGCCAGGGAGGAGGGAGAGGAATGTTTCCCTTTCAAGAGCGGAACAAAGGATCTGAGGCATAGTTGAGTGCGTTCCAATCCCCTCCCAGGCCAGCTCCCATTCCTCAGATGATTGTCCAACAAGGTTTTCAACCTTTTAGCTTCCTCCTGAAAGGTGATGGGGGGAAGGGTGGTAGGCTCGGTTTCACTCCACCCTGTATCGTCAATCTCCAAGATACAGAATTTATATGTGCCAAACCTCTGAGATCTCCCTTAGGAATCCCATCCTAAGCAGAGTTGGGGTGGGGATCCCCTGGGGGTACTCAGGGTTAATGGATGGAATAGGGTGCTGCAAGTAGCAGGTTTAATCTAAGTGATGAAGCCAAGGAGAGAACCCAGGAGTACTGATTGACTCCCCATAGCCTAGCATTGGGTAGGGAGAAATGGCCTGGCAGAACTAAGCAGAAAGGCATTTTCTAAATCTTTCTTTCTTTCTCTTTTTCTTTTCCTCAGGCCTTCAAACTTGGACTGGAAATTTTCTGAATTTTAAAGGGACCACAGGCTGGAGAGAGAAGCTAGGTGAAGGGGGAAGGGAGAGGGAGCAAAGAAAGTAATTGACAAAAGGAAAGGGAGGGACATGTCCAAAAAAAGTAGTTTGGGGGAGGGGGGTGCCTCTAGGGACATTACTTTCCAGTTTCCACACTCTTGCCAGCAGGCTGCAGGGCTGGGACAGGAAGCAGTCTGTGGAAGTCATAGCAATGGCATTTCCTGAAGAGCAGGAGAAAAACCTCTAGTTCCGAGGGGAGCACTGGAGATTGCCCAAAAAGCCCTGTGGCTCAGAGCTTGCAGTGAGGCTCCAGCTTGGCCTGAGAGTCTCATCAGGGATGAAACCAAGTAGCAGAAGGTCCCAAAGGCAGTTTCTTTACACAAAAACACTATTTACAAAAACCAATATGTAATAAAAGGGAGGCCAGATGATGTGACTGAAAGAGCCCTGGGACAATAATGGTCCTGCTGCAGATAGGAACAGTCAGGATTCTGAGAGCCTTAGGGCATGAATTCATTCACTGAATCTTCAGAACAAGGTGCTATTAGTATAGCCATTTACAAGTTAAAAGACTTGCCCAGGGTCACACAGCAAGCTAGAAGTCAAGTTCAGATTTGAAAGTCCAAACCCTGCCTCTTACTCCTGATGTAATCTTGGGCAAGTCACTTCATCTTTCTCACCTGATTTCCCTCCTGTGAAATGGAGAAGGCATCTTTCCTGCTCGCCTCTAAGGATCAAAAAGGCAAAGCAGATATAAAAGTGCTTTGGAAGCTATAATATGCTACATAAATGTGGAGTATTATTATTGTGCGGTCAGTGATAACTACCCTATGGTGACGCTGGGGTTACTTAAGGTGCTACATCTGTCAACAGGAAAGAGCCATCTAAAACATAATTAATGTGAAGTATGCCATAATGGTGGAATCTGCAAAAGGCATGAGGCCAGTGAAAGAAAACCAGGATTCATAGACTGTCTACTTCAAATCCTCCATCTTGCGGAAGGGGAAACTGGGCCTAGAGGTGAAGTGACTTGGCCAAGGTGAAACAGTGAGCTAGGAGCAGACTGAGAGTAGAAGTGGGATCCTAACACCAACATGAGTGCTTGTACCACCAGGGCACATGAACACTATGGAGCTCCTACCAACACAGGAACGCTGCCCTAGGGCCTGCCCAGAGGATGTGCTGGTGGGTCACTATGGGGTATAGAAAAAGGAGAGTGTACACTGAAGATTCTGTGAATGGGTTTCTGATATGTGGTAAATAAGAAACATAATACCAAATGGTATCAGGCTCTATGCACCTCAGGCATACATCATTGGTCTTCACCACCATCCTGTGAGGCAGGTATTATTATTTGCCCCAAGGTTCAGAGAAGTGAAAAGAGGTTGCCCAAAGTCACACAACTAAACATGGGTGGGCTGGGACATGAACTCAAACAAGTCGCAGTTATTCAGACAGACATATTCCTAGAATGGAAGAAGACTATTCATTAGGATACCACATTTGGAGAAAGCTATTCCTCAAGAACATCTAGCTTAATTCTGATTTAGGACCTCCAAGTGGTTGAAAAATATCACTTCCAGAATGGCTGGACCCATTGATACACCATATGCAAGCCTGGTCTTATACCTTAGGCCCCTCTCACTACCTTCACCTCCAGGTCTAAGCCACTATTCTTTTTTACCTGGCAGTTGCACCAGCCTCTTCACTGGGCTCCTTGCTGCCACTCTGTAGAATTCAGACCACACCACCTCTGCTCCAAACCTTCTCTTGGCCTCTCTCCTCTAATTTCACCAAAGTCCTTACTATGGCCTGTAATGCCCTATGTCATCTGGCCCCCAGCTCCTTTCCCTGCTCTTCCACAATATTCTCTCCCCTCATCTCCTACCACTAATTCTCTCCACTCATCTCCCCTTTGTTATTTCTTCTCCAACCACATTGACCTTCTTGCTCACCCTTGAAAATGCCAAACACACTCTTCCCTAAGTCCATCCTCTCTGCATGAAACACTCTTTTCTTAGGTACCTACATCATCCACCACCTCATCTCCTTCAGGTCTTGCCTCAAATATAAAAAAATTAGTCTTAGGTAATACCTTTGTTGGGCCCCAGGACATACCAGCCCCAAATATGACTGTAGGAGACCAGAATATACCACCCCCAAAATATACTTCTTTGGCATATTTTGAGCTGGTTATTCTGAGAAACTGCAGACCCAGGAATAGCTCCAAAAATCTGTCCCTTTGTAAAAGAAATTCACACCTATAAGGAAATCCAGATTAGTGAAAGTATCTGTATCAGGAAGGGGGCTGCTCCAGTCAAATTTTAATACTTGAGAGCTTTTTATCTGCATAATAATATAACACTCACCCGCCCATAACTTATATAGGCACCACCCATTAGAAGCCCCAAGCCCCTATTCCTTTCTGTAAGTTAGGATGCTACATAAGCTTCAATCATATGACTCTACCTCAAGTCTCATATTTTGTGGGATTAAAATAGTTTTTTTGTCCTGTTAATTTGTCTTATGTCAACTTAATTCATAGCCCAGGCAAAGAACCTAGAAGGGCAGCGGGAAGCCATTTTCTGTTCCCCTACATCTTCTTTGATCACTCTTTTAAAACTGCAGCCCCACCCTCCCTTGCTAGGCATGCCCTATGCCCCAGCCTGTTTTATTTTCTTCATTGCACATACCATCACCTGATATATGGGTGCAATTATATATTTACTGTCTGTCCTTCCCCAATAGAATGTGAGCTCCCTGAGGACAGAAACTTAGTTTGTTTACTGTTGTACTCCCAGTGTCTAGTACACCCTGGCACACAGTAGGAGCTCAATATTGTTTGAATCAATGAATGAATGATTAGGTAAAGGGCCACTTCCAATATTGTTATTTTGGGATAAGGGTCAGGTTTCTTCAGAAATTTAGTGGGTATTTCTCATTAGGTATCTGCTATGCTCAAGACATATGCTCAGTGCTGAGGAAACAAGCATGGACAAGATGTGTACTCCACCCTCAGGAACTCCTAAAACTGGGAGAGAGCGAATCTGTTAGAAATGTCTTCTCTGCACTAATTTAAGCTCTACCAACTGTGAACTTCTTTTTATTTATCTAAGTTTTGCTAGGTACCATACCAATAAAAAAGGCTCAGTGGCTCTTTCTTTAGATATTTGAAGCTGGTGATCACATTCTCCTGGGTCTTCTCTTCCCCAGGCTAAACAAAAAGACCCAGTGGGATTGTCTGACTGGGGTCTGCCAGCTGGGAATAGGGAAGACAGACTATAGACTGGAGGGACAGAAGAGGAGAGGATCCAGGAGCAGAGTGACTCCTTCAAAGAAAAGGGAAGGAGTCCTTAGGGAGGACTCTGTGGAATGAGGTTGGAGTTTGAGGGTGGGGACAGAGGCCCTGCTTAATTAAGGTGGTAGGAGATTATGTTTCTATAGAAGAGTAGTGCACTGGGAATTATCTCTATATCTATCCACACTAAACCCAGACGGAACCACAACTGCTGAAAGCAAGCCTCCTGATGGAAGGCTGAGGGTACTGGAGAAGCCAGGAAGGTCAGGCACAGAGGACACTGCAGCCCACTGGCCTCAGGACAGATATCTGCTGAGGGAAAGGACAGCTAAGAATTTCTGCTTTATGCACCCCAGACTTGACTTTGTGTGACTGCCCACATGAAAGTCAAGAAAACCATCCAGGTTTCACTGGGGGCCCCCTGAAAAAATACCTGGGTAATTTTCAACCAGATACTAAAGGGCTCCATGGGGCTACTGGGGAAATTATTCCTAGGAAGTCTGGAAAACCCTGTGATGGTATCAGAGTTTTAAAAGCACCCTAAAATGTACATGCAGAAGAAGTAGGTGTTCCAAGGGGGAGCCCCTGAGACACTTATACCTCATTTTGGGCCCTGAATGAGATTACTAAAAATTTCCACATTTGGGGTTTCTAATGGGATTTCCCCAAGAAAACCACAGAACTGCCAACATCTGCCAAAGGAGCTGAGGTGCTTCCACTAAGTATATATCCTGAAGCATACATTTAAGCATACATGCTAAAGAAGCCACAATAGGCAAGAAGAGACCTACAGAAGCCACACAGCCTGAGAAAGGCCAAGTTACAGGATTTTTTTTTTTTTTAAGAGACAGGGTCTCGTTAAGTTATGCAGGCTGGTCTCAAACTCCTGGCCTCAAGCGATCCTCTTGCCTTGGCCTCCCAAAGTGCTGGGATTACAAGCATGAGCCACAATGCCCAGCGAAGTTATGTTTTTTATGTTTTTTTGCCACATGCACTGTTCACTTCTCTCAACAACGATGTTCCATTAGGCTAAAGGGTTTCTTCAGGGACAGCTATCTCAAAGTGGCCTGGCCAACCTGAGTCCTCGCCCATATTCCCATTGGAAAGCCCAGAAACAATTCTGTCCCTTCAGGGAAGGTCACGTATACAATATTCTAGGTAAATATCTCAGGGACTAGCTTTGATTCTTAACGAATAACTCCAGGGGTCAAAGTCAGTTCCCTGAGGGAGGAAGCCCATTCATTAAAAGAAGTACTTCCACCCTACAATTAAGGTAGGGGAAGGGCTTTTGTTCTAGATCATTTATGAGTCAAGCTATGGCAGCTGGCTATCATTATTCCACTTTACAGGTGGGAGAGACAGATGGACAAGACAGACCAGAACAGGGTCAGCATTTAATCAGGTGATTCCAGGCAGGAAACTGTGGCTGAGTCTGGAATTCTAGTCCTTAAAGCATCAATCCATGATTAAGTAGAAATACCTGGGGCAGGACACCTTCTCCCCCTACACACACCACTGTCATCTATTAGCAGGGCCGGAGAGGGTTTTAACAACGAAAAAACTAACAAGAAGTCCACTCTGGGCAAAACTTTGATACCTACTTGACACCTGCCGTATCAGAGTTTCACGAGCGCCAGAAGCTTGAGGCTACCCACATGCTTTTGGGAACCTGCTACTCCTGACAAAGGCACTATCCTTCCCACAGCTACCTAAACAATGCCAAGATCACAGCCCAAAGTAAGCATCTTCACAGGCATGTTTTGCTTGGGCCAACAGCATCTCTGCTTTCCTGTTCCAGTCTGTCTGGGTCACTTTATTACTCCCTGGACAACCTAATATGAATGGAAAGTGTTTAGGCTTTAGAGTTAGGCCAATGTCAGTGTAAATTCTCATTCAGACACTTACTGGCTAAGGGATACCTAGGGTCAGTCACGTAGCCACTAGAAGCTTCATGTGTAAACTGGGAATAAACTCACCTATGTTGGAAGGTTATTGTGTGGAATATATGAAACAACATGTAATTTCCATAAGGGAAGGTACCATGTCTGCTCAGTAAATATTGGCTGCCTAAGTAAAAGACCTAACACAACGCCTAATACTTAAGAGGTACTCAATAAAGGCTAATTTCCTTCCTCTTTCCTTTAGGGATACTAAATTTAGAGCATACCCCTGGGTAGAATGGCCCATAATTCCTATACTCAAGGATCTCCCAGCTGCAGCCTCCAGGAAGGTTATGAGATGCCACTGCAGGAGTCAGTTTGTGCAGCTTCGAACAGGATGGAACTGGAGAGGGAAGTGGGCAGGTACCAGTACCCTGACTCAAAGGATCTTGAATCAAATGTTCTTTACCTTTACTCCCTGGCCTCAGGGGGAGAATGCATGTCCAGAAATGGTTCTGACATAACTGGCTCTTCTTGACACATTCCCTCTGTTCACCGAGAGGAAGTGACATGTGGTATGTTGTCCAACGGGCTCTGATAATTCTTAAGCAAAGAGGTGGAAGATGGAATTTCAGTCCAGTGGAGATCTAATGAACTTGCCCAGAGCTGCTGTATCTAAGACCTCTTTCACAGGCTACCCTGGGCAGCTGGCAATTCTCTGGTCGGGGTAGCCCTCTGCAGAGTCCCATTGGCAAACCAGGTCCCTCTCCCAGACTGCCTTTTGTTTACAGCTGGCAACAACCCACCTGGTATTAGGACCACCAGCCAAAGACAACAGTGAGGCAAAGTGGGCAAGCAGCCCAAGTACCTACTTGGAGATGCCTCAGAGGGTAAGTCTGAAGCATTGCAATCCTGTCCCTCCTGTAATCAGCTGAACAACTACTTGCCCCAAAAGAGAATCAAAGCAGGAGGGAGTAGGAGAGGTCATTGCACCAACCCACAGGAACTATTTAATCATTTATTCTTCCCCCAGGGAGTTCATTTACAGAATGGCTTTCAAGTCTGGTCAGCCTTAGCTCAAGAAAGCCCGCCACCTTTACCTGTCCCAAACCCACCCCTGTCATCTGACCTCTACTGACTTGACCCCCTTGCCTTTTACAAGAGCTGGTAGAGAGGAAGAGTTGATAAAGTTGCAAGGAAATGGGAAATGAGAGAGACGGTAGAGTTCCAGGGCAAACTCAGGAGGTCTCTTGCTCAGTGGTAAAGTGAAGTGCCTGCCACACCCTAGGCCCAGCCTATGGACAATTGCATTCCTGACATTCCTGAGTGCACGGTACATGGCCCTTCCACCTCAGCTCCTTCAATAGATGACTTATTTTGCACAGTCTGTCGATTTTCTGCATATTCTGAGAGAATAGAGTACCTCTCATAAGCCCTGCACCTTACTGAGGCAGGGCGATAAGCAAGGAAATAGAACTGAGTTCACTGAAGAGCAAAAATTGCCTACAGTGACCGCTGGTAAAGAAGCTCTCACCAATATCTCATCCTAACTCCATGATGGGCAAGAGAAATTTCCCTCCCTGGAAAACGAACTTGCTAGTGTCAGTCACTGTGCTCATATTATCTCCAAGATTTACAATACCCTGTAAGGCAAGGAAAGCTTGCCACATTTTTTTAGTGGAAGAAACTAAGGCTCAAGAAGGTAAACTGGCCTGTCCAAGGTCACACAGCTAATTGAGTGACACGGCTGGCACTTACAGCTTCATCCAAAGTCTGTTACCAAATCTTAATGTCCCTCAGAGCCCCACAGACCAGGTTCTTGCTTTGCCAGCAAACAGCGCTCAGTGAAGAGGCCCCAGGGCCCTGGCCGGAAAGTAACAGACAGAGCAGCTGGAGCTCCCCAACCGACCCCAGGCAGTGAGGTGCAAAGTCCCCAGGCTTAATGCGTGACACAGCAAGAGCTCCACAAACAAGCCATCCCTGCAGAGAGTTGCACACTTTGGGGAAAATGAACTTAAGGTGCGCAGTGCAAACACAACCTGCACAGCCTGCACTGCCCTAAAATCTGACAGTCTTACCCATCCAAGCCAGGGGAACTCCTGCCTGGCCACGCGTCAGTCTGGTCTGAGAGGAAAATACCATACATGCAAACTCCAAAATAAAGGGAGACTGATTTGGGGGAGAGAAGCTCTGGATAGGACTGACACCTCTGTGGGAGAAAGGATGGTGGGTTATGATGCTCATCATCTTCTCCAGGCACGATACTCATCACCCCTTTACGTGGTGAATGACTGCGTCAGGGTGAAGGGAACACTGAGCTAACTTCCCACTCTCACAGGTTTTGGGCCAAATGAACACACCGGCTATGTTTTTCTTTGCTGAGAAATTGAAACACAAGTATGAAAGAGTGGAGTCATGAGGATGACCAGAGTGAAATAAGCCTGGTCCTTCAAGAACTGGGTCATCTATATTTCTAAACAGTTGACCTCTTGTGGTGAAATGAGGCCAGTCAGGTCTCCTTAAGAATCAACACCTCCAACAATCATCCAACACAACAGATATAGGGAAGGGCTGTTGGGGATCTCTCTGACCAGAGGCCAGAGAAAAGGGACACACAAGGGACTTAGTTCTTACCCAGCCGCCGTTCTCCTGGATCCAAGGCTCTAGGTGGTCATTCAGGTAAGTTGCCATCCAAGTTGCGATCCGACTCACCAATACCTGCATCTCCTTGTCTACGCTTTCCACGCATAGGGCCCCGCCGAAGGAGAAAAAGGCCACAATGCGACCCCAGTTTACCCCATCCCGGAAGAGTTCATTCACTACCTGTTCAAAGCTTTGATATGCTGTCCCTAGGGTGATGTGGAGCTGGGATGTCAGGTCACTGAATGCCCGCCGGTACCGCAGTTCAAACTCATCGCCTGCCTCCTTCAGTGCTTGCTTCACTGCTGCCATGGGGATCACCTCCCGGGCATCCAAACTGCTGCTGTGGCCAGTGGCTCCATTCGCTGGAGGGCTGTCTGCCAGGTGCCAGGATGGGTTGCCATTAATGGCACTGGGGGTCTCCATCTCCGATTCAGTCCCTTCTGGGGCCTCAGTCCTGTTCTCTTCTGCATCGATAAACTGACTCCAGCTGTATCCTTTCTGGGAAAGCTTGTAGGAGAGAAAGTCAACCACCAGCTCCCGGTTGCTCTGAGACATTTTTATAATAGGGATGGGCTCAACCAGTCCATTGTCCAAAACACCTGCTCACTCACTGAGTCTGGTCTCTGCTTAGTGATTCTCTTCTGAGATCCAAAGCCAAGATAAGATTCTGAAGGAAGAGAAAGAGCTTCAGGAAAAAAAAATTAATATGCATGCCATTTACCCCACACCATCCCATTCCCCCTCCAGGTACCAGAACTGGTTTCTTCGTGGCTCCTAGGAGGTCTGGGTCTAGGTTCCAAAAGACTTCAATGAAGTCAAATTGAAACCACCAGTGGGCTCTGAATCTCCCACTGGCCTTTTTTACCCCACCCACCCCCTCTTCTCCGAAATGCCTTCCTCGGAAAGTCACCCTCATGGGCAACGCCCCCCGCCCCCCACCTACATTCAAATTCGTCTCAGGCGACAGCCGGCAGGTGCAGCCCCCGGAAGATCTTTTGTATCATAGGTCGGGAGACGAGGTGGTGGCCGGGATGCCGGTAACTCAGCCGGCCTCGCGGCCGCTGGCAAAAAAAAGCAACTCCAGCCGGAGGGATCATGCGACCCGGCAAGGCTGGGAGCTCAGAAGGCGACACAGGAATTGAGACGCTCAGGAACCAGCCCCCTCACTTGCTTCCTCCTCCATCGCCCGGATCGGCTCCAGAGAGCGGCCGCGGCCTCCTGCCACCCGGGAGCCCAGCCCCCTCGCTCTTGCACGCCCCTTGGCTCTCCGCCTCCTACTGGGAGCCAGGAGAACTCTCCCGGAGGTGGCTGGTACGGGTTTAGTTTTTTTTTTTTTTTTTCCTATTTAAGTACCAGCCTAGGGTCAGGCTTCCAAAGCCCTGAAGGGACTTCTCAATGGGGCTCAAGGTTTCGATGACGGACGCAAGGAGGGGGAAACTGCCACGGATCTGCGATCTGACTTAGGAAAGGCCACCCCCGGGCCTTTCCGGGAGGCTGAAGGCCGGAGAGCCCCCACAAATGCCGCTAGTTCCCTTTGAATTCCCCAAAGGCCCTGGACGTGGCGGTGGGGGATTGCCGGGTCCTCCATTCCCCGCCCGGACACAATGGCCGCCGGCGCCCTGCACAAAGACCGGGTGAGGGTGAGGCACAGGGCCTCTCCTCGGGTCAGAAGGAGGGGTCGAGGCCTGCTCGAGGCTCCCCACAGCTAAGAACACGTTTTCCTGGGGACAGGCCTAAGGTAGCTTCTCGGAGCCCCCAGGAGGGCTCGGGGGCCAGGAGCTGCACCTCTCCAGAGCCCAGGGTGGGTGGGCGGGCGGCGGCCTCGCGGCTTCTCGCGCTAGCTAGGCCGAGTACTAGGCGAGCCACCGCCCCGTTGCTAGGCAACCTCCCTCACTCAGGGGCTCCCCCTAGACCTTTCTGGGAGGAGGGGTCTCGCCCCCAGCCGCCCGCCCCGACGTAGCCAATCAGCGAGCCCAGTCGGCACGGAAGCGGGATGGCGAAGGCTCCCATTGGGCGGAACAGCTGTCACACACAAGGGAGGTGGCGCTCTCACCTGCGAGCCCCGAGAGCCGTGGGGGGCCACATCCCCCTTCATCAGCCCGGTGGTTTCCAGACGTGAGGGCTCTTCGCGGCAGTGTTCTGTGCCGCGGACCCGGGCTGGCCTACCTGGCTGACTGCTCTCGCCGTCTCTCCTGAACAAGCCGGCCTCAGTTTCCCCTGAAGAGACCGGGGGAACTTGCAAGCTCAGTCACTTCCGGTGTCGCGGCAACGCGCGCGAGCCCGAGACGCAGGGGAGTGCGCGCCTTGACTGACTGACATCAGGCCCGGAGAGCGGGCGCCCCCTGGCGGTAGATCTGAGGGATCTGTAGACGCAAAAAATCAACATTTATAGTCACATCTTCATTCAGTCTGTTTTATCCATAAGTTTATACATAGAAAAAGCGTCTCGGTGTGGCTAAGCACTTTGTCTCTGGATTGTAACTCAACCAGTTGGGCAAGTTTATCAACTACTCTGTGCCTCAATTTCCTTAACAGTAAAATTAGTAATAACACCAACCTCTCTCACCAAGTTATTGTGAGGATTTAAAAAGTTATTATTTGTAAAGTCCATGGAACAGTATATGTCCCATAATATGTGCTGCATGAATTCATTCAACAAATATTTATTGTTTGGGTTGCTGAAGATAGGTTAGGAGCAAGACAAGAATGGGCTAGGAGTAGTGAGTGCCTACGCCTGTAATCCTAGTACTCTGGGAGGCTGAAGCAGGAGGATCGCTTGAGGTTAGGAGTTCAAGACCAGCCTAAGCAACAGCGAGACCCCGTCTCTACTAAAAATAGAAAAAGTTAGCCCAGCGTTGTAGCATGTACCTGTAGTCCCAGCTACTCGGGTGGCTGAGGCAGGAGGATCACTTGAGCCCAGGAATTTGAGGTTGCTGTGAGCTAGGCTGAAATCACAGCATTCTAGGCTGGGCCACCGAGTGAGACTCTGTTTCAAAAAGAAAAAAAAAAAGAAAAGGAAATACACAAAATTGTTTCTTTTTAATTAAAAAAATTTTATTTTTACACTACATTGTTAAAGGCTCAAAAGGTAATTAATTACACATAGTGACTAGTGCTATGAAGAAAGTAAATCAGGGTATTGTGATAAAAAGGGTGAAGGGAGAGGTGCTGCTTTAGACTGGGTGGTCAAGGATATAAGCCCTACCCTCCCTGCCCAGTGAAAGAGAAGCGTTTATTCAGCAATTATTTATTTAGGGTGGCCAGGGATGGCCTCTTTGAAGTGATGACATTGAACCCAAGGCATAAAGGATAAGAAAATGCTAACTCTAGGAAGAGCCTAGAGAACATCAACCTAGGCAAAGAGTAAGAGCATGTGCAATGTCCTAAGGCAGGAAGGTCTTGGCATGCTCTAGAGGCTGGAAGAGAAGCAATGTGGCTGGAAGGTGGTGAGGGAGGGCAAATATGGTGTGAGAGAAGGTTGGAAATTTGACCATGGAAATGAGTTGGACTTGACTGTAAACATTGCAAGGTGTTTTATGTTAGTTTTGTTGGTTAAAAATAGGCATATAGGTGTGCTTCTAGATATACTGCTTAAAAAAATAGGTATACAGGAACACTGAATATTAAAAATAAACAAAAGAGATGGAATGAATACTAAGTCTTTTTCCACCCTGTTTTCCAGCCCCTAGTTCCCCTCAGAGAGGTCACCACTCTTACCACCTTTCCTGTGTAGCCTTTCATAGATGTTAGCTATATTCAAAACTGTATTTGTATGTATAAATGTTTTATACAATGGGTAGCATGCTATAAACACTTCTACACCTTGCTTTTTTTCACTGACCTATACATTTTAAAGCTGCCTCAATTTTTTAAATTAATGAGCTTTATAAGGACATACCATAATTCAATTGCCCATTCCCCTGTTTGGGAACATTTAGGTCGTTTCCAATCTTTAACTATTACAAATAATGCTATAACTTGTCCATTCATTATTCTGCATATATAGGAGTTTATCTGTAAGGGAAAAATTCCTGGAAGTGGGCCAGGCATAGTGGCTCATACCTATAATCCTAGCACTCTGGGAGGCTGAAGTGGGGGCAGTGCTTGAACTCAGGAGTGTAAGACCAGCCCGAGCAAAAGCAAGACCCCCATCTGTACAAAAAAATTTAAAAAGTTAGCCGGGTGTGGTGGTATATTCCTGCAGTCCCAGCTATTCGGGAGGCTGAAGTAGGAGGATCACTTGAGCCCAAGAATTTGAGGTTGCAGTGAGCTATCATGATGCCACTGCACTCTAAACAGGGCGATAGAGTGATAATCTGTCACACACAAAAAAAAATAATAATTCCTGGAAGTGGAATTGCAGGTAAGTGAGCATATGAATTTGTTTTTGTTTTGTTTTAATGGACGTTAGCAAAGTGGTCTACATAGCAAATGTACCAGTTTATCCTCCTGTCAATAAAGTGTGAGAGTGCCTATTTCCTTACATCCTGAATACACTAAGTGTGTTATCAAACTTTATCCTTGCCAATCAGATAGGTAAAAACAACAGTCACTCATTTTTCATTTCTTTTTATTGTGAGTAAAGTTGAGCAATTTTTCGTATTTTTTAGCCTTTTGGGGGAGTGGATATTTTTAGCCTTTTTTGGGGGGGATCTTTGTATTTTATTTTATTTTTTTAGAGACAGGATCTCACTCTGTCACCCAGGCTGGAGTGCAGTGATCAAAGCTTACTATAACCTCAAATTCCTGGGCTTAAGGGATCCTCCTGCCTCAACTTCCCAAGTAGCTGGGACTACAGGTGCATGCCAAACATGGGTTAATTTTTTTATTTTTTGTGGAGACAGTGTCTTGATATTGCTCAGGCTGATCTCAAACTCCTGGCCTCAAGCAATCCTCCTGTCTTGGCCTCCCAAAGTGCTATAATTACATAATTGAGCCACTATTCCCAGCCTCAGTTGGTCTATTGAGTTTTTTCTCATTATTTATACAAGTTTTTAATCGTTTTTTCTACATATGAATTGCAAATGTTTTCAAGTTTAATATTTATTAACATGGAAAATTTTTATTTTGTATGTATTTTATCAGTTCCTTTGTGCCTTCTGGGTTCCATATCATACTTAGATGTTCTCCAGTTCAGTATTATAAAAACAATTTTCCTTGTTTTCTTCTAATTTTTACATAGTACAGTTTGTACATGTTGTACATTTAAATCCTTGTTCTACCATAAATTCACTTTGGTGGAAGGTATGAGGTAAGACTCCAAAACTTTTTTTCCAAAGAATTACCCAATTATCCCCATATATTACCTTTTCCCTATTGATTTGAAATGTCTCCATTATCATTAACTACATTCCGAAGTATATTGTGTTGATTTCTGAGCTTTCTAGTCTATTCCATTGGAGGGTTTTTAACTGGGGTGGGGGGCGGGACAGGATCTGATTTACATTTTTAAAATCTGTGGTGTCACAATTATTTCAATGTGAAAAATACCATTCCAGGGTCTTAGAGTCTAAATGTGTTTTGGGAGTCCAGCAGAGGGTGGAGGAACTCTGCCCTGAGACAGGGGTTCTACTGAACTGACTCTCAAAAGGAGAACAGAATTTTGCCTGGGAGAGAAAGGACGTAAGAGCATTTTAGGCAGAAGGCATTGCCTGAGCAGAGGCCTGGCATCCCAGTGTTAGAGCCCATGGTGTGTCCTGGAAATAAACTGGGATGGCTGAGAGGGGAGTGGAGGAGGGAAGACGGAATGTAACTGTGTAGCCACGTGTGCATTGTACCAAATAGGCAGCAGAGGAGCCTGGTAGGCTTTTTTTTTTTTTTTTTTTTTTTGAGACAGAGTCTCACTTTGTTGCCTGGGCTAGAGTGCCCTGGCATCAGCCTAGCTCACAGCAACCTCAAACTCCTGGGCTCAAGTGATCCTCCTGCCTCAGCCTCCCAAGTAGCTGGGACTACAGGCATGAGCCACCATGCCCAGCTAATTTTTTCTATATATTTTTAGTTGTCCAGCTAATTTCTTTCTATTTTTTAGTAGAGACGGGGGTCTCACTCTTGCTCAGGCTGGTCTTGAACTCCTGAGCTCAAGCAATCCTCCCGCCTCGGCCTCCCAGAGTGCTAGGATTACAGGCGTGAGCCACCGCGCCCGGCCATGGTAGGTTTTTTGAACCAGAAAGAACATGAAGAAATTTATATTTTGGAAAGATGGATACAGTATTTTGGGAAAGAAACTTTGCAATATTTTCAAGAGCCTTGAAAATGGCTCTTGAAAGATCACTGGAAAATGGTCTTGGATTGGAATCTTATTTAAAGAAAAGAAGTGAAATGCAGATTTGCCCATGTTTATGCAAGGTTTTTATAACACAGGAAAAAAATTAAAACTGAGACATTCAATAAATAGGTTCATGAGGCTGTCCTCGGTGGTTCACACCTATAATCCCAGCACTTTGGGAGGCCACGGTAGGAGGATTGCTTGAGGCCAGAAGTTTGAGACCAGTCTGGGCAACATAGCGAGATCCCATCTCCACAAAGAATTTAATTTTTAAAAAAATTAGCCAGGCATGGTGGCATGCACCTGTAGTCCCAGCTACTAGGGAGGCTGAAGTGGGAGGATTGCTTAAGCCTAGCTAGGAGTTCAAGGCTGCAGTGAGCTATGATCACAGCACTGCACTCCAGCCTGGGTGACAGTATTCTATTTATATACAGTTTAAAAACAGGCAAAACTAATCAATCTACTATTTAGGTTTGCAGTAGTTAGCCTCCTCTAAAATGGCACCCAAATATTCCTCCCTTTGGTATCCACACCTTTGTGTGGACCACCTCCCCCCCCATACTGTACCAGAATTTTGTGTGACTAATAGCAAATAGCAGAGATGATGGTATGTCATCACTTTCAAGTCTTGGGTACAAATCACTGTGGCTTCTGTCTTTGTGCTCTTGTGCATATGTGCTCTCTCTCTCTCATTCCACTCACTTATTCTGGGGAAGCCAGCTGCCATGTTGGGGGTTGCCCTATGGAGAGGCCCATGTGTGGTGAGGAAATGAAGCCTCCTGCCCCTACCTGAGGGTCTTCCTTCCCCAGTCAAGCCTTCAGATGACTACAACCTTATTCGAGATGCTGAGACTGAACCACTGCAGTAAGCAGCATTCCTGACCCTCAGAAACTGTATGAGATAATAAATGTTTGTAATTTTAAGCTGCTAAGTTTGTTCTGCAATAATAAGTAACTAATACAGGGATATATACCTCTGTGGTAAGGGAATAATAAACACAAAATTCAAGATAGCCATTGCACATTAACAGGGGAGGGTACAGGATGAACCCAAGGAACAAGATGAAACTGGGAACTTGAAAGATAATGAAAAAAATTTTTTTTCTTTTTTGAGACAGGGTCTCGCTCTTTCACCCACGCTGGAGTGGACTGGCCTGATCATAGCTTACTGTAACCTTGAATTCCTGGGCTCAAGCAATCCTGCTGCTCAGCCTTCCAAGTACCTGAGACTAGAGGCACATGCCACCACACCTGGCTAATTTTATTTTTCTAAAATTTTGTTGTAGAGATGGGATCTCAATGTGTTGTCCAGGCTGGTCTCGAACCCCTGGCCTCAAATGATCCTCCCACCTCAGCCTCCCAAAGTGCTGGGATTATAGGCATGAGCCACTGTGCCTGGCCTGAAAATGTTTTTCTTTTTTTTTTTTTGAAAATGTTTTTCTTATTAAACTGAATTGTACATATGTACAGAGACATTTGTTGCCTCATTATTCTTTATACTTTTCATATATGTCATACATATATTTGTATCTACTCTATATCTAATAAAATCAATCTTTAAAAGGCCAGAAGGAAATATACTAAAATGCTAACAGTAGAGATGTTGCCACTAAAGAACAAATTATAGTTATTTTTCTTTATTATTTATTATTTCTTGTATTTTCTAAGTATTTTTTTTTTTTTTTTTTTTGAGACAGAGTCTTGCTTTGTTGCCCGGGCTAGAATGAGTGCCATGGCGTCAGCCTAGCTCATAGCAACCTCAAACTTGGGCTCAACTGATCCTCCTGCCTCAGCCTCCGGAGTAGCTGGGACTACAGGCATGTGCCACCATGCCCAGCTAATTTTTTCTATATATATTTTTAGTTGGCCAGATAATTTCTTTCTATTTTTAGTAGAGACGGGGTCTATGCTCTTGGGCAGGCTGGTCTTGAACTCCTGACCTTGAGCGATCCACCCGCCTCGGCCTCCCAGAGTGCTAGGATTACAGGCGTGAGCCACCATGCCCGGCCAGCATTACTTTCTAAAACGGGAATTAAAGTCACTCCCAAGATGGCGGACCTACTGGGCTAAAAACAAACAAACAAAAAAAAAGAAAATGGGAATTTAAAAAAATATAAACACACATATAAAATATTTATAAAATATGTATGTGTATAGATAGAGATATATGAGGGGTTTGCATTTGCATTAAAAGGTCTCTAAAAGATGCACATTCATCTTTTAACATTCATTTTTTAACTGAGAAATAGGATTGATGATGGGGTGTGGTGGGAGGTATAGGGTACTTTCACTTTTTACTTCATATGTATACATGAATCCAGATGGATCTGGGTTCAAATCTTAACTCTGTTGTGTGACCTTGGGCAAGTCATGTCACCTCCCTTGAGCCTAAATTTTTCATCTGGAAATTGGAAATAACACCCACTAGGCAGGAGGGTTGCAATGAGTTAATGAAGTCAGGAGTGTACAGTACCTGACACGTACTCTCACTCTGCCACAGCATGTATTATTTTTGTAATTTCAAAACATTTTTTAAATGGAAAAAGTCTCAAGTATTAAAGTACCTTGGCCCATGTACCAGACCAGTGCCCACTTCAAATGCAGAGGATGGAATTTCAAGGGATTTCCTTCTTCCTATTCCCAGAGGAAGACAGAGATGCCACCCCAGCCTGGCTACCACTGATTTTATGTGCACTTATTGAAAAGAATCCCCTGCATTAGCAGTCACCCCCCATCACTCCTCACCCCTACATCCCAGCCCCTGGCAACCACTAGACTACTTTCGTCTCTAGGGATTGATCTATTCTGGACATTTCACATGAATGGAATCATACAGTATTGGTCCTTTTCTCTCTGGCTCTTTTAATATAGCATAAGGTTTCAGGTCCATCTACATTGTTGAATGTATCAGTACTTCGTTCCTTTTATTAAAGAATACTACTCAATTATATGGATATACCACATTTTATTTATCCATTCATCAGTTGGTGGACATTGAGGTTGTTTTCTACAGTCTTTTGTTTTTAATCAGTGTGCTAAGGTCTCTGTAATCCTTCCCCCAAAACACATCCCACATCAGCCACGGAGGAAGAGACCGTGTAACACCTGCAACCCTCCTTTTGCTCATGTGGGAAAATTTAGATTTTTCCTTTGGAAGTTCGATATTAGGAGTCTGTTGAAATGAACTGATAATAGATTAACAGGACAAAAGGCATACAAATTTACTGATGTGCACATGTGCCTGAGAGCCACACAAAATATGAGACTCAAAGAAAGGCCAGAGTTGAAGTTTAAATACCCTCTTCAGAGGAGAAAGGGAAGTGGGAGAATATAGACAACTTTAGAGGAAGAGTAAATGACATTTAGGGGAAATGAATGGGCCCTAAGAACAGACAATAGCCAGGGACAAAGTTCCTCTGGGCTCTGGGGGAGGTGGCAACAAGTCTCGGGAAGGTGAGGGGCAGAACTGCACTGCAAACAAAAGTTGTCAGATTATTCGGGTAAAGTCTCTCAGGTAAAAAAAAAAAGTTGTTTTGGAGCAGCCTTCAGGTAGAATAGGCAATATCCTGTCTGGGTGCGGTGATGACTTTTAATCTCCTGTGTGGTGATTCATCTTCCCCGGTTGTTTGATCAGATTCCTAGGGAGGAGGTTCAAGACAGCAAGTTCAGAACACTTGAAGAATTTCCTTCAGTCAGATGAGGGAATTTCAGTGACAGCCCCTCCCTGCACTTTGGAAGGGAATGATTGAGGAAGGGCGGGAACAGGGAAAGGTCAGAGAGACACCTTGTCTCTGAGGCTTACTTCTGAGGCATTTCCGTCTCCTTTGTTCGAGCACTTAGCAAGACAAAGAGCCATATTTTGGGGGTACTACCCCTACATTTGGTTGGATAGAAGACTAGAAGACAGAACAGTGCCCTCTTCTGTGGGGAATACTTTTGATGACTGTCACCAATGACTTATACCTGCAACCTTCTCCAGGGGAGTGTCTTTCGGTGATTGAAGTCACCTGCGTGGAGGTTTCTGGGAATTATGTCACCACCCAGAGCCAATGACTGAATGACTGGCTGGCAGCTGTTCTCTAGGAGATAGGAGGCCTGAGCAGGAAGGCAGGTCCAGATTTCTGGCCTGGTGACCACCAGGTAGATGGTGGGGTGACTAAAAGACACAGAAGAATCTCAGATTTAGAAGGGGGAGGATAGAGGTTGGTTCTTTCTCTCTCTCTCTCTCTCTCTCTCTCTCTCGCTCGCTCACTTTTTTTTTTTTTTTGAGACAGGGTCTCACTCTGTTGCCCAGGCGGGAGTTCAGTGGCACAATTATAGCTCACTGTAACCTAGAAGTCCTGGGCTCAAGCAATCCTCTCACCTTAGCCTCTTGAGTAGCTAGGAGTATAGGCGTGTCACTGTGTCTGACTAATTTTTTTTTTTACTTTTGTTTTTTGGAGAGAGGGTATTATCATGCTGTCCAGGCTGGTCTTGAGCTCCTCGCCTTGAGTGATCCTCCTGCCTTGGCTTTACAAGGCACTGGTATTATAGATGTGAGCCACTGCTCCCGCCCTTTTTCACTTTTTAAAACCAGCATTTGAAGAGCCTAAATAACTTTCTACTCCACTGGCTCCTCCTTCTCTCTCCTTTGCAATCTTTTCATTACCAAAAAAAAAAAAAAAAATTCAAATCACACAAATAATACATGGCAACATTCTTTTTTTTAAATTAAAGATAAGGCTCAAATTATCTATCCTTTCTGTCTACAAGTCCAGTTTAACTCTTCCCTCTGAATTTCCCACAATTGTTAGTTTGTTATGAATTCTTCCATAACTTTCTCTCAGTGCAGGGCAAAGGTTATGGGATTGGTCTCTGAATGTGGCCTTCCGAGGTTCAAATCCTGACTTTGTCGCACACAAACTGTGTGACCTTGGAGAATTTGTCTACTCTTTCTGAGCCTCAATTTCTACCATCTATAAAATGGGTATGGTAACATTACCTACCTCATGAGGTTATTGTTAGGATAAGATGAGTTAATATGTGTAAAGTACTTCAAATACTGGCTGGCATATGGTAAGTACTAGCTGTTATTATTTCTACACATCCATGGGAAAAGTGGAGCATTATTTTGCATATTTAAAAGAAACATAATAGTGTCATCATGAATTTATACCAATCAGCAATTCATTTTTTTTAACTCAAAAATGTGTCTCAAAGATACCTCCATGTCAGTCCAGATCCATAAGACTCTTTCTTTCTTTTTTCTTTTTTTTTTTTTTTGACACAGGGTCTCACTCTGTCGCCCTAGGTAGAGCGCAACGGCATCATCGTAGCTCACTGCAACCTCAAACTCCTAAGCTCAAGGGGTCCTCTTGCCTCAGCCTCCTGAGTAGCTGGGACTACAGGTGCATGCCACCATGCCTGGCTGGTCTTGAACTCCTGAGCTCAAGCAATTCTCCAGTCTCGGCCTTCCAGAGTGTTAGGATTACAGGTGTGAGCCACCTGGGTCTTGTTGATTGCACCTCCATGGTATGAGTTAACTAAATTGTACTTTAAAAAGTACTAAAATTTCATATGTTAATATGTATGAAATCTGGTATGTCAATTCCCCCTATTAATTTTCAAAATTCAGATGCCACTAGATGCCTCTTCTTGTGCTTTTCATCTTCGATATGAATTTTGGAATCAACTTGGCAAGTTCCATGACAAAGCCTGTTTGGATTTTCATTGGAATTGCCTTGAATTTTTAATTTGGAGAATTAACATCTTTACAATATTGTATCTTTTCTTTTTTTTTTTACAATATTGTATCTTTGTTTTTTTAAGACAGGGTCTCACTCTGTTGCCCTGCTGCTAGAGTGCAGTGGCATCATCACAGCTTGATGTAACTTCAAACTCCTGGGCTCAGGAAATCCTCCTGCCTGAGCCTCCCAAGAAGCTGGGACTACAGACACATGCCACCACACACAGCTAATTTTTATATTAATATGTTTTTGTAGAGGGTCTTGCTATATTGCTCAGGCTGGTCTCAAACTTCTGGCCTCAAGAGATCCTCCTGCCTCAGCCTTCCAAAGTACTGGGATTGCAGGCATGAGCCACCTGCCTGGCCTTTAGTATTGTGTCTTTCCATCTATTAACAAGGCATATAACCTCATTTAACTTTTTCATAGTTATTAAAAGTTTTACAGGTTTTAATTTTCCCATAAAGGTCTAAGGCTTACTTTTTGAAACTTTGTAGTTTTTGCTGGTATTAGTAACAGGGTATTTTTGTTGTTTTCATTGTTGCTATTTTCTAATTGATTATTTTTTTCTTTTCTTTTTTCTTTTTTTTTGAGACAGAGTCTCGCTCTGTTGCCCGGGCTAGAGTGCCGTGGCGTCAGCCTAGCTCACAGCAACCTCAAACTCCTGGGCTTAAGCGATCCTACTGCCTCAGCCTCCCGAGTAGCTGGGACTACAGGCATGCACCACTATGCCCGGCTAATTTTTTCTATATATATTTTTAGTTGGCCAGATAATATGTTTCTATTTCTTTTTTTAGTAGAGACGGGGGGGGGGGTCTCACTCTTGCTCAGGCTGGTCTCGAACTCCTGAGCTTGAGCGATCCACCAGCCTCAGCCTCCCAGAGTGCTAGGATTACAGGCGTGAGCCACCGCGCCCGGCCTATTTTTTTCTTTTTCTTTTCTTTTCCTCTAGAGCAGTAGTCCCCAGTCTTTTTGGCACCAGGGACCGGTTTCATGGAAGACAATTTTTCCACACAAGGTGGGAGATAGTTTCGGGATGATTCAAGCACATTACATTTATTGTGCACTTTATTTCTATTATTATTACATTGTAATATATAATGGAATAATTATACCACTCACCATAATGCAGAATCAGTGGGACCCCTGAGCTTGTTTTCCTGCAACTAAACGGTCCCATCTGGGGGTGATGGGAGACAGTGACTGATTTGACAGGAGGCAGAGCTCAGGTGGTGATGCCAGGGATGGGGAGTGGCTGTAAATACAGATGAAGATTTGCTCATTCACCCTCTGCTCATCTCCTGCTGTGCGGCTCGGTTCCTACCAGGCCACGGACCAGTACCGATCTGTGGCTCCGGGGGTTGGGGGCCGCAGCTCTAGAGCAGCCAGAAAGAAATCTCATTGATTATTAATGATGTATAAAAAGAACAGACATTCTTCATTCAAATCCCATCTCCTGCACTTATGTGACTTTGGACAAGTTCACTCAGCTTCTCTGAGCCTTTGTTTTCTCTTTTAGGACATGGGATAATAAAACAAGGGATGCAGTTGGGATTAAAAGGGGATGAAGCAACCAATAAACCGCTGATTTCAGCCGGTAAAATCAGGCCAGGGACTGGAGAGTTTGAGAGACTCCTTCCGGATTGGGAGGGAAGCTGGGCGCAAGTCTGTGTTGCACGCAGCAGACTCCATGTTAAAACGAGGTGAATTCCTATGAACATTCAAGGCACAGTGCATAACCACAGCAAGAATAATTTTTAAAAAATAGAGTTTTCTTCCATGAAAGCTTTGGGGAAGTTCAGGATGCGTGTTGTTCTGTGGTCTAAACCAACTCCCTATCTCCTCAGTTGGTACCACCTTTCTCAAATAGTTTGGAGCAGAGCATTCTGGTCTTTGTAGTAATGTCCCTAAGAGTTGTTCCAAAGGGCTCACGAAGCGCATGAGACTACATTTCCCAAGAGCCTCCGGGCTTGTTTGCTTGTGCCTCCTCCTGACTTCCGGCGTTGCTGCGATTTCCAGGGCCAATCGGTGGGCTTGGATTGTCTTCCCGGCGCTCTGATTGGCACATTCGACTGGGGTTCCTGGGTTCAAATTTTCAACGATACTGAATGAGTCCCGCGGCGGCTTTGCTGGTGCTTCGTTGTCAGAGCAGGGGCGAGGTGAGCTGTGGGAGAAGAAGGGGAGAAACTGGGGCGCGGGGTACCCTTCTCCCTGATTTTCGAACGGCTGGAGTTCACCTCCCAGCCTCTATCGCTGCCCGCGTCTCTAGGCCTAGGCTCTGAGACGTTGCGGGGCTGGGGCGCCGCTCTGGCAGGGCAAGGCGGGAGCGGTAGCTTCGGGTCACCCTTCTCTTCGTGACAGGATTTTACCCTGAAGGCTGTCCGGAAAGTAAGGGGAAGGAGTTACGGGACACTCTCAACTAATAACGGTAACGACGTTTATTATTGCTGTTAGCATGCTAGCGTGTAGTGAACTTTTACCTGACCGAGCACTCTGCCTGCCCTTTCACATTTAATTTTCGCACCAAGGCAATGAAGTAGGTGCTATTCTTAACCGCCTATTACGAGGAGGAAACTGAGGCTCAGAATCTAGATAAATTTCGGGAAATGAGAAATAGAAGTGTGGCATTTGATGGAGGAAAACGTATGTAGTCATAATTACGTTTCAAAACTGCTAAGTAAGATAGGCGGTAGAAGAACATAATTGAGGAGAGCTTAATTCCATTTGGAATTGTCTTTTATTTGGGATTTTAAATTCATTCTGTTATCCGTATTTGTCCAGCCCTCCCTCTTTGTATCCAATCACTAGGTGTTACTGCCTTTCTCATTTCCTTCCTTAGAACATTTTAGATTGGAGGGGGAAGGAAAACTGTGAACTAGGTTATAATATTGTAGGATCAGTTTATCCCCTATTTTCTTCATATATGGTTTCTTTTTTTCACATACACTTTTCTAGTAGTTCAATAGCAAGGACTCCCCCAAATCAGCTTAGCCAAATTTAGCTTAGGCTAAAAGGATTTGTGACTCCCTGATTTTGCTATAAGGTCATCCTTTGGTGTACTTCCTGGTTCACCCTTCCCTTGTCTTGGCATCCTTTGGCCTTTCTTTGAATTTCTCTCACTCATCAGATGTTGTCAAAAATAGGACTATTTGCTGCTGTAATAAGGATATTCTTTTCTTGTGCCCTCAGTGTATTATACCACCTGGCAAGCTACCCCCAAGTCATGCTTGAGTACCCTTGGTTGGTTTGAGTGTGTCAATTCAGTTTTAAGCTGGCATTCTTGGATCAAAATTATGTGGCTCCTGGCTAACTTAGCCAATTGATTGATCTTTGAGGGTATACTATGTGCTCAGATTGGTGTTAGATATTGTGGGTATACAGATGTGTGAGGTACTCTAGGGTTTTCTGGTATGCTTAGGGACAAAAAGATTGTTTCAAATTGACGAATTACAATCAGAGTAAGACAAGACAGCGTCTGAGTGCTCTACTGTTTTGTATTGTAAGTGTCCTGGCAATTTAGAGATGAGGGAGGTCAAGAGCCAGTTTTGCATCCACCTGCTTCACAAAACCACCCGTGCCACCCTTGGCAAACTGGCTCTTGATAAGCAGTTTGGTTAGACTGGGATTAGAACTGTCCCGGCGCGTAGGAATTACCCACCAAATATATGTGGAATTGGTTAGGCACGAGGGCACTGTCTAAATTGACTGCAAAATCGCAGGTATGAAAAACTGGATCGTATTCAATTAGGTTGGTAAATTTGTTTAAACTTTCAAATGATTTAATAAAATAGAGTTATTTTGGCCAGCTTTATGCCTAAATCTGTATATTCCAGCCTTGATAAAATTAATTTATTCTACAGTTGCAATGAAGCTTGTCCTGGATTATGTTGGAAAGTCCTTTATTTCTTGTTTAGGTACCAGGAAATGTTCAGGGTTCTTCTACATTCCCTATTTATTTTTCCTTCAGCCTTTCCTGGGTCTCTTTCCTAATTCTTTTTGAATTCCTAGGAAAGAAAGAAGGAGGGGAGATTTACATACCCTTTGACAAACTTCATTTCCTTTGTCCTGGGTAAATTTAGGGAGCAGAATTGACTATCTGCAGATTGAACAGCACAAGCAATTCTGTGAATAGATCCGTATTTGAGACAGACATAGAGATTAGCAGCTCAAGGTACTTTGTGAAAAAAGGATAAATAACGGAGGAAGGGTTCTGTTCTTGTTTGTTTGCATAGGGAAACTTGGTAAAGGGGAAAGAAACTAAAGTTTCTTAGTTAGTAAGAAAAGTATAAACTTGTATCTAGAAGGCTAGAAGGTAACTGTGGAAATTAAAAAGTAATGTTATTTGTACTTTTTTTCTTTTTAGTAAAAGAAAAGTATTAGAAAGTATTAACAGTTTGTCCACATTTTAGGTAAACCTACTATTTGTTCTGATGTTTGAATAGGACAGAAATGCATACTATCACTCCATGGTGTCAGTGTTGCTAAATTGCAGCCTTTGGAAAGGTTGCTTTAAAGTGGGAATACGTAAAATCAAAGATATCAGGAGACAGCAAATGTGCACTGAACAGTCATTTAAGAAGTTTGGCATGTTGTAAGAGCCTTGCTATTTAGCTCTCAGAAGTACCTTTTGGTTTTGAGGGTATATCCTTGGTTTTTTATGGCCTCTTCCTATTCTCTGTTAACCTTTTTTACTGCAGAGAATTTGAACCTGTTTCATTACCTTTTGCTTCTTCCAGATTCTTGATAAGTATTTGCCAGACTTCAAGATTTCAGAAAAGAGGTGAAAGAGTATATTGCAACTTTGAGTAAAGCCTGTAGGCAAGTGGACTGACAGACCAGTTAAACAACAGGTAAGGTAGTGTCACAGTGAGTTACATTAAAAAAGAATAAGAGGAACATTAATATGTCAGCTTCATAAGTGTTTAAATAATTTTAATGTATCTTTATAAAGTAATACACATTTTGGAAGGAAATTTATTTTCTACGGAAAAGCAAAAAGAAAATAAAATCACCCACTGTCCCACCTCTCATATAATAAACTGTGGCTAACTTTTTTAATAGATTTCTTTATAATTTTTTTTTTACAGTCATCACTTGGTATCTGTGAGGGATTGTTCTAGGAGCTTCCTCCTATACCAAAATTCAAGGATGCTCAAGTCCCTGATATAAAATGACATGTTGTATATGCACATCCTCCCATATATTTTATTTTATTTTATTTTTTTTATTTTTTTTACTCAGGCATCGACTCCCATGTATTTTAAATCCTCTCTAGAGTACTTATGATACCTAATACAATGTAAATACTATTTAAATAGTCATTATACTGTATTGTTTAAGGAATAATGACAAAAAAGTCAGTTTCAGTGCAGACAACAGTTTTTTTTCCGCCACAATCCGTGGCTGTTCAATCCATGCATGTGGAACCCCCAGATAGGGAGGGCCAACTGAATTTGGTTAAAATAAAAATCATACACTAAAAACCCTTTTTACTTTTTTGTAAAAAAAACCTGATCACTTAATGATCAGGTTGTGAATATTTTCCCATGTCATTAATTTATTATGTTTATTTTTTTTTATTTTTTTGAGACAGAGTCTCACTCTGTTGCCCAGGCTAGAGTGCCGTGGCGTCAACCTACCTCACAGTAACCTCAAACTCCGGGGCTCAAGCGATCCTCCTGCCTCAGCCTCCCAAGTAGCTGAGACTACAGGCATGCACCACCATGCCTGGCTAATTTTTTGTTTCTATTTTTAGTAGTCCAGCTAATTTTTTTCTATTTTTAGTAGAGACGGGGTCTCACTCTTGCTCAGGCTGGTCTTGAACTCCTGAGCTCAAGTAATCCACCCACCTCAGCCTCCCAGAGTGCTAGGATTACAATCGTGAGCTACCACACCTGGCTAAGAATGCATATTTTTAAGACTTGTTACATAACACCAAATTGCCTTACAGGAAGATTATGCTGATTTACATACCCACTATAACGGTAGATATTCACATAGGCACAAATGTATATTCTTTTTTTTTTTTTTTTGAGACAGAGTCTCACTCTCTTGCCTGGGCTAGAGTGCCGTGGCGTCAGCCTAGCCACAGCAACCTCAAACTCCTGGGCTCAAGTGATCCTCCTGCCTTAGCCTCCTGGGTAGCTGGGACTACAGGCATGCGTCACCATGCCCGGCTAATTTTTTCTATTTTTAGTTGTTTGGCTAATTTCTTTCTATATTTTTTTTTTAGTAGAGACAGGGTCTTGCTCTTGCTCAGGCTGGTTTCGAACTCCTGAGCTCAAGCTATCCTCCTGCCTCAGCCTCCCAGAGTACTAGGATTACAGGCATCAGCCACAGCACCCGACCCAAATGTATAGTCTTAAAATAGGTAATACATTCTCATGGTGCAAAAATGAAAATAATATAAAAGATTTATAGTTAAAAAAATCTTCCTTTGATCCTGTCACTTTTGTCTTCACTCTCTACCATCCCATAGGTAAACATTTGGATTAGGTTCTTGAGTTTGTGTGTGTGTACATTTCTTAAGCCAGATAACTTTTGAAGGATATAAATCTCTACAAAACTAAGTGATTGCCATTTGACTAGGATTGTAACCTCTTGCAGCCCCACTGTCAACCCTTATAAAGTCTTTCTGCTTCTTACTATTGGAATATTAGACCACTTTGGTATTCTACAAAGATCTCTGTCATTATTTGGCCTAAAGGTAAACAACGTTACTGATTCCTATCCAGGTTCTATTAGTTGCTTAGGAATGGATTATGGTTTGTTGAGTTCTATGGATAAATTAAAGCAGAGCTAAGATTGTAATCCTTAAAAAGGTGACATGAAACTTGTAAGTTTGGGGAAGAAAAATTTATTTGCTTGAGGTTTCTGGACAGTGATGAATTTGAACAAGTGTCCATGTGTCCTGTGCTGACTTCTGAGTGTTTGGACAGTGAGGGATTGTCATTGGATTTTAAATTGACCCAATTTTGGAAGCTTCATAGATCTGTTTCTGTAAACAGATCCGATTTCAACATAGAAGTTAGCAAACATAAATGTGGAAACACAAAGTCCATTAAACTTCCTTCAGACTTACTTTGAGACTTTGACTAACAGTTAAAATTGCACTTTGGATTAATGTTGCCATTTACTGATTCCTGCTAATCCTTTATATACAAGAAAAAAAATGTAGGTGTTTTCTCCCTGGGTAAGATGAAAATAACTCCACTCTATTTTACTCCTGGTAATGTAACAAGATCTCTTATTCCTTATGAAAGTAGGAGAGGATGTCCCTGGGGAAATGGCACTGCCTGGGATAGGACCATCTTAATTAACTATACTTCTAATGAAGTCTTGATTTACTCTGTTTGTTCTATTACATTACCAATTGTTTAACTCACGATTTCCCCTCTAATAGAAATAAGCAAGGCACATCTCACAAATTGGATAGCAAGGTGCTTGAGAGCATCTATCACATCAAAGTCTTTGTTTTGCTTAGGAGTTGCTAGTCCACTATTTCAGCCCTGCTCAGAATGCACCCTCTTGCAGCTTTCCCCAACCCCCCTGAACCTGCACCTTTTGATTTATAGAGCTTGTCAAGACTAGTTATTTTTGGTTTGAGCATGAGGAGAGACGGGAGGCAATGGGAGGTTAATTTCAGATGACTCTGGGAACAGGTTACATTGCTTCTTCTGCAGTCTTCCTCATGTGTCTTCCCCTTCCATTCTTACCCCTGTCATTTATCTCTGCCCCCAGAAAAAGTGAACATGCAGCCTGTAGAGCTCTGCAGGTCTGTCTGTATCTTTTAGGTATTTCTTCTACCAGGAAGCCTTGTCTGACTCTCCTACAGCCTATTTTCCTTCTCTGTACTTCCAGAGTACCCTCTGTTTATGCACCATTACAGCAAGATCACAATTATATATATCCTTTTAGCCTTTGTTTTTTGGAAACAAAAATGGGCTATATGATATGATAGATGGCATTTAATAGGCAGTTTTAAAAGGGACCTAACTAGTTCATAGCATATGGGATAGGCTTTTTCCTTGGGTCTGTTGTAGGGTTATTGGTCATCAATAGCTATTTCTCCACCCAGAATGTTTCTAGTTTTGCAGAAGTCTGAAGCTATGTTGGGATTCAGATAATTTTGAAATGTGAAGCTGATTCTCTTGCTTGGCAGCTTGGCAGCTTGATTTGTTTGGGGGAATGTGGTTGACGCATGTGCCTTTTTTTTTTTTTTTTTAGTGAGACTTGTTGACAGAAATTCAATCTTGATTAAGGGGTGCAGGAAGGCATCCAGTTCCCACCATGCTTGGGGCTCTCTCATTTAAACAGCTGCCTTTGACTCTTGCCGGTGCTATTTCTCCCTAGGACCTGTGGACTTTAATTCTTGAAGATTTCACATCCTAATATTTATTATTTGTTGGGGAAGCAGTGTGGTGAAACTGTCATGACCCAGTATTTACTTTTGATTTTCTTTGTGTAGCTGTGCTATCAGCCTTCATCCAAGAGAGTCAAACTTCTCTATGAATATGTATTTGTTTATCTGTTCCCTTTTTGCAAGTAGAGGAGATGGTCTCCTGAGTTGGCCATCCTAAATCAAAAGAGAGCTCACAAGTAGCTTTCTAAAAAAGAGAAAAATAATATTTCGGTTTTAAAATTTCACCTAAATAAAGATTAGGTGTATTTAGGTTTGCGACTTTTACCTTTTACCCTCCACAATCAAGTGTAGTCCTTGACCTCAGAGGAAAGCCTTTCTTCTTCTGATGCTTGAAAACCCTCTTCATAGTCTCTTTTACTGTAGAATATCCACTGAGAGGTTCTCACTAACCTCCATCTTGTGTAGAGCAAAAACTATATGCAAAAGTACACACTTAGAAAAAGAGGGATCTTTTTTTCTTTTTTTTTTTTTTTAAACTTTATGGGAAGATTCAGTCCAGCGCTTTCCCAATATATTTAGAATAGGATTTTTAATTCACCAAACTTTTCTTTATGAGCAACTTGTCAGGAATGCTTCATTTTTGTATAGAGCAGAATTTATTTGTATTTGTCTAGAAGGTTGGTATAATTTGGTTATCTACCTCCTTTGTGAAGGAATATTTATAGGAAAACTCTGGGCATTTAAAGAGACCCCAGATTTTGGACTCCTACAGACCTGGTCTTTTTATTTTTACATTTTTGGGTTTTTATTTGTATTTTTTTGTTGTTGATATATCATAGTTGTACATATTTTGGAGGTACATGTGTTATTTTGTTACATGTATGACCTAGTCTTTTCAAAACTCAATGCTACCACCTATTAGTTTGGTAATTTTGGAGTAGCTTATATTCTCTGAGCTTGCTTTGTTTATAAAATGGTGATGATACTATCTATCTTCTATATTATAATGCAGTTTAAATGAGATGATTTATGTGAAGTACCTAGTAAGGTGCTTGGCCTGCAGTAGACAGACAGTATTCAGAAGTTATTATCTATAAATCATTTTGTCTCTTGCTCTGTGACATTTGTTATTTATCTATTTAAATGTCTATATTTAAATAAATATGAGAGGCAGTGGATAAGAACACAATCTTTAGTGCCTGGCTCTGCTACTTCTTAGCTGTATGACTGTGAACAAGTAGTAAATCTCTCTGTGCCTCAGTTTCCTCATGTGTAAAATGAAGATAATAACAGTACCTTCTTTATAGGATTATTGTGAGGATTTATTGAGTTAATAATACATGTAAAAGCACTGCCTACAGTGTCTGGCATGTCCTAAGTACTCAGTAATTAATAACATTATTATTATTATTATTTTCTTTTTTTTTTTAATTTTATTTTTATCCCATATAGATTGTTGCTATAATTAACTTATTATTTTTAACATTTTCTTTTCTTTCTTTGTTTTTTTTTTTTTTTTTTTGAGACAGAGTCTCACTCCGTTGCCCAGGCTAGAATGCTGTGGCGTTAGCCTAGCTCACAGCAACCTCAAACTCCTGGGCTCAAGCGATCCTCCTGCCTCAGGCTCCCGAGTAGCTGGAACTGCAGGCATGTGCCACCATGCCCGGCTAATTTTTTCTATATACTTTTAGTTGTCCAGCTAATTTTCTTTCTATTGTTAGTAGAGACGGGGTCTCACTTTTGCTCAGGCTAGTCTTGAACTACTGACCTCAAGCAATCCTCCCGCCTGGGCCTCCCAGAGTGCTAGGATTACAGTCATGAGCCACCGCACCCGGCCTAACTTCTTCAAGTTTATATACCTTTTTATGAATTCAGTGCCCAGGAATCATTTTTATTTCTATATGAAAATGTTAGAAAGAGAATATGTAACATTTGGATAAATTGTTAGTAGACAGTTTATAGACCATAAAAATGGGGAGCATTATTTCCAAAAATCAAGAGATTTGACAATTATTGCTGCATTAGAATATTTATGGCTGGGTGTGGTGGCTTACACCTATAATCCTAGCACTTAGGGATGCTAAGGTGGGAGAATCACTTGAGGTCCGGAGTTCAAGACTAGCCTGAGCAACATAGAGAGACCGGTCTCTACAAAAAATAGAAAAAATTAGCCAGGCATGGTGGTGCACTCCTGTAGTCTCAGCTACGTGAGTGGCTGAGGCAGGAGGATCACTTGGGCCCAAGAGTTTGAGGTTTCAGTGAGCTATGAACATACCACTGCCATTGTGCCCTGGCAACAAAGAGAGACCCTGTCTCCAAAAAACAAAAAAGAATATTTAATAAAAATTCCAGGAAGCCCAGTGTCTTCTGGACTGCAAACATAGGTTTAGGGGAAAATAAATACTGTTTAAGCAGTTTTTTAAACTGAAAAGATATGCCTTTATATAATAAAACATATTCAAAGAGTATAAAAATTCATATAGTGAAAAAATTTCCCTTAACCCAGACCTCCCAGCTCCCTTCACGGACCCAATTACTGTTTTCACTTGTGTCTCCTTCCACAAATACATATTGTGAGTATATATTGCCTTTTCTCTCTTTTTAAAACAGATGGGAATACACTCTTTTCCATTTTGCTTTGCTCACTTAATAGCTCTTGGAACTCAATAGCTCATGGAACTGTACATTTCACCACATTTACTCAGTTACCTAATCTTAAAGTTTCTTAATATTTCATTATACAGTTTTGCCATAATTTATTCAACCAATCTCCTATTGGTGGGATTTGGGTTTTTAGTTTTCTTGGCTTTTATGAACAGTGTTACAGTGAACTTTCTTATACTTACACATGCGTAAATACGTACCTGTGAGGTAAATTTCTACATTTGGTAAGATCTGTCATAAGTAAAAATGCAAATTGCCCTCTAAAGAGCTAGCAGTATATCTTCATAATTAAAAAAGAATATGGGCTGGGCGAGGTGGCTCACGCCTGTAATCCTAGCACTCTGAGGCCGAGGCGGGCGGATTATTTGAGCTCAGGAGTTCGAAACCAGCCTGAGCAAGAGTGAGAGCCCATCTCTACTAAAAAATAGAAAGAAATTATATGGACAACTGAAAATATATATAGAAAAAAATTAGCCGGGCATGGTGGCGCATGCCTGTAGTCCCAGCTACTTGGGAGGCTGAGGAGGGAAGATCTCTTTGAGCCTAGGAATTTGAGGTTGCTGTGAGCTAGGCTGATGCCACAGCACTCTAGCCCGGGCAACAGAGTGAGACTCTGTCTCAAAAAAAAAAAAAAAAAAAAAAATTTAAAATTAAAAAAAAAAAAAAAAAGGAAGAAAAAAGAATGTGAAGGGTTAAATTTGAACACTTTCCAGGTGGTTTTCCGCAGCATGCTTTGGTGGAATCATGGTGTTTAGAAGGCTAAATGGGGTTGCTGCATATTACATTCCTGCCTCTTCCCTCCCCCAGCTTTAGTTGTCTTCATTACATTCCTGCCTGGGAAATGTTCCCAGTGACCTAGGTTAGCCATTAAGATCATGGGAATCCAAGATTTTCCCATGTCTCCCAGCATGTTTGTTCATAAGAACAGGAAAACTTCCTCCTTGCAGTAAGGGAATTTTAACCACTGTTAGTCACTGTGGAATCTTTCACTCATGGTCCTTTGAATAGAAATGTAGTCAAGGAGAGGAAAGGTATAAGCTGTGATAATACCTTATGGTAGTGTATTTCATAGTACTTGAAATAGCTAATTAGTTGTTTATGGGAAGTAGCTAGGCAGAGAGAGTGACTTGCCTGTTTTCATATACATGTAGTAAATGTCAGAGGTAGGGCTAGAATTCTGGACTTCTATGTTAGTTGGGATTGTTTTTGGCTGTAAGTGATGGAAAATGTGACTGTAATGGCTTATAGAAAAAGATTATTGTTTTTTTCACATGAGAAGTTTGAAGGTAGGTGGTTGCTGATGTTTGATCATCAGTGATCAGTAGCTTAGTTGGTTGGTCCAAGTACAGTGGTGTTTACAATTAATCGAGCACGACCAGTTAACAGATTCCTTTGTTCCTTCTCCACTCCCACTGCTTCACTTGACCAGCCTAAAAAAAAAATTATTATTATTTTTTTTTTTTTTTGAGACAGAGTCTCTCTTTGTTGCCCGGGCTAGAGTGAGTGCCATGGCGTTAGCCTAGCTCACAGCAACCTCAAACTCCTGGGCTCGAGCGATCCTCCTGCCTCAGCCTCCCGAGTAGCTGGGACTACAGGCATGCGCCACCATGCCCGGCTAATTTTTTCTATATATATTTTAGTTGGCCAGATAATTTCTTTCTATTTTTAGTAGAGACGGGGTCTCGCTCTTGCTCAGGCTGGTCTCGTATTCCTGACCTCAAGTGATCCACCCGCCTCGGCCTCCCAGAGTGCTAGGATTACAGGCGTGAGCCATTGCGCCCGGCCCCAACTACTGTTTTGATGATGTTCAATGAAAAACATTTAATCATAGCTTGACTTCGGCCATGATAATCTCTAATTCTCTTCGTACTTAGAGTTCATACTATATAATTTAGATATTGTATACGCTTATTTATTGGGTGTGATAGGACTTTAGTTCCTATGTAGATGTTAAAGTTCCTTTGTGTCTGGGACTATATCTACTTTTTGTGTGAGGACATAGAATTTCAAGAAAGGAATTCAGATATTATCAAGCCTACATGTACAGTATAAGTGAACCACTAGCAAAGAGTTTGTTGACTTAAATTGAATAATGAAGGTAGAAATGGGGGAGAGTGGAAAATTTAGAATGGGGATAATAATTAACCCCTGTTCAGGGCAAAAGACTATGGAGAATGGATTTACTTGGAAATAGAGACCTTAACTACATTAACATGCTTTCTAATTCACAAGGTAAAAGGGCAGATGTGGGAAGAACAATGCACTGAAGTCAGGAGCCTCAGTTCTAGATCTAGCTCTGTTTTTACATAACTGTGATATTGGGCAAGTCATTTAATCTATCTGATCTTGAGCTTCCTCTAGGATGGGGAATAATAACTGCTGCTCTACAGGATTGTTGTGAACATTAGAAACAGTACATATTTAGGTTGGGCGCGGTGGTTCACGCCTTGTAATCCTAGCACTTTGGGCAACTGAAACAGGAGGATCACTTGAGCCCAGGAGTTTGAGATTGCGGTGAGCTATGATGATGCCACTGCACTGTAGCCTGGGTGACACAGCGAGACCTTATCTCAAAAAAAAAAAAAAAAAAGAAAGAAAGAAAAAAAGAAATAGTAAATATTTAGTACTTCATGGTACCTGGCATGTGCCTTTGGCAACTGTTGTTTTTTTTTTTTTTTTTTTTTAAGACAGAGTCTTACTCTGTTGCCCGGGCTACAGTGCCGTGGTGTCAGCCTAACTCACAGCAACCTCAAACTCCTGGGCTCAGGTGATCCTTCTGCCTCAGCCTCCTGAGTAGCTGGGACTACAGGCATGCGCTACCATGCCTGGCTAATTTTTCTATATATATATTTTTAGCTGTCCATATAATTTCTTTTTTTTTTTTTTTTTTTTGAGACAGAGTCTCGCTTTGTTGCCCAGGCTAGAGTGAGTGCCCTGGCATCAGCCTAGCTCACAGTAACCTCACACTCCTGGGCTTAAGCGATCCTTCTGCCTCAGCCTCCCGAGTAGCTGGGACTACAGGCATGCGCCACCATGCCCGGCTAATTTTTTCTATATAAATTTTTAGTTGGCCAGATAATTTCTTTCTATTTTTAGTAGAGACGGGGTCTCGCTCTTGCTCAGGCTGGTCTCGAACTCCTGAGCTCAAACGATCCGCCCGCCTTGGCCTCCCAAGTGCTAGGATTACAGGCGTGAGCCACCGCGCCCGGCCCATATAATTTCTTTCTATTTTTAGTAGAGACGGGGTCTCACTCTTGCTCAGGCTGGTCTCAAACTCCTGAGCTCAAACGATCCACCCACCTCGGCCTCCGGCAACTGTTTTGTACCATCGTCATTAGTATTGTTGTGTGATCTTGGAAAACCCTTTATGCTTTAATTAATACTTATCTATAAATTGCAAAGGTTAGGTTTTATCTAAGATTTCTCCCACTTCTAAAATGTCATGTTTCTACACTAAGTCCCTCAATTAGAGCATTGTTATAAAGGTATTTGTGGAATTCTGGCTGCAGTTAGTTCATAGGAGAGGCCATGGGAAGATGAAGTTCTCTGATATCTAGATTTATATCACTATATAAACCAAATATTTATTATAACAAATGTTTCCAGAGACACTGTAAGCCCGGAAGTGTCTTCTGAATTACCCTAGTCCACTGATAGAAGCTATGAAATGCTGGCCAAACCACTGAGCAGCAATGTAGGTTGGGTGTAACTAATCTCGTGATTTATCTCAGAGTATGGCTAGAGTGGTATAGTTAGAGAAAATGAGTACTGAAGTCTGTTAGTGCCCAGAGTTGGTGACGGTTTTGGGAACTGGCACATTCCTCTGGTAATGTGAGTATTATTCTTCAGATGAACATTTTCATAGTATGTTTCAAGAGCCTCTGACCCAGCAATTCTACCTCTTAGGATTTATCTTAAGGGATGAATTGTGGATGTGCACAGAAATTTAACTACAAAGATATTTCTCCACCAGTGTCTTTAAAGTAAAAATATTGGAAAAGGGCTAAAAATAGAGGATAAGTAATTATGGTACAGCCATTAATTGATGATATGTCTATATTTATTGACACAGAAAAGTACAATATGGGAAATAAATTCAAAATGTCAGTGATTCATTTTTTACAAATAAAATAACAGTTTGTGTGTGTGTCTACATATACATATAAGGGAGAAGAAGGAAGAAGTCCGGAATAGTGTGGCATGATAGACTTTTTTTTAATAAAGGGTTTTTAATCTATTTTTTAATAAGCATGCATTTTTATAATAAAATAAAAGTTTAAATAAAGGTATTAATTTAATAAATGTTTATGCAAGTGATTACTGGTATCTACTTCCCTTCCAAGATACAGAATACTTTTAAGTACATGTTGTTCCCTGGATAAAGACAAATGGCTCATTGGGTTTCATAGGCAAATTGTTTGCCAGCGAGAGTGGCCTTTAGGCTATTTTTCACATTACTTTTTATTTTATTAACTAAATAGGGCTGGAGTGGGGGCTGACTTTAAATATAAACAGGTTTCCACAGGATAGAGTGTAAAACTTTGTACACAGTGGAGCTGTTTCTTTGGCTTGTTCCTTTTACTTATTCTGCATGTGGTGCCTTTTACATGTATTTCAAAGTCATTTTCTTCATGCCTAGGAATAGTATACTTTGAAAATATTTCTAAGGAAAGAAAACCTATATTTGGCAAAACTGTACTGAGCTCTTACTATTTATAAGGTACTGTGGATGGATGAGGTAAACACTAGTGAGTAAAATCCACCCTTGTCTTCAGGAACCTAGAGTCTATTGGGAGAGACATTTATATAGTTGGCTAATTTAAAATTGGATAATAAGTGTTATAGCGGAGTTATATATAAACAAAGCACTATGGCTTTGGAGAGGCAACAATTATGTATAATAGGTGGAAATTAGGAAAGAGTTCATAGAGATTTGAATTGGACTTTGAATGATGAGTAAAATTTTGGTTGGTAGGTATAAAAATTAATGGTGTGTTTCAGAAATTGGGTTAATCAGGGCAGAGAGAAAGTAAACTGGATGAGAGGAGGCTAGAAATAAGAAAATGGTAGATTGAGGGAAAATAACATAATGAATGTAATACACGCAGCACAGTGCATGGCATATTGTAGGTACTTATCTAACTTTGACTCTTTCTAATTCCAAACATATAGCAAAGAGTGAGTGTCTTCACGTTACCAAAAAAAAAAAAAAAAGCTAACTTTTAGGTTGATTAGAAAAAGTAAGGCATATTTTCAGTAAATTCTGGGTGATTTACAAAATTGCAAACATGATAGTAAAACCAAAGTAATTGTGGGCAATCAATACCTCAGATTAATGTGCAACTAAGTTTCTGAACCATTTCTTTCTTCAGAAGGTCACCTGTTAAGAGATCCAAATACTCTTACAAGGGTGCTCAGTGGGGAGCAATGTCACAAGTAGAAACCTCTTATTCCTATGATGCCCCCATGGACTTCATTAATTTTACATCTTTGGGTGATGAGGAAGATACTGAAAATGTAGATTCATGGTTTGGTAAGTGTCTGCTTTTTCTGGCCTGTTTTTGAGGAGGTGGGGGCTGGAGGTCTGCACACACACCTAGGATCTCTGGCCATTTTAAGGATTAGTGGCTTGCTTTTTGCTGAGGACTTCTTAAAAATAGAAGGGATTGCAAGATAATAAAATACAAACTCCTTTCTATACCAAGGCACTTTGTCATTCATGTTATGATAGAAATAATTATAATGCTCTGTATTTTGGTAATGGACTATAAGTAAAAATCAATGTTACTTTGTAGTTCACAATGACAAATATTTAGGCTTTAGAGATATATGGGAAAATCCAGATGAAACAATGTTCACCGAAACTCCAGGACTGAAACCTGAACATAGTGATGCCAGCCACATAATGACTTTGTCTGTTATCATTGGGCATAGAGTATAATACCACAACTGAGATATTGACATTGATACAATCCACCAGTCTTTTTTTTTTTTTTATTTCAACATATTATGGAGGTGCAAATGTTTAGGTTATGTATATTGCCCTTGCCCTCACCCTCAGTCAGAGCTTCAAGCGTGTCCATCCCCCAGATGGTGTGAATCGCACTCATTATGTATGTATATACCCATCCCCTCCTCCCCACTGCCATCTGCCCGACACCCGATGAATGTTATTCCTATATGTGCACTTAGGTGTAGATCAGTTAAAACCAATTTGAACCCAAGTGCCCATCAATACATGAGTGGATTAATAAAATGTGGTATATGTATACCATGGAGAACTATTCAGCTACAAGAAACAATGGTGATATGGCACCTCTTGTATTATCCTGGATAGAGCTGGAACCCATTCTATTAAATGAAGTATCCCAAGAATGGAAAAATAAACACCACATGTACTCACCGTCAAATTGTTGTTGTTTTTTTTTTTTTTTTTTTTGAGACAGAGTCTCACTCTGTGGCCCAGGCTAGAGTGCCGTGGCGTCAGCCTAACTCACAGCAACCTCAAACTCCCGGGCTCAAGCGATCCTTCTGCCTCAGCCTCCCGAGTAGCTGGGACTGCAGGCATGCGCCACCATGCTTGGCTAATTTTTTCTATATATATTTTTAGTTGTCCCGCTAATTTCTTTCTATTTTTAGTAGAGACGGGGTCTCGCTCTTGCTCAGGCTGGTCTCAAACTCCTGACCTCAAGCAATCCTCCCACCTCAGCCTCTCAGAGTGCTAGGATTATAGGCGTGAGCCACCGTGCCCTGCTGCCCAGGCTAGTCTTGAACTCCTGGCCTGAAGCAATCCTCCCACCTTGCCTCCTAAAGTGTTTTTTTTTTTTTTTGAGACTATGTCTGGCTCTATTGCCTGGGCTAGAATGCCATGGCGTTATCATGGCTCACTGTAACCTCAAACACCTGGGCTCAAATAATCCTCCTGCTTCAGCCTCCACAGTAGCTGGGACTATAGGTGCATGCCACCATGCCCAGCCATTTTTTTCTTTCTTTTTGTTTTTTTTTTTTTTGAAACAGTCTTGCTCTGTCACACAGGCTAGAGAGTACCATGGTGTCAGCCTAGTTCACAGCAATTTCAAACTCAAGTGACCCTCCTGCCTTGGCCTCCCAGAGTGCTAGGATTACAGGTGTGAGCCACTGTGCCTGGCCTCCATCCTCCTCATTAAGATAAATCAATATCAATATGTGATGGAGAACAAAAATGATCCCATCACAGCGGCACTTACCACTTACAATGCATTGTCCAAATGTGATGCCATTCTCTTGAAAAGGACTTTAATGGTATCCAGTGGGGATTCTGAGAGGAGGAGTCTGTTGGAAGTATTATGGGAGGAAGGATAAATAAGAGGGCCAGCTGTCCTACAGGGGTCTTCCCCATGCCTTTGCTTCACTAGAACCCTGAGGAGATGGCTGGGCTGTCTGAGAATCTCTTTTTCTAAGTTTTTCTTTAAAACAAAAAAGAGGGATCAGGCGAGGTGGCTCACGCCTGTAATCCTAGTACTCTGGGAGGCCGAGGCAGGAGAATCATTTGAGCCCAGGAGTTTGAGGTTGCTGTGAGCTAGGCTGAAGCTGTGCTATTCTAGCCCAGGCAACAGAGTAAGACTCTGTCTCCAAAAAAAAAAAAAAAAAAAAAGGAAATATTTAGCATAACAATACTGTTAAATGTAGTTTGGAAGGAAAAAATTGATCCCACTAGTTTTCAAAACTACCTTAGTTCTAATATATTACTTTCCAATTTTTTTCCTCAAATAATCATATCTTTTTACACAGTTGCAATCAGAGTGTATTATTGCTTGGTCTCACTGCATTCCTTACGCCCTATCTATCAGTAGGCTGTTGATAGAACAGACCTTTCACTGCTTTGCGCTGACTTCTGGGCACAGTATAACCTATGCTAAAATTTCTTGAGAGAACCTAGCTGTGCTCCAGTCTTATATACCCCACATTCCCCACTCATCACCCCATTGAGAAAGAAGCTCTATAAGACTATAAGATGTCCCTTGTAAGCCCTACAGATCCTGGTGGCTACAGTTTTCTTTAAGAGGAACATGATGTATTTAGGGGGTAGATAAGGCCAATCCATGCTTGTATGGACCTAAATGTGTAACAAGCAAAGATAAGGAATTATTCACAATGCAGAATCTGCACTTTTCCTTTTCTGTAATACATTGTTCAATGTTGCCAGTGTTTTAGTGATTATTTTTACAGTCTATCTGTGGAGTGTATTGTGTATTCATTTATTTTTCATTGCTAGAACCCACTTGTACTTGACAAATGAGTTGAAAGTATACCGGTAGGGGGCGTTAGCCTCTATTTTAAGTCCATGGTACTCATTTGTTTGGATCTCTTGCTGATTGTTTGGACAATGATGATCTTACCTTTTCACAGAGGAGAAGGCCAATTTGGAGAATAAGTTTCTTGGGAAGAATGGGGCAGCAGGGCTTTTTCAGGGTAAAACTCCTTTGAGAAAGGCTAATCTTCAGCAAGCTATTATCACACCTTTGAAACCAGGTAAGAAAACATCTTAGAAAAAAAAGCTCTTTGGCAGAATGGTGGGACAGTGTATTAGGAGCCCGACAATCTGGGAAAATTACTTAAATGCTATATTCCTTGGTTTATTGGTGAAATGGGCTAATTCATTTCATGATGAATGTAAAGCTAACAATCTGTTGGAACTTAAGCTAATATAGAATTTTATTGCCAGATACGTAACTGTTTTCTTTTTATTACAAGATTTAACGTGACCTATGTTTGTCTGGGAAACAAACTAGCAGAAGAGAAGAGTTTACTGCTTGCCTTCTTGCTAGTGTACAAGAATTCTTTGAGTAACGTATCTGATTTTAAAAGATGATTGACATTTACACTGGAGATTACTAAACCTGCAGAATATTGTCTATTTGATCAGAACACAAGGAACTTTTTTTTTTTTTGAGACAGAGTCTTGCTGTGTTATCCCAGGTAACAGTTTAGTTATACCACAGTTCAGTGGCATCATCAAAGCTCACTGCAACCTCAAACTCCTGGGCTCAGGTGGTTTTCCTGCCTCAGCCTCATGGGTAGCTGGGACTATAGGCACATGCCTTGATGCCCGGCCAATTTTTCTATTTTTAGTAGAGTCGGGGTCTCGCTCCTGCTCAGGCTGGTCTTGAACTCCTCAACTCAGACAGTCCTCCTGCTTCAGCCTCCCACAATGCTAGGATTACAGGCATGAGCCACAGTGTCTGGCGTTGAGTTGGTTTTTGTATGTAGTGAGGGATGGGGGTCTATATATGGATATCCAGTTTTATTTTACCTTTTTTTTTTTTTTTTTGAGACAGGGTCTTGCTTTATAATGCAGGCTAGAGTGCAGTGGTGTGATCATAGCTCACTGCAACCTCAAACTCCTGGGCTCAAGTAATCCTCCTGCCTCAGCCTCCTGAGTAGCTGGGTCTACAGGTGTATGCCACCATAGCTGGCTAATTTTTAAAATTTTTTTTGTAGTGACGAGGTCTTGCTATGTTGCTCAGGCTGGTCTTAAACTCCTGGCCTCAAGGGATCCTCCCGCCCTGGCCCCTCAATGTGCTAGGATTACAGGCGTGAGCCACTGTAGTCCACCTAGGATGTATGTTTTTTTTAAGGTGGTACTACCTTAGGTTGGCAAATAGGCAGGTCCCTTGATACTTAATTTCTGTTTCAACCAAAGTAGCTTTTATAAACTGGTCTTCTGCAGAAGATTTCACTGAAATTAAGGGATGATAACTTGGATTATCCTTCCTTGCTTAGGAAGGATATTTATATATATATATGTACACATCATATATATATAATGTTTATATGTATACACACACATAATTTTAAATCTAGAGTTCTGACATGTAACAGATTATGTCACACAAAAAAATAAATCTAGAGTTCTGTATTAAGTCATATGTATATGTTAATATATTTATGTCTGTCATCTCTAACTATTTTCCTTGAGATTTGATTGCTGACTAGTTTTTGGTCTCTTGCAGTTGACAACACTTATTACAAAGAGGCAGAAAAGGAAAATCTTGTGGAACAATCCATTTCATCAAATGCTTGTTCTTCCCTGCAAATTGAGGGAGCCATATCAAGAAAGACTCCAGCCCAGGCACAGAGGTAAGACTGTTTGGGGGCTCAGAAGTGGTGGTTATAATAATAATGTTCAAGGAGTAGTTACTGGACAGAGCACGTACTATGAATCCATACTACATTAGACTCTTTATGTTACCTTTTTTAATTCTCATAATATTTATGAGTTGTAGGTAGTATGCTTAGTTTATAGAGAAGGACTCAGAGATACTAAGTTGCTTGCCCAAGGCAAGTTTATTTCAGAGCCAGGATTCAAACCCTTATCAGTCTGGTTTCAAAGTCCTTGTATAGATATAACTGTTACATGTTCCTGATGTCAAATGTCTCTTCTTTGTTCTCTGGTATTACTTAAGCTTTCTTGTGGTTGTGTTTGCATAGTATCTTTATCCTTTTACTTTCAACCTGCTTTTGCGTTTGATTTAAAAGTACATCTTTTGTAGGCAGCACTTAGTTGGCTCTTGCTTTTTTTTAATCCAGTTTGATAATAATCTTTGCTTTTTGCTTGGAATGTTTGCAATTTGTATTTACTATTTGTATTTGCTATAGTTACTGATTTGGTTAGGTTAGATCTGCCATTATTGATTTTGTATTCATCTCATTTTTTTGTTGCCATTATTGTACCTCTGTTTTACCTTTTCTGTTTTGTATCATTCAAATATTTTTTATTTTTTAATTTAATTTAATTTTTTTTGGAGAAAGAGTCTCACTCTATTGCCCAGGCTAGAGTGCCATGGCGTTAGCTTAGCTCACAGCAACCTCAAACTCCTGGGCTCAAGCAATCCTTCTGCCTCAGCCTTCCGCCTCAGCCTTCCGAGTAGCTGTGACTACCTGCATGCACCACCATGCCCAGCTAATTTTTCCTATATATTTTTAGTTGTCCAGCTAATTTCTTTCTATTTTTAGTAGAGACGGGGTCTCGCTCTTGCTCAGGCCGATCTCAAACTCCTGAGCTCAAACGATCCTCCTGCCTCAGCCTCCCAGAGTGCTAGGATTACAGGCGTGAGCCACTGCGCCCGGCCTCAAATATTTTTTAGTATTTTAATTCATCTGTTGGCTTTTGAACTGTATTTCTTTGCTATTTTTTCTTTTAAATTATTATTCTAGGATTATAATACACATATTTTAACTTTTCACAGTTCATTTAAAGTTAATATTGAATCAACTACTTTGGGTAGAATATAGGAACCTTACAAGAATATATATAGTCCCTCTCCTCCCCATCCTTTGTGCTGCTTTATATAGTCATATGTCTTTTAAAGACCTTAAGAGAAGCAATAATACATATATTTACCTGCTTATTATTTCTGGTGCTCTTGATTCCTTCCTCTAAATCCAAGTTATCATCTGGTGTCCTTTTCCTTCAGCCTGAAAAATTTCATCAGCATTTTCTGTAGTGTAGGTCTGCTCATGCATGATAGATTCTCTCAGTTTCTGTTTATGAAAATGTCTTTATTTCACCTTTATTTTAGTTTATTTTTTATGGAGGTGAAATTCACATAACATAAAATTAACCATAGTAGGCCGGGCGTGGTGGCTCATGCCTGTAATCCTAGCACTCTGGGAGGCCGAGGTGGGAGGATCGCTCAAGGTCAGGAGTTCAAGACCACCCTGAGCAAGAGCGAGACCCCACCTCTACTAAAAATAGAAAGAAATTAACCAGACAACTAAAAATATATAGAAAAAATTAGCCGGGCATGGTGGCGCATGCCTGTAGTCCCAGCTACTCGGGAGGCTGAGGCAGGAGGATTGCTTGAGCCCAAAGAGTTTGAGGTTGCTGTGAGCTAGGCTGACGCCACGGCACTCTAGCCGGAGCAACAGAGTGAGACTCTGTCTCAAAAAACAAACAAACAAACAAACATAATGTTGAATGAAATAAATCAGACAGGAAAGAATACTTGCAGCAGTCTCATTACATTATGTAAACTATTTTTGCCTAAAACTAACATAGCATGTTTATGGAATTCATGTTTATTTGCTTATTTGGTGAAACAGTAAGGAAAAGGTAATGATTACTGTGAAAGTCAAAATAGCAATGGTCATCAGTGCTCTGTATTTTGGTCTAGATGGTGATTTTGTGAGTCTTCACTTTGTAATCATCTAACTATTTTTGTTTTGTGCACTTTTTGGTATGTGTTA
>CM052436.1:185073229-185086457 GCA_028533085.1 Varecia variegata | reverse complement strand
GGACTACAGGCATGCGCCACCATGCCCAGCTAGTTTTTTCTATATATTTTTAGTTGGCCAGATAATTTGTTTCTATTTTTAGTAGAGACGGGGTCTCGCTCTTGCTCAGGCTGGTCTCGAACTCCTGAGCTCAAACAATCCGCCCGCCTCGGCCTCCCAGAGTGCTAGGATTACAGGCGTGAGCCACCGCGCCCGGCCAGTATGTGTTATATTTTAACAAAAAAAAAAATAAAGGGGTAGGGGAGCAGCTAAAAGAAAAAGGTGAAAATAAATACCTTAGTCAATTTCTAGGAGACCTGATGTCTAATTTCAAGTCTGAAAGTAAGTAGCTGTGACTAGTTACTAACAGGGTGACTAACAGAGTCAAGTCACCTCATCTTTTTGGACTTTTACCTATGAAAGGAGGGGGTTGTACTAGGTGATGTCTGGCAAGTTTTTTTGTTTTAATCAGCTTTATTAATATCTAATTTACAAACATCAGTGGTACCATCAAAAAGTACCAAAATTTTATGGTTGAATTTCAAAAGCTATCAGCAAGAGAAGAGAGATTAGATCTTTAGAGTGGAGATAACATTAACTTTTTATTGCTCCTTATAGTTTGACATCCTTTCACATTTCTGAGGAACGTTTGCATATCTGTAGTTGATATATTCATTATAGATACATTTTGTCAATTCTTCTATCATAGAAGATCTATTAGACTCTCTGCTCAGAAGGATTTGGAACAGAAAGAAAAAGACCATGTAAAAATGAAAGCCAAGAGATGTGCCACTCCTGCTGTAGTCATTGATGAAATTCCACCCCTTAAAAAAATGAAAGTGTAAGTAGCCACAACTTCTTACTGCCAAGGGCAGACATACTGTGTCTTGCATACCACCTGTAAAGTAAGTTTCTTTCCTGAATTTACACTTTAGAGTGAACAGAGTAAAATTACAAATGGGTACATCTGCAGTCTATTGGATACACCTGGAGCTTGGGAAACTCCTAGAACTGTGACCATGCTGAGGTGAATTGTTACATGTGTCCTATAGGGTGCTCAAATCTTAGTTGGCTTATACTTTTCCCGTTTGCTTCTATGGTTAATAACAAGCTGAATATATGGTGCTGCTTGGTCTTATTTTTATCAGTTAAAAATGTGTTTTCCTTCAAGGAAGTCTATTCAAGTAGAGTGGTTTAATAATGACTTATGTGTTTCACAGAAGTCTAAAAGTAGTTTGCTTTGGTTCAGTGACTGAAAGATGCCAAACCTAGTATCTCTGATTCTTAGCTTTTTTTTTTTTTTTTTTTAAAGCCTAGTCAAGTGAAACAGTGGGAGTAGTGAAGGAATAAAGAAATCTGTAACTGGCTGTGATCAGTTAGTAATCCTTAGCTTTTTATTTTCATACTTGTTGCTCAAGATGGCTGCTCTGTGTTTCTTAGCTTTTTGCCTTTGCTTATTGCCTCATTATCACAAGATAACTGCTATATCTCTAGGTATCACATCTATGTTCAAGAGAAGGAGAGTATCATAGAGGGGCAGCACCCGTATCAGGAAAGTGAAATCTTTCCCAGAAACCCTTAAATTATATCTCAGTTGCCCAGACTATATCACTTGGGTCCTCTAGTTGAAGTAGAGGTTGTCAAAACAAGTATAATACTTACTTGTAGCTTGGTACATTGCTGCTTCCCCCCAAATTGGAGTTCTATTAATAAGAAAGAGATAGACTAGATTGGGAAGGCAACTAACTGTTGTTTGTTCATTTGATGGTGAGCAGGTAGAATCCCTCCTTATTCTCCTGAACCACCACTAGACAACTCTAACCTTGACTTCTGTTGGCTTTCTTGAAGTTTACTCATTGGAGTCATTAGAATATATGATCTAATGATACTATTGGAAGAATCTTGTGGTTGAAGCATGCTTGTTATCCTGAAGACTGAGAAAATTTAAGCCACATGTGGTAGATCTGGGGAGGAGGGTGGTGTGAGATATGCTTTAGGGAATTGAGAGTATATTTTTTGTCCTTTAAACTCAAGTTCTAACACAAAAAAGAAGCCAGAGGAAGAAGGCAGTGCTCATGAAGATATTTCTGAAAAGAATGAATCTTCCCCAGAGAAAGCCAAGGGCAGACATACTGCACCTCGTATACTACCTGTAAGGTAAGTTTCTTTCCTGAATTTAAACTTCAGAATGAGTAGAGTAAAATTACAAAATGTCCATCTGCAATCTGTTTGGTGCACCTGGAGCTTGGGAAACTCCTAAAGCTTTGACTAGGTTAAGATGAATTGTTACATGTGTCCTAGAGGATGCTCAAATCTTAAACAGTGAGAAAAACATACTATTAAAGCAAATTTAAAATAAATATAAAAGGAAAAAGTTAGTAAAGATTTGTACTACCTAAATTGAACAGTGTTCAAGCTCTCTTCTGGCTTTTTCCTAAGTAACATGTATATTTTCATAGTCAGTTAATAAATAAGCCTGGGTTTTGCTTTATTTACTTACCATGAGACTACTTCATTTATTTTCTGTGCTGCTACAAAATCTTCACATTTATCCTTTTTTGATAGATTGTTAATATTCTATCAAATTATATTTAATCATTTCCTGTTGAAAATGTAGTTTCCAATTTTTACTGTAATAGTGAGTAACTTTATATGCAGAGCCATTTCTGTATAGTCTCAGAATAAAGAAAGAGAAATTCCTTGATCAAAGGGTATGACTGATTTTAGGGGTGTTGATATTTATTGTCAGTTTTATTTCTGAAATAAAAGTACCAAATCACAGTGCCATTAGCTTTGAGTATTTTTATTCAAATATAAAATATTATAGTCTCTTCTGTATTTTTTAGCTTTTACAATTGCTTCAAGTTTAATGGATATAATACTGATGGTACCAAATTATTTTAAAAAATTTCATTGTAAATTGATAATTTTATAATTGTATTTATGGGGTATAAAGTGATGTTATAATTTATGGCTACAATGTAGAATAATTAAATCAAGATAATATATGTCACCTCAAATACTTATTTTTTTGGGTGACAACATTTGAAATCTCTCTTAGCAATTTTGAAATGTACAATACACCATTATTAACTATATTCATCATACTATGCAATAGATCTCAGAAAACTTATTCCTGCTGTCTGAGATTTTATATCCTTTTACCATCATCTCCCCATTCCCCCCAACTCCCAGCATCAAATTATTTTAATTTTTATTTATTTGCTGACAAGACTATATTGTTGTTATAAACATCATCTCCATATTTTCTCCTTAGTGAATTGTCTGTTTCCTTTTTTATTTATCTATAAATGGTGTTAGTGATATTCTCATTACTAAGAATGGCTACTCTATATTGCACTTTACCATGTGTCAAGCACTTCAGAAACATTATCTGATTTAACAGTTGTGGATATTCTGTGAGCATGAATATTTTTATTCCTCATTTTACAATGGAGAAAACTGAGGCATAGAGAGGTTAAATAGTTTTCTCAAGATCATGTCAGCAGAAAATGAAATGACATAGCTGAGATTTGATCCCTACTTGGCTTTACTTCTACGTCTGTTCTCTCTATTACAGTTATTTTATGTATATTAACCCTTTGCCACCTTTGCAAATATGTTCCGCATTCTACTGTTTTTTGTTTGTTTGTTTGTTTGTTTTTGAGTCAGGGTCTCACTCTGTTGCTCTAATTAGAGAGCAGCGGATCCTAGCTCACTGTAACCTCAAGTTACTGGGCTCAAGCGATCTTCCTGCCTCAGCCTAGCTCACTGTAACTTCAAATTACTGGGCTCAAGTGATCCTCCTGCCTCAGCCTCCCAAGTAGCTGGGACTACAGGGGTGTGCCACCATGCTCAGCTAATTTTACTATTTTTTGTAGAGACAAGGTTTCACTATGTTGACCAGGCTAGTCTCAAATTCCTGGCCTCAAGTGATCCTCCTACTTCAGCCTCCCAAAGTGCTAGGATTACAGACGTGAGTCACTGCGCCTGGCCTCTACTAGTTTTTTAATTTTTTTTTTCTTATGGCATAAAAGCTAATCATATAGTCAGATTTCTGGTTCTCTTATAATGTCTTCTAAGTCTGTTTTAGCTATTTTTCTGAAATTTTTTCAATATTTTGCATCTTGATTTTTTTTATAGTGTCATATAATTAAGTCAGTATCTGTTTATTAGATAATATTTTTTGTTTTTGATGGTAATTTTAGCACAAGTTAAAAACATTATATAATGCCTGTAGGTACTTTGAATGATTGAGCCCCTTTCCCTTCTCTTTTCTTATCTCCTTTGCTGATTTGTCCTTTAGGCGGAAGGTTCTAAAAAGTACTGAGGAGCAAGAGTTGGAGAAGAGAATGAAAATGCAACAAGAGGTGGTGGAGATGCGGAAAAAGAATGAAGAATTCAAGAAACTTGCTCTTGCAGGAGCAGGTCAGCTTGGCTCTGGTTGAGTCTGATTTATGAGGGGTGCTTCTTATAATCTTGGTAGGGTTTTTTTTTGAGGTCCCTAAAGCAAAAAAAAGGCTTTCATAGTAGTCAGCATAAAAAGATGTGTTTATTTAGAAGGCTGGATGTGGGTTCCATCCATATCCCAATGCTCATTCTCTGGAACATGTTATATACATTGGTCCTTTCTTAGAGCATGCTATTCCTCTCCTTTGTTTTAGAAAAAGAAGGAACTAGAATTGAGATAGAAGATAAAGTAATTGGGCAGGCCAGTTTGTTGTTGTTTTCCCTTTTTATCCTAAAGGCAGAGGAAAAGAAAACTGAGTGACATCCAGTTTCTATCTATGGAGGAAAAGTATGATGAAGGAGCTGAAGGGTCACAGTTCTGCTTTGCTCTGGCACACAATTATTATTGGACTGGCAGAGTCATAGCTATAAAGCCCTCATTACTGGGCTGAAAAAACACCCCTGAAGTTTATGGGGTTTTCTTCTTAGAGCTAAGTGTGCTTTTAAAGTCAATACATCACTTTTCCTAGGAAGTGTTCCAGTTACTCTGTTCTTCTAGCGTTTTGACCACACCTGGGAGATGGGCTTCTTCTTGCCTATGCTACCTCTTCATAGTTTCCATCTGCCTGAAGGGCCTCAAACCTATTAGTACTCAATGAATATGACACATATATTGGTGTCCTTGAGGACTGTTGCAAGTTTTGGGTTACATGTGGATAGTGAATGAAGTTAGATTCATGGTAATAGAAATACTAAAAGGACTGTATTAAAAGGGGATTTACTGATGTTCCCTATTCTTAATGTTATCTCTGTGTTTTACTTTCTTATCAGGGCAACCTGTGAAGAAATTAGTGAGCCAGGTAACCAAATCAGTTGACTTCCACTTTCGCACAGATGAGCGCATTAAACAACATCCTAAGAACCAAGAGGAGTATAAGGAAGTGAACTTTACATCTGAACTTCGAAAGCATCCTTCATCTCCCGTAAGTTAATGGACTAAATGAATATTCCTGTTACTAATTCAGTTAGGATTTCAGGTGTAGCATTTGTGGTTACTATAATAATACAATGGAGAGAAGCATATTTTTTTTTTTTTTTTTTTTTGAGACAGAGTCTCACTCTGTTGCCCGGGCTAGAGTGAGTGCCGTGGCGTCAGCCTAGCTCACAGCAACCTCACACTCCTGGGCTCAAGCGATCCTTCTGCCTCAGCCTCCCGAGTAGCTGGGATTACAGGCATGTGCCACCATGCCCGGCTAATTTTTTCTATTTTATATTTTTAGTTAGCCTGATGATTTGTTTCTATTTTTTAGTAGAGACGGGGTCTCGCTCTTGCTCAGGCTGGTCTCGAACTCCTGACCTCGAGCGATCCACCCACCTCGGCCTCCCAGAGTTCTAGGATTACAGGCGTGAGCCACCGCGCCCGGCCAGCATATGTTTTTAATTAGGATAGTTTTAAATCCATACGTTGCCCCCTGTTAGCTATGTGATTTTGGACAAATCACTCTATCTTTTTGGGAACCATCTTACCAAGTTGCTGTGAAAACTGAATTGAGACTGTACAGGGCTTATGGGGAAAATGGGGTTGAGGCAGACCACTCAAATCCTGTGCAGTTTTGTTACCAGAGTACCAAAAAAAAACAATAACAATCTTAAGTAAAAGTCTAGTGCTTATAATCTTTACTTGAATTTGTAGTCAGCATCATCATTTTTTGAAGTCAGTCCTTCACAGTTGTAAACTCTGAGGTTGTGTTTCTTCCTTTGAGATACAGGTCTTTGAAGAGTTTTGCTTCCAAGTGGAGACCAGTTTTATCAAAATTAATGATCCCCTAAAAAAGGGCCAAGGATCCAGAGAGTAGGCTTCTTCATCAGTCAGTTTGGGGGAGCATATGGGGAGATTTTGCTGATTCAGCTACCTGATTGGTTGCAGACTGAGAAGTCCAGTCAAGTTATTTATTTATTTATTTATTGAGACAGAGTCTCGCTCTGTTGCCCAGGCTAGAGTGCCGTGGCACCAGCCTTGCTCATAGCAACCTCAAACTCCTAGGTTCAAGGGATCCTCCTGTCTTAGCCTCCTTAGTAGCTGGGATGATAGGTGTGCACCACCACGTCCGGCTAATTTTTTCTATCTTTAGTAGAGATGGAGTCTCGCTCTTGCTCAGGCTGGTCTCGAACTCCTGACCTTAAGTGATCCTCCTGCCTCAGCCTCCCAGAGTGCTAGGATTACAGGCATGAGCCACCACGTCTGGCCTCCAATCAATTTTTTGTTAATGGATTTGAGGGTGGGATGTCTTTGCAGCTTTTTTCCCCCTTTAAATTTTAAAATAGCTTGCTCTGGATTTCTTCAAAACATTGACATGCTTGGGGAAGAATTGCCTATTTACTATTACAGAACAGACAATTTGTGAAGTGCTAGATCCTTTCTTCCTATTTTTCTTTTCTTTTTTTTAAGGCTAAGAATAGACTGGTTATAGTCCTTGCTCAAGGACTGACAAACTTCAGAGTAATAATCTTGGCTTCACATAGGCCCTTTTTTTTTTGAACCTTTGTGCTGAATATGTGGCTTGTGGTAGATCCTAGTTCTTCCATAACCCTTCATTTGGGTAACAACTTTTCTCTTTTACAGGCCCGAGTGACTAAAGGATGTACCATTATTAAGCCTTTCAACTTGTCCCAAGGAAAGAAAAGAACATTTGATGAAACAGCTTCTACGTATGTGCCCCTTGCACAGCAGGTTGAAGCCTTCCATAAACGAACCCCTAACAGATACCATTTGAGGAGCAAGAAGGATGATATTAGTAAGTTTCCTACCAATATTATAGCTGGATGGAGCCTCCTCTAGAATCCCCTTTGTCTGCATCTTAGGCACAAATTTGTCTTTAGCTTTTCAGCTAAAGTATGGCATGTGACTACATGCAGACAACAAATGTATACTTTAGAATTTCTCAAACCACCCAGCTATCTGTTCATGTTTATCCATCAACCATGATCCTCCTGGTCAATAATTGGCCAAGGGGAATGAATCAAGGTAACCTGGAGGATATCTTTGTCATGTGTCAAACAGTGATGGTGCATTTACTTACCTATAGGAAATTCATTCATTCAAGTTGTGTGTTTTTGTTCATTGATTTAGCAAATTTTTTACTGCTACTAACCAGGCACTATGTTCGGTGTAGGGGGTAGAGAGGTGAACAAAATGGACTTGGTACTACTCAACATCAAGTTTCTAATTCAGTGAGAGAGATAAATAGATCATTACAAATTATGGTAAGGGCTATGGATGTGGAGGGAGAGGCAAGAGTCAAGGGAGGTGGGAGAGAGGTAAAACATATCTGAATGCTGAGAAGTCTCTGTCAGAAGTTGAAAATACAGGAGAGAGGAGATAACCAATGGATTAAGTCCTTGAGCAGGCAGGTAGGATGGAGGTACTTGGCACAGGTGGAGTGACTGTTCTTTGAAAGGAGGATAGAAGAGTGAGAGGAATAGAAGAGTGAGAGGGTGCAAATGCTGGTGGATTTGTAGATTTGGTGTCAACAGATGAGGGAATTCTAATCTTGTAGTTTCTCACTTTATGAAAATAATTTCTGTAAGAGGGAAGATGAAGTCTGAGGAGCGGAGATGGTATACAATGGTTCTTGAGAGTATAGGGCTGGATAAAGCAGAATCTGGTCACTTGAGGGTCTCTAAATTTTTCCTACCCTGGCATAGGTGTTGCTTAGCACTATATTAAGTAACCAGGTGAATTCCTTTGAGTACAGCATTTCTTGGTATTGTTATTATGTTCTAGTAGCTAAAATCATTTTGTTAGATTTTATATTATGAAAATAATGAAATATTTCTTTTTATTCTAATGGAATAAAATTTAAATATTAAACATGGCTTTTTAAATAATATATGACTTTTAGAGTCTGATATGCCCTGCTTTTAGAATCCTAGTCACGGCAAATAGAAATTTTTATGCCATTTTTATTTAAAACTTTGTATAGGTACAGCTAAATAATGGTTGTATGTATATTTGAAGCACGGCTTATTTCTGAGATAAATAGATTTGGTTTTGATCTCCCACTGTTATATGATATTGATAAGATCTAAATTAAAGGACTCATTCTATATAATTATGAAAATTTTAAGGTTTTCCCTGACCAGGAAGATTAATATTTTTTATGAGTGGTGGTATGGTCTTAATATTGATGCTTTGACATAGATTTTTTTTTTTGCTTTCTCCGTTTGCCTTTTTTTTTTTTTTTTTTTGGATACAGGGTCTTGCTCTGTTGCCTAGGCTAGAGTACAGTGGTGTCATCATAGCTCACTGCAGCCTTAAGCTCCTGGGCTTAAGGGATCCTCCTGTCTCAGCTTTCTGAGTAGCTGAGACTACAGGCACATGCCACTATGCCCAGCTAATTTTTAAAATTTTTTGTAGAGAGAGGGTTCTCACTGTGTTGCTCCGGCTGGTCTTGAACTCCTGGGCGCAAGTGATCCTCCTGCTTCAGCCTTTGAAAATGCTAGGATTATAGGCATGAACTACCATTCCCAGCCTCCCTGTGATTTTCTATAGGAGGTGGTCTTGATGCTTTGATATAGATGATTTTAGGAAATTCATAACATTGGGAATTATTACTTTATCTTTAGAAAGACCATATATCTTAAAGCTGGAATAAGCAAGAATCTTATTTGTCAATAGCAAGTGAAATAGTTGGCATTGTTAAGGGAAAATACAGGCCTGTGCAATGATAAGGAACCCATCAGACATGGATGGAGTTCAAGTTCAGAAGATATTCAGTTGTGTGCATGCTTCAACAAAAATACATAAAAAGAAAAAAAAAAAAAGTTCAGAAGATAACAGTAGAGTTTACTCAAAGGCTACCACCTTAGTCATAACCCTCAATAAAGAATGATGGAGAAGAAGAGACTGAATGTTTGTTAGATTAACAGATGTGAGCTGAGCTAAGTGGGAGGGCCCACCACTCCGTGGTTTGTTTATCCATCTCTGGGCTACCTAGTTGAGTCACCACTTGGCAGGTAAACTGGATCTTAGGGAGCTAGGTAAATGTCTGTCATCTTGGTTTATAGGTCTGTTACCCTCCAAATCTTCTGTGCCAAAGATCTCCAGAGACCCACAGACTCCTGTACTGCAAACCAAACAGCGTGCAAGGCCTGTGACCTGCAAAAGTGCAGCAGAGCAGGAGGCTGAGGAGCTTGAGAAACTGCAACAGTAAGTCCTATCTGAGGAAGAGTTCCAAAAACCTCCCTACTTGCTTCTCAGTTCTATAACAGTTAATATTTTTCTTTTCATGAAAATTTATGGGGTTTGAGTTGTAGGCTCTGTAGGCTGTTTCCCTGCCTCTATGATTAAAGAACTAAAGTGGGACTATGGAGATGTCCTAGAGTGTAAACTGGTAAAAATTTAATGCAGAAATTGGAGTTGGAGAACTTACTTAGATTCCAATTAAGGAATATCCTCTGAGGTTAGGTTAGGTAGATCCCACCCTGTTATGGCTACCCAGGGGGTTGTTACAGCTGTAATCAGTGGAGGAAATGGGAACTTAGCATTGGAGTTTCCTATATTCTTCCATTCCTTTTTATGCCTCTTTTAAAGAGAGAGGGAGCTTCCTCTGTGAAGAGAAGCCCCCATCTTTAATGCAGTGGGAATGTTAGAACTGTCTCATTTATTCTTTGTTCTAGAGGTAAAGATAATGGCTATGGAGAGAGTTGAAATTTTACTGTGCATAATGGGTAATTTTAATGATTATTTTTTGGTTTTGGCCCACTTTGTTGTTTGAGTAGTTTTCATTTTATTAAAAATTTTTTTGTGGTTGTCATTTGAACTCTCACTTTACAGATACAAATTCAAAGCACGGGAACTTGATACCAGAATTCTTGAAGGTGGGCCCATTTTGCCCAAGAAACCACCTGTGAAACCACCCACTCAGCCTATTGGCTTTGATTTGGAAATTGAGAAAAGAATCCAGGATCGAGAGTCAAAGAAGATATCAGACGATGAACCCTTCGAATTTCACTCCAGACCTTGCCCTACTAAGATCTTAGAAGATGTTGTGGTAAGAATAGTTGAGGACTCTGTATGCTGGCAGAAGTGTCCCGCTCATGACCAAATATCCACCCATTCACGGAAATATCTGAGTAGATACTGTGAGCAGGGCATCATATTAGGAGCTGTAGGTGATAAAGAGACATATTGGAAGTGGATTTTGCTCTTAGACAACTTAAAATCCGTTTTGGGAAATAACATGTGTGAATAATGTAAAATGGACAGAAGTGTTCTAAGGGAGATGACAGTTTAAAGTACTATAGGAATTCAGAGGGGAGAATGATTTGTTCTAGAGAGAAGGAATTACCACCTGTTTCAGATGAGGTCATTGAGGGCCAGAGAGGTTATGTCATAATCCTAGGGCACTCAGCTAATACATGGTGGAGCAAGGATGAGAATTCAGGCACTCTGGCTCCAGAGTCTGTGATCTTAGCTCCTCATTATATTGCCTGTCCACTATATGATAGAATCTGGACTTGCAGAAATGCAAATGAAATGGACTGGCAGAGCATTCCAGGCAGTGGGAGTAACATGAAAAAATGGCTGAAGGTGGAAAACATGGAGCATCTATGGGGAACTGTTAGTGGATAACTTAAACTGGAGAAAAGAAGTTTATCAAGAACAACTGGAAACTAGATTAGAGAAGTGGGTTGTAGTTTGATGGTAGGCTCACAACCACAATTTTAGAGAAAATATGCAATCAGGAAGCAGTGCCACAAGCAAAGAATAAGTAATGGAGTTAAACACTTGCATAATTGTAAGGTGGTTTTTAGATAAATTTTTGTGCAGATGGGGAACACTACATCCTTCCCGCCAACTCCCTGGTTTGGATCAGTTTATGTTCAGGTTAACACCAGAAGAACTCTCTATTTTTCTATCCTCTTTTTTTTTTTTTTTCCTTGAGACCAGGTCTTGCTCTGTCTCCCAGGCTGGAGTGCAGTGGTGTCATCATAGCTCACTGCAACCTCAAACTCTTGGGCTCAAGCGATCCTCCTGCTTCAGCCTCCGAGAGTACTAGGATTACAGGCATTAAGCCACCATGCCCAGCCCCGCCGTCTTTTCTTTTTGCTTGTTTTAGAGTCACCATCATTTTAGGTGAAACTGTGCATCAAGATATTACCTTCAACTGGGTACCTGATTTTAGGTATTCTATTTTCTTAGCACAAAGTCAGAAGCAACAAAAGTTATATTTTCTAAGATTTACAAAAGTCATGATTATGCTTAGAAACGGTACTGCCTTCATATCATACTCTTTCAATTGAAAGTTTTTTGCATCTGAGACCTCTCTTCTATTCACAGTGCTCTTTTTTTTCTTATTTTACTGTGATGCACATGTACTATATGTCAAACTCTGTTACAACCAACTTTTAAGAAACCTCTCCCCACCCAAGTCATTGCCTAGGCTGAAATGCAGTGGCGTGATCATCTCTCGAGTAGCTAGGACTACAGGCGTGCACCACCAGACCTAGCTAATTTTTTTTTTTAAATAAAAATAAAACAGACTTTATTTAGAAGATACCTAGATAATTTTTTAAAAAATTATTTCATAGAGATAGGGTCCCGCTATGTTGCCTAGGCTGGTCTCAAACTCCTGGCCTCAAGCAATCCTCTTACCTTGGCCTAGCAAAGTGCTGGGATTACAGGCATGAGCCACTGTGTCTGGCCAACTTTAACTATTTTTAAAATCAGCTCACTTTGTAACTTAAAGTAATTTAAAAGGGAACTTTTAAATAAATACATAAATGGAAAACTAGTACTTTTTGCCATGACTAATGCAACAATAGTAGCTAATACTTAGATAAAGCTTATTATATGCCAGGTTTTTATTCTAGCTCATTACTTTATTTATATAATAATATACTTAATTTTCATAACAACCCTATAAGGTAAGTACTGTAGGTACTTTCATCAATCCATTTTACAGTTAGGAAACATAGAGGTTAAAGAACTCAGGCTCAGAGAAAGAGCCCCATGTCCATCTGAACACCCCCCCCCCACCCCCAGCTCCATCATCCCTCTGCTACCTACTTCCTCTTAGACCCAGGGATGTGCAAACCTGTCCCCGTGATACACTGTGATCACAAACTACCCAGTGGCAGAGCTGGGATACAAATCATAGGTAATATGGCTCCAGGGTCCATGCTCTTGTGTTAAAATAGAAGGTTCTTAGGAAATAAGTGATTAATAAAGTCTACCTCCCTCCTAAGATCTTCTTCCATACCAATCATATGTGAACTCCATTTTTGGAAACATAAATTAGGAAACTGGTTTGTGAGTTTGTTGTATGTACTCTGGAAATGCTAGGATGACAATGGTACATGGGAAGGGTGACTAGATTTCATTTAGAGTTAGTTAAATGTGGTCTTAAAGTAGCATTGTACCAGGTTATGCCTGTCGAGAATTCTGGATAAACAGATCTGCAGAGCACTAGGTAAGGTGTGACTGAATTGGAGTGATATGCTGAAGGGGGGAAGTGTTTGCCAAATCCAGCTGGTTCTCAGAATCGTCTGGAGCTCTTATTACATAAACAGGTTCCTGGGCCCCAGCCCTAGAGTTTTGATTTGTTGGGTGCAGCATAGGGGGAACCCAGGTGAAGAACTTAGTATGGTGCCTGACAGAGTAAGCAGTGGTGTTATTAATAGTAATGATTGTCATTTTATTGAGTGCTTACATTTTCCTGAATGCTTTATGTAGATTATCTTATTTATTTCTCATGACAACTCAAAGAGGTAGATTCTATTCTTATTCCTATTCTTT
>CM052436.1:185008718-185072729 GCA_028533085.1 Varecia variegata | reverse complement strand
TTTAGACAAGGAAACAAACACTAAGAGATGTCTAGTACACAGAGCCAGAGTTTGAGCCCATCGTCTCCTTAAAACTATATTATTCTACCCCACAATGCTTACTGTTATCATTGTTTATTATGGCAAATGAGGTTTTTGAGTTTGACACTGTTTGCAGCTCTCCCTACTAAAGTTTCTAGTGATTTCACTTCAACTCTTGGTTTCTAGAGAAGCAAAGCACAGAAGGAGATGTTAGATGTATTCTCTTTTACCCTCTTCATTTTTCAGGAAGAGAGGCTTTGAAAGGGGAATGTGGCTTGCCTATAGAAACATTTTTAAAAGTTGGTGGCAGAACTAAGAGTAGGTCTTTGAACTTCTAGTCCACTCTTAGAGCAGAACTGAAGAACCCACCTCCCAGAGCCTGTTGCAGCTTGTCTGTCTGACACTGTCATTCCCCAGCTGTGTCTCCCCAGTGCTGAAGCTCTGTTACCGTGTACCCTTATGGTGTTTCTTGTGCCCTCCCATGTGTGGTTGATAGGTGGCAATGAGACAGCAGGGCTGATGAGAGATGGGCTTGGGCAGCAGCGGCCATAAGGCAGAGGTGGAGTGATGAAAGCCTTGAGCATGAGGTGTAAAATGTGAACTTGCTGCCGACATCTAATGGAGAGCTTGGGTACCACGGAAGTGGAGGTGGTGTCAGTGAGGCCAGTGAGTAATTTTAGCAGAGATATTTTAGGGATGGCTCGGGGAGACCAGCAAGGTTTGTTTTTGTTGTTGTTGCTGTCGCTGTTGTTGTTTTGGGGTTTTTTGCATACTTCCTGCGATAACATTGCTTCACAGTAATTTCCTAACTGCTCTGGTACAGACCTGAGAGCTTGTTCCAGGGCACTTGGGGGCAAATCCTGCTTTAGGGAGAAATGTTCAACTCCCCATCCCTGTCCCCCATTCCTGGCTGCTTTTCCTCAATGGGTCATCTGTCCACCCACATTGCCCAGCTCTAACCACATACCACCTCCTTACAGATAACCTTCCCCAAACTTCCCATTGAGGGCACTTCCCCCAAGAGCATTTAGCTCCACATTCTGCTGGGTGTCTTTAGAGCACCTGTGAAAATTGGGAAGTATTTGACTTGTTACTTATTCATTATCTCTTTCCTCCACTAGAATCTGAGCTCCCTGAGAGTAGGGATCGTATATTTCTATATTATTCACTCTGTGTCTCCAGCACCTAGCATAGTGACTGCCACAGCACAGCCAGGCCGATACTGTATAACCGAGTGAGTGACAGTACAAGCTGAAATGCACCAGCCTGTGTTTCTATCCTATGTTAGACAGTGGGAATTCAAAGATGGAGTAAGACATGGCCCTTGTTCTCAAAGCTTTCACAGTCTGGTAGAGCAGATGGACATGTAAATAAATAAGTACAGTGATGTTAGCCAACACATGTTCATTGAACAGTTATTATCAAATCATCTTGTAGGTGCTGTGGAGAAGGCAAAGGAATACAAATAGCAATATCCCAGCCCTCAAGGAGCTTACAATTTTAAAAACTTAAAATTGCAAAACAAGAGGACTTCTCTGTTTCTAGAATCCCACTTTCCTTTTCATTATTTCTAATTGAACCCCCAGTTAGCTCTGATTGCAGTTGAGATGAGGTCTGGGTGGATAGTTGCTGCAAAAATGATTTTCATAAATCATCTTTTCCTCTCCCCAACTAATTATGAGGATTGATCCCATTCATAAATCTCTCTTTCATTATTAGAGATTAACATTGCTCCTCTTTTAAAATGCAAATTTCTCTGCTGGGTGGATACAGAGAGAGGGGAAAATAGGAAAAGTAGGATTATTTTAGAACTAAATGAGTCCTCAGGTATTTATTTTAATTACTTTGTTTTATGAAAAAAATCCCTGAGGCCTAGAAGACGATCTGATGTGCCCAGGGTTATACAGATTAGAAGCCGAGTGGGGCTAGAACAGACCCCTGGCTCCTCATCCACTGTTTTTCCCACTTCCACTTGCCTCTGTTGCATTCAAGCAAGATGCTGGTGTCCACTTGTTCAAGATATTGTAGAATAGATTTTTTTATTGTTGCACTTTTATAGTAGGCATCATTTCAAAACCCATTTCTTAGACATTTGTCACTCTGATTACAAGATCAGCTATATTGGATTTCACTATGCTAGTGGTTAGTGGTTCTAGCATTCTTTAGAAAACATACAAGAAATCTCACAGCAGAATGAGCATTCCCTTCACAGTGGTCACCTTGAGAGGCTATAAATCCTTTCCAATGATCGTGATATTACACAAAGCATTTTTGTTTGTTTGTTTGTTTGTTTTTTGGATACAGAGTCTTGCTCTGTTGCCCGGGCTAGAGTCAACCTCAAACTCCTGGGCTCAAGCAATCCTTCTGCCTCAGCCTCCCAAGTAGCTGGGACTACAGGCATGTGCCACTATGCCCGGCTAATTTTTTCTATATATTTTTAGTTGTCCAGCTAATCTCTCTATTTTTTTAGTAGAGACGGGGTCTCGCTCTTGCTCAGGCTGGTTTCGAACTCCTGAGCTCAAATGACCTGCCCGCCTCGGCCCCCCAGAGTGTTAGGATTACAGGCGTGAGCCACCGTGCCGGGCCCACAAAGCATTTTGGAAAAGCCGCTTGTCTTGGATCCTGAGACATAGTCTTTTGGATCTCTTCAATGATGACAAATCTTCATATGTATTTTAAACATTAATTTGCTTTTAAAAGCCAATCTAAAATTATTTGGAACTAAAATGTCTGAGTAGTCCAAGATAATAGAGGTGAAAACAGTTTTGTTAAAAGTAAAGAGTGAGCAACTGTCTTGCATGGTCCAAAAAGTGACTTTGAAAGCCACTCCAAGAAAGACATTCCAAACGTGTTTGGAGCAGTTGTTGCAGCATTGTTGGGATTAAGGAGAAGTCTCCCAAGGTATTCTCTTAGAGTCCAAGGTATAAATTCTGTTACTCATGTGTTCATTCATTCTTACTCCATTCATTCAACAAACATTTACTGAATGCCTTTTACTTGCCAAGGTCTATGTTAGGCACTAGAGATTGATAGAATAAAATAGTCCTTACCCTCAAATATTTATAGGCTAACAGGGGGAGATGAATATCTAAATAAATAAATGCAGTGAAGTTTTGTATGGACTGTGATAAAACTGTCTATAGGGGAGAAAGGGGTAAGTTCTATAGGGCCTGGGAGTGGGAGGGATCTATTGAAAGGCTTTATAATGGAGAAGATGCTTCAGTGGAGGCTTGAAAAGATGAGTTGGGTGTTTTTAAGCAGCTGGGGAATTTCAGACAGCACAAGCAAAGGCATTGAGATAAGAACCAGGGGTACATTTGGGGAGTGGCCAGTAGTTCACTGTAGTTGGAAGATGGAGGGCTGAGAGGTAAGGCTGGAGAGTCTGGCAGGGTACCAAATTATGAAGCACCTTGTATTTCATGCCAAGGGATTTGTTCTACTACTGTAGGTATGCCCTAGAAGCCATTAAAGAATTTTAAGTCAGGAAGTAACATGATCAGATGTGTTTTAGAAAAATAATCCTGACTATATACAGAAGATGAACTGGAAGAATGAGATGAGAAGCTGAAAGACTATTAGGAGACGAGTGGAATGGCCCAGGTAATAGGTGATGTGGGCCTGTGATGTGCAGTGAAGACTTAGAGAGGAGCTGAAGAGAGTGCTGAGGGGTCAGGATGTGGATGCGAATGTAACGAATAAGGAGTGGTCTCAAGGTTTGTTTGTTTTTTTTTTAATTGATCTGGCCATACACTTCATTCAGAACAACAGCCCAAAACATACTATTTTGCAGTTAGGATTAATTACTAGAGTTGTGACAGAGTATAAATTCTATGAGAATTGAAAAATCCTTACCGAACAACTTTCTAAAATGTATTAAATTATGTGTACCATAAGATACATGTAATTCATTCTGCAGTGATTTGAAATATTAGTGGTGTTTTGAAATCATTAAGGGAAAATCTTCAGAGTAGTTGAATGAATTAGAATTATGGAATATAGAAAATTAACTTTCTTAATCTACCCTCAAAGAAATTTGAGAGTTAACAGTTTGGTGTTCTTTTATTTTCCATGCTTAGATTAATTATATGTACATTTTAAAAGCAAAAAAATGATATTCTGTTTTAGCAACTTGCCCCCCACATATTATGAACACTGTTTTATCTCAGTAATAAACATATATTTTATTTTTGATGGTTGTATAATATTGTATTGTGTGGCTATACCACGATGTGCCAAAGGATTTAATTGATCCTTTCGTGATAAATAACTAAGTTATTTGTAATTTTTTACTCTTTTGAAAAATGTTGTGTTGGTCATACAACTCAAAACGAAATTAAATGAGATCAAATACTGGAAGTTTTACATTGGGTAAATGAGTATGACCACTTAGAAATTTAATAGATAATTCTCAAAAGGTTAAAGCAATTTATATCCTTACTTTTACCCAACTCTATGTGAGTACTCACTTTTCTTCACATATGCCAATACTGGTATTAATTGGTCTTTTAAATATTACTCAGTCTCGTAGGTAAAAAAGATCTTGTCTTAATTTACATTTTTAAAAATTATTAATGATATTGAGCCTCTCCTATATCTTTGTGAACTGCTTGTTCTTGTTCTGTGGCTATTTACTTGCCAAACATAAATTTAGCCCTTTGCCCAATACATTTCCCCATTTGCCCTTTGAAGGTAATGTTTGTGAACATAAGTTCTTATTGTAGAGCTATGTATGGAATAGGTTTAAGAGAATGGACAAAATGTGTTCTGATCATAGACACATTTAGAAGTCTTTTTTAAAAGTTTTGTTTTCAAGGGATTGGGGATAGAAAGGAAGAGAAACCAAGGTGGGAAGATTGCTTGAGACCAGGAGTTCAAGATCAGCTTGGGCAACATGGCAAGACCCCATCTCTACAAAAACTAAAAAATTAGCTGGGCATGGTGGCATGCGTCTATAGTCCCAGCTACACAGAAGGCTGAGGCAGGAGGATCACTTGAGCCCAGGAGTTCGAGGTTGCAGTGAGCTATGATCATGCCCCTGTACTCCAGCCTGGGCAACAGAGCAAAATCCTGTCTTAAAAAAAGAGAAAGAGAATAAAAGATTTTTGATGAATCATATTTTTACTGGATATACAACTCTACCTATGTCCTTGTTATTTGCTCCTCTTCTGTCATGATGTTATCATCCACTTTTGGAGTGCTGCCACATACCAGATATGACTTTGTCTTAGGTGAACAACATAATAAAATAATAGACGTTTTTGATTCCTGATACATGAACTTTTCTTTAAGAAAGGAATTTAATCTTCTCAGACAGCCTAGTAGAAGTTCTTCTGGGATGTATAATTGATTTGCTTACTCTTTCCAGGGTGTTCCTGAAAAGAAGGTACTTCCAATCACTGTCCCCAAGTCACCAGCCTTCGCGTTGAAGAATAGAATCCGAATACCCACCAAAGGAGATGAGGTGATTCCCTGCGGGTAGGGGGTTTCTTTTTCCTTCTGCATATCCAGTCTAAGCCTTACTATTTCTTAAACTTAATGGAGTTTAAAGGTAACCACTCTTATCTGGAGTTGTCTTTAAGCATGAGTATGAACATTTGATCATCTTTTTTTTGCTCCTCCAAGAACAAAGTAGTTGGTAAGGGTATGAATCTTCTGGCTCTCAGTGAGAACTAGTTACAATTTATGGAAACAGTGAGGAAAAGTTAGGCATTGGAGGATTGTCTGTTTCTGTAGCATTGAAAATTACCTTTGTAACATGGATCAAAAGTTGCCAAGCTGGGACCAGGCAGAGTGGCTCACACCTGTAATCCTAGCACCCTAGGAGGCCAAGGCAGAAGGATTGCTTGAGGCCAGGAGTTCAAGACCATACTGACCAAGAGGGAGACCCTGTCTTTACAAAAAATAGAAAAAATTAGCTGGGAGTGGTGGCGTGCTCCTGTAGTCCCAACTACTTGGGAGGCTGAGACAGGAGAATCACTTGAGCCCAGGAGTTTGAGGTAGTGAGCTATGATGATGCCATTGCACCCTGGCCCGGGCAACAGAGTGAGACTCTGTTTAAAAAAAAAGTTGCCAAGCTCTGCACTTTATTTTGCCTTAGTTATTGTCACTATTCAGTGAGGGACTTTTAAAATTCATACAAAGCAGTTACATCCACCTTGCCCTATCTCCATTAACCCAGAAATTGCTAAGGTGGACTGTGTGGTGATGGTTCATGTAATTTTAATACATAAACTGGCATTGATCATGCTAGTTTCTTGTTACATCTCCCATTTTATCTATAAATATCCAGAGTTAGGGTAATTTTATAGCAGATCTCAGGCGTATGCCTTTTTATAGGTTCATTTGAAACTAAAATACACGGTAATCTTGTGTTACCAGCTTGAAACCAAACAACTTACTTGGTCCTATTCTGGGTTTGGCAACCATTAAGTCCCAGTCACATGTTTTAGTGGAGTCTGGAGGCAGCATGAAAGAAGAGGCTAAGGTATATGCTTGGTTGGGACCTATCTTCTGATCTTCATTTTATTCATACTACAGGGTGTCCCGAAAGTGGACATACACAGGGAAAATGTAGCTAAATGTACCCTTTTTTTTTTTTTCCCTTTCTTTTTTTTTCTTTTCTTTTCTTTTTTTTTTTTTTTGAGACAGAGTCTCTGTTGCCTGGGCTAGAGTGCCGTGGCGTCAGCCTAGCTCACAGCAACCTCAAACTCCTGAGCTCGAGCGATCCTACTGCCTCAGCCTCCCAAGTAGCTGGGACTACAGGCATGCACCACCATGCCCGGCTAATTTTTCTATATATATATTTTTAGCTGTCCATATAATTTCCTTCTATTTTTTTAGTAGAGACGGGGTCTCGCTCTTGCTCAGGCTGGTCTCGAACTCCTGACCTTGAGCGATCCTCCCACCTCGGCCTCCCAGAGTGCTAGGATTACAGGCGTGAGCCACCGTGCCCGGCCCACAATTTTTTTTTATGGCTGAGTAGTACTCCATGGTATACATACACATTTTATTAATCTACTCATGTATTGATGGTCACTTGGGTTGTTTCCACATCTTTGCAATTGCGAATTGTGCTGCTATAAACATTCGGGTGCAGATGTCTGTTTTATGAAATGTCTTTTTTTCCTTTGGGTAAATACCCAGTAGTGGGATTGCTGGATCAAATGGAAGGTCTACTTTTAGTTCCTTGAGGTATCTCCATACTACTTTCCACAGAGGTTGTACTAGTTTGCAGTCCCACCAACAGTGTATGAGTAGTCCTATCTCTCTGCATCCATGCCAGCATTTGTTGTTTTGGGCCTTTTTGATAAAAGCCATTCTCACTGGAGTTAGGTGATATCTCATTGTGGTTTTGATTTGCATTTCCCTGATGATTAGAGATGTGAGCATTTTTTCATGTTTGTTGACCATTAGTCTATCTGCTTTTGAAAAGTTTCTTCTCGTGTATTTTGCCCACTTTTTAATGGGGTCGTTTGACTTTTTTCTTGCTGAATTGCTTGAGCTTTTTGTAGATTCTAGTTATCAGCCCTTTATCGGATGTATAGCATGCAAATATTTTCTCCCATTCTGTAGGTTCTCTGTTTGCTCTATTGATTGTTTCCTTGGCTGTGCAAAAGCTTTTTAATTTGATCAGGTCCCATTTATTTATTTTTGTTTTTGTTATGATTGCTTTGGAAGTCTTCTTCATAAATTCTTTACCAGACCAATGTCTTATTATAAGAGTTTTTCTGACATTTTCTTCTAGAATTCTTACAATTTCATGCCTTAGGTTTAAGTCTGTTATCCATTGTGAATTAATTTTTGTGAGTGGTGAGAGGTGCAGATCCTGTTTCAGTCTTCTACATGTAGCTATCCAATTTTCCCAGCACCATTTATTGAGTAGGGATTCTTTTCCCAAGTGTATGTTTTTTTCTACTTTGTCAAAGATCAAATGGCAATATGAGGATGATTTTGCATCTGGGTTCTCTGTTCTGATCCGCTAGTCTATGTATGTCTCTATTCTTGTGCCAGTGCTCTTTGGTTACTATAGCCTTGTAGTATAGCTTGAAGTCTGATAAATTGATGCCTCCTAATTTTTTCTGTTTGCTTAAGGTTCTTTTGGCTACACAGGGTCTTTTGTGGTTCCATATGCAGCGTAGCATTATTTTTTCTAAATCTGTGAGAAATGACATTGGTATTTTAATGGGAATTGCATTGAATGTTTAAATCACTTTGGGTAGTAAAGACATTTAACAGTGTTGATTCTGCTGATCCATGAGCATGATATGTTTTTCCATTTGTTTATATCCTCTGCAATTTCCTTCCTTAGTGTTTCGTAGTTTTCCCTTAGAGGTCTTTCACCTCTTTGGTTAAATATATCTATCCCTAGGTATTTTATTTTCTTTGTTGCTATTATGAAAGGTATTGAGTCTTTTTTTTTTTTTTAGCCAGTCAATTTAGCAGTGGGGGATTGAATACCAACGGTATTGAGTCTTTGATTTGATTCTCAGCTTGACTGTTGCTGGTGTATAGGAATGCTACTGATTTGTGTATATTGATTTTGTAACCTGAGACTTTGCTGAATTTATTTATCAATTCCAGGAGTCTTTTGGCAGAATCTTTGGGTTTTCTAGATATCATCAGCATAGAGTGATAGTTTGACCTCTTCTTTCCCCATTTGGATACCCTTGATTTCCTTTTCTTGCCTGATTGCTCTGGCTAGGACTCCCAGCGCTATATTGAATAGAAGTGGTGACAGTGGGCAACCTTGTCTGGTTCCAGTTCTAGGTGGGAATGCTCTCAATTTTTCCCCATTCAGAATGATGTTGGCTGTGGGTTTTTCATATATGACTTTTATAATTTTGAGGTATGTTCCATGCATGCCTATTTTGTTAAGAGTTCTTATCATAAAGGGGTGCTGAATTTTGTCAAATGCTCTTTCTGCCTCTATCAAGAGAATCATATGGTCTTTGTTTTTGCTTCTATTTATGTGGTGAATCACATTTGCTTCTCTGGGAGGAAGCCCACCTGGTTATGGTAGATTATTTTTTTGATGTGCAGCTGAATTTGGTGTGCTAGGATTTTGTTGAAAAATTTTGCATCTGTATTCATAAGGGGTATTGGTCTGTAGTTTTCGTTTTCTGTTGTATCCTTTACTGGCTTTGGTATCAAGGTGATAATTGGCTTTGTAGAACAAATTGGGGAGGATTCCTTCCTTCTCAATGTTATGAAATAATTTTTACAGTATGAGTACCAGTTCTTTGTGGGCCTGGTAAAATTCAGCTGTGAAACCATCAGTCCAAGACTTCTTTTGTTGGGAGATTTTTTGTATTTCATTCAGCTTCCTTACAATCCATATTTGAAATTCTTTATCAGTTGTTTCAGTATTCTTGTTTTGGTTGGTTTCCATTGGTACAGAGTTATTGTTTTCTTTTGAGAGTGTCCTTTCATTCTGCTTTTTCACATATCTGGAGATCTTTTGCTGATTTCTTTTCATCTGGGGCAGCTTTTGCTTCTTACTTTTGAATTTTCTTTTGATTGGATTGAGAAGTCTTGTTTCTAACCTGTAATTTTTTACTTAGGAAGAGGATGAACTGGTAGTGATAAGAGCTCAACCTGTACCACATTATGGGGTGCCTTTTAAGCCCCAAAGTGTAGAGGCAAGAACTGTGATGTGCCCTTTCTCCTTTGATTCTCGAGACAAAGAACGTCAGTTACAGAAGGACAAGAAAATAAAAGAACTGCAGAAAGGGGAGGTAGGTGTTTCCATCTCTGCATGTCGCATAATATTATTCTTTGATCCCTCAAAGATAATCTTTTCTGTAGCACTTTTAACTGTAAAATCACTAACTTCCTTTGATCCCTCTAAGAACCCTATAAAATATAAATGGGGCAAGCAATTTAATCCTTCTGGCCCAAGGAGGTTAAGTGACTTCCCTCTGATTACACTGCGGTTACTGGCAATGAAGGGAGGAAAACCTAGATTTCCTTTTGAGCCCTTTGGCCTTTTCTGCTAGATTATGCTGCTTTGAATACTGGTTGGGCTTCCCTATTTTTCAGGTCCATCCAGATATTCTGGATCATCTGTTGTTTTCTGGCTAGAGATGTCTTTATCTTAAATCTCATGTTTTTTTTCCATTAGGTGCCCAAGTTCAAGGCACTTCCCTTGCCTCATTTTGATACCATTAACCTGCCAGAGAAGAAGATAAAGAATGTGACCCAGAGTGAGCCTTTCTGCTTGGAGACTGACAAAAGAGGTGCTCTGAAGGCACAGATTTGGAAGCACCAGGTAGGGGTTGGAGAGAGCAGCCAAAATGTTAATTGCTTGGTTGGTTAGTTAGACGGGCAGACCCACCACACTGAAATCATCTGGGATAACATACTGGATTATTTTAGGGGCTTTCACTATCAATCAGGAGTTAGTACATTATTTCTGTAAAGGGCCAGTAGCAAATATTTTAGGTTTTATAGGTTACGCACGGTCTCTGTCACATATGTGTGTCTCTCTCTCTCTCTCTCTCTCTCTGTGTGTGTGTGTGTGTGTGTGTGTTTAACCCTTTGAAAATGTAAAAACCATTCTTCATTCAAGGGCTGTGCAAAACCACATTGCAAGCTTGATTTGGCCTTTAGGCCAAAGTTTGCTCACTGCTGCTCTTAGTGATCACCTGGGGAATGTGAGAACTGATGGGCTTTTTTTGAGTCAGGAGTCTCAGGTATTCCATGTATTAGACTTATTCATTTAGTTTTTACTCCTTTCTGTTGGTGCTTTGGTAAGAAACAGTATGGGAGAATAGATCTCAATGTGATATGCTATTTTTTTCGGTATGGTGTGCTATTTGCTCTTTATAGATGACAGGTGATTGAAAACAAGTAATTGATTATTGTCTGGCTTAATTGGGATCTGATTCTGCCCAGCTGGAAAAAAATTGCCTTGAATTTTCAAGGTTTTTGGGATTTTTGTGTCATCACTTATCCTGGACTTTTGTCCAAAAGGAGCTCTGAGCTAATCTTTCTTTGTAGGAATTACCCCTCTTGAAACCCAAGAGATGTGATTGCTTGCATGACTGAATGTAGGTCCTCTGTTGGTGGTGTTCTCTAGGAAACCTCAGGACTGTTGCGTGACCCCATCTCTACTAAAAATAGAAAGAAATTATATGGACTGCTAAAATATATATATATAGAAAAATTAGCCAGGCATGGTGGCACATGCCTGTAGTCCCAGCTACTCGGGAGGCTGAGGCAGAAGGAGTGCTTGAGCCCAGGAGTTTGAGGTTGCTGTGAGCTAGGCTGATGCCACGGCACTCTACCCCAGGGAGCAGAGTGAGACTCTGTCTCAAAAAAAAAAAAAAAAAAAAAAACACAAAAATATTATCATGCTTAAAAAGATTAACAATAACCCTTTAATAGTGGCAAATAGTCAAGCATTCAAATATCCCCAGATTTTTCATAATTTTTTTAAAGAGTTGAATTGTTCAAATCAATATCCAAATAAGGTCTACATTGTGCATTTGTTTGATAAATCTTTAAATCTCTTTTGATCTATAGGCTCCTCTCTTTCCATTTTAGTTATTGAATAAAGTGGATTGTTTGTCCTGTAGATATTCTACAATCTAAATTTTGCTGATTGTATACCCATGGTGCTGTTTAACATGTTCTTCTATCGCCTGAATTTCCTATAAATGAGTACTTAGGTCTAAAGGCTTGATTAACTTATGGTTAGATAATTTTGGGGGTGGCAAGGAAAATACTTTAGGTAAAATTGTATAGTTCCTGATGAGTTACATCTAGAAGCATATAATGTCTAGTTGTTTATTTTTGTGATATTAAGATAAGCCTTAAACATATCTTAAAGATACTTTCTAATTCTCAGTGGGTTCAGATATCATCAGACTGATCTGTTCATTATAAAGTTTGTGTGAGGGGTTTTAACTAGGATTTTTATTAAATCATTTGCTATCTTTATTGATGAAGCCATTCAGGATCATTAGAATTTAAATTACTGAGGTGGTAGTTATGTGGAAAGTTGTGTGGTAACTTATCTGACATACTTTCTGTCTTATAGCTGGAGGAAGAACTGAAACAGCAGAAAGAAGCAGCTTGCTTCAAGGCTCGTCCAAACACCGTCATCTCCCAGGAGCCCTTTGTTCCCAAGAAAGAGAAAAAATCAGTTACTGGTATATTACATGTACTCTTAGGGGACTAGGGCAGAATTGTCAGATTTCCCAGGGGTGTGCTCGGATTCAGTGTGTCGGTACAATGCTATGTCATCCAGAAGCATTTGACTTTAGAGGATAGTAGCTTTTCTTTCCCTAGACCCAGTCTTTTGAATTTGTTGAACTTAGCAGTTATACTCAGTTGCAGAATTTGTTAAGGCCAGATTCATTTAACATGAACACGCCTGTAATCCTAGCACTCTGGGAGGCTGAGGCGGGTGGATCGTTTGAGCTCCGCAGTTCAAGACCAGCCTGAGCAAGAGTGAGACCCCGTCTCTACTAAAAAATAGAAAGAAATTATATGGACAGCTAAAAATATATAGAAAAAATTAGCTAGGCATGCTGGCGCATGCCTGTAGTCCCAGCTACTAGGGAGGCTGAGGCAGGAGGATCGCTTGAGCCCAGGAGTTTGAGGTTCCTGTGAGCTAGGCTGACGCCATGGCACTCTAGCCTGGGCAGCAGAGTGAGACTCTGTCTCAAAAAAAAAAAAGAGACATTTAACATGAACCTTGGCAGAAGTAGCTGGTATTTCAACAACAGTTATAGGCTTTCCCCACCTAAACAGTAGCAAGTAAATGAGGAAAGGGAGAGCCAGTATGTCTTTCTGAAGTTCACTGTGAAGCAAGCCTTAGATATAAAACATATGATTCCTTAAGCAGTAGGCAATGTGTTAAAAAATTGGGATTCTTCTCCTGTATCTGTCTCAAAGTCATTCTAGTTTTGAGCAAGCTACTTCACTTCTGTGGGTCTTGGTTTTTTCCCAATTACTCTAGATATTTTCTAGGGGCCCTTCCAACTCTTAAAATTTTGGGACTTTTTGTATGTGTTTTATTCCACCTTTCTCCCTTTGGGGCATCCTTAGAGCTCAGCCTTTTTGTTGCCATGCATGTCTGTGCCACTTGCTCAATTCAGGGGGGCTAGCTTTATACAAGTCCTGCTTGTGTACCAACATTCTTTCTGTTTCTGTACTCAGAGGGCCTTTCTGGTTCTCTAGTCCAGGAACCTTTTCAGCTGGCTACTGAGAAAAGAGCCAAGGAGCGGCAGGAGCTGGAGAAGAGAATGGCTGAGATTGAAGCCCAGAAAGCCCAGCAGTTGGAGGAGGCCAGGCAGCAGGAGGAAGAGCAGAAGAAGGAGGAGCTAGCCAGGCTTCGGAAAGAACTGGTAACTGGGCAACTTGACCATTAACTAACCCAGAGTTGTCTTTGTTTTATTTGTACCTTGCCTTGTTCCAGACAGGATCTAAGGTGGTCTACAAGGCTATATCAAAGATAAGGGAGAAACCACACAAACTAGGGTGGTTAATAAAGTTGAGATGTGAATAAGGCTAAAGATGTATAAATTATGATCTAAGTATGAGCCATAATTTTGGCCCATTTTAGGAACCAACCTGTTGGTTACAAAACTTACAGTGTTTGTGAGACATAAACAAATCAGTTGTTCAAAAAATATGTTTATTCTTTATTGAATGTAGACCAGGGATCTTCATAAGGAGGACATCACATGGTATAACCGTGCACAGTGATGCATTTCCTAGGATGTTTTTTATTTGTTTATTTTATTTAACTTATTTTTATGATTTCCTTCTGGGCTTAAAAAGAATTAATAAGTTTTACAATTAGACAAGAATATATAGGAAAGGACATGGGAATTACATGGCAACTGTATTTTTGTTTTCCTCCTAATGCTTGGCCCAGACTCTTTGGCATTACAATGCATATCAGTCCAGGTAATCATCCATGCTACCACTGGTATAATGCTTTAGATATTAGTTATTCAAAAAGAAATCTTAATTCACATTAAGACCACTTTGTTGGGAGGGCAGCAGGTTGTGTTACCTGCATTAATGAGGAAGAAGACAGTTTTAGATGGAACTTCATATGATTAATAAAAGGATGAATATAGAACCATAAGGAGGGGAGATGGGGAGATGTTGGTCAAAGGATACATAATTACAGTTAGGAATAAGTTTCAAGAGATCTATCATAGAGCAAGGTGACTATAGTTGATGAAGATATATTCTTGAAAAATGTAAAGAGAGTGGATGTTATGTGCTCTTACCACAAAAATGATAACTATGTGAGGTAATGCCTTTGTTAATTAGCTAGATTTAACCATTCCACAATGTATATGTACTTCAAAACATCAGGTGGTATACAATAAAAACATACAATGTTACCTGTCAATTAAAAACAAAAGAATATGTAAGTTGTTAAGGTTTTGTCTAAAAGTTCTAGGCTAGCTGCTGAAATAGCTGTTGGCTTAGGTGGCCATGCCTACAGGAAGGCTCTACAAACTGTTCAAGAGACTAGCCTTTTGGCAAAATCCAAACTACTACTTGCTGATTGAATGAAAAAACAGCACAATCCCCATTCCAGATAACACTCATAAAACAGCCTTTTTTCTGGCCTCAACTTTGACTTTTCTTCAACACTTGGTACCTGCCTCTCGTGTTTGTCCCCATTATAGAACTGTTTCGTACAGCAATTCTCAATGTAGGCCAATAGCAACATTCTACAGCACAATTAAGTCAATGCTGGCTAGCTCTCTACTAATTTGGCTTGATTTGGGATTGATTTCAGACCACCCAAAGGATGGATGAGACCAGGCCTTCTCCAGCAACCCTTCCTGGTTGGGTCCTCCCCACTTCTTTTTTTTTTTGTTCATGCTTTTGGTGAATATTAAGAGCCAGTTATTATTACAACATTGAATGGCAAGAAAAGTTAAAAAATTAAATAAAATAAAGAGTAACTTTAAGATTATACTCTGGCAAATTCTTAACTCTTCCCCACTACAATTAAGTACAGCCCTATTATATCCTAGTAAATCACACTAGAAATAGGTATGACATTTTTTAGTGAAAGCTGAGGGACCCAATAAAGACCTGAATGGAAACCTATTTGGGCTCTAAAGTCATGTGCTTTTCCACTATACTTCCACTATACTATGTTTCCTTGACCTCCCCCCCACCGCCTTTAAATTAGTGACTAGGACCTATAAAACTATATAAACATTTTCTCAAAAAGAAAAAATAAACCATAAGCATAGTTCTCTAACATCCCTCTCAGTGGTAACTTTATTTTCCTTACCCTGCAGGTGCATAAGGCGAATCCAATACGAAAGTACCAGGGTGTGGAGGTAAAGTCAAGTGACCAGCCTCTGACTGTGCCTGTGTCTCCCAAGTTCTCCACTCGATTCCACTGCTAAACTCAGCTGTGAGCTGCACACAGCACCTGGCAACAGGACTTGCTCTTACATCAAATCAGGAGCCATCTTTGTCACCGGGCATGGAGAGAACCCATTGCTCCAGACTGTCACCTACCCGTGCCCAAGAGAGCATACTTGGCAACCATGGACTCCAGTGTTATTGTGAATTATTTTCTTACATTATTGAGGCTAATCACGAGACTCAACTCATGTGTGTCTTGATTAGACTCCATGTAGTTATTTCCTTTTAAGCTATCAGTTGGCATTTAATATGGGTCTTAACTCTGACTAGAATTTAAAGTCTCCATGTCAACACAGTATAATCTCTGTTTCCCCTTACCCCTCTCTCTTTTGTAAAATTTTAATTAGAAAATAAAGATAGTTAAATCCTGAGATGGGGATTTAAGTCATGGCTTAAATGAGGAACAATCAATATATCAGATTCTTTCCTCTTCTATACACAGTGAACTTATAGTTAAGGAGCCCTTTGGTATCAGGGTGGAAACCATCTTTGACTACACCAGTGAGGAGGAAGACTGTATGGACTCATGGGGACCTTCACAGCAGCCATTTGCCAAGCTTTGGGCAGAGCTGCTGTTAAGGCATATTCTTCCCTTTTTGGGACTGATGATAACAGGGAACGGTGCAGGGTACATTTTAAGACCTGGCCTAGAATAAATATGTTTTGTCTTCCCCTCCCTGATTTTATTATTTGATATATTTAAATTTGTCAAGCCCTTTTGGAGCTCACATCTTTTGGGGGAAATGGGTAGTTTGAAGGGTAGGTCTAGGAACTTTGAAAAGCACAGGGTCTTTCTTTAAAGAAAAGTGCTTTGTAACTTTTGTTTATCTTATGTCAAAATATCCTTCCATATTTTAACTCCTCAGTAACCACCTAATCATATATGTTATGCCTTTGCACAGACTGTGTCTTCCCTAGATGAGCGTTTTCTCATCTGGTAAATTATTCTTTGTAAGACTCAGTTCAAGAAAAATCTATTTTAGAAATCTTTCTTTGACCATCTGATCTCCTTCAGTAAGAATGGTCACTTCCTTCTTTGTGCCTTGCAAATACTTCTTGTAAATATCTAGTAGAGCAATTATACCATATCTGAGTTACTTGAACTTATTTATAAATTAATAGAGTTGCAGGTCTATAAGTTCCTGAAGATAAGAATTATTATAGTCATTTCTGTGTTTCTTGTGGCTGGCAAAGAATTGGCTTAGGTCCATGTTAAATGATATATTTCCTTTTAAATGTCACATTATTTTTGAATATCTGCTCCATCAGTCATCTGTCTACTCCAGTGACAGGAGATACAAAAGCATCCATGTTCCACCCGGGCCAGTCCCAGGTATTATATATGACATGAAACTTATTTTATGCTTATTTTTTTATTCAGTGAGCATTTATGGATCTGTTATCATTTAATATATACAAGCCATTGTAGATTCAGTAGTAGGTGGCAAAGTATAATGTTTCTTACAGTATGAAGATCCCTGATCCTGCTGAGCTCCGCAAAGTGATGCAAAATGCATTTCCCTTATTCATTTCTTAAAGGTATGTGGTATACAGTTTCATAACCACTTACTTAGTTCATTTAATAAATACTTATTGGGTGCTGATTCTACAGTTCGCTTTCCATATCCGTGGATTCTGAAAATCATGGAGTCAGTCAACCTTGGATGGAAAATATTTGGGGAAAAAAAAGGATGTTTATGTCTGTACCAAATACGTACATACTTTTTTTCTTGTCATTATTTCCTAAATAATACAACGTAATGACTATTTACATAGCATTTACATTGTATTAGGTATTACAAGTAATCCAGAGATGATTTAAAGTATACGGGAGGATGTGCATAGGTTATATACAAATACTACATCATTTTATATAAGGGACTTGAGTATCCACAGATTTTGATAGCTGGGTGTGGGGGGATTCTGGAACCAATCCTTCATGGACACTGAAGAATGACTATATACCTTGACACTGTTCTTGTCTGTGGGATTACAGCAATGAGCAGCAAAGAAGACTTTGCTCTTTTGGAGCTTACATTTTAGTAGGGGAGATAGACAATAAGCCTTCTGTCAGGTGATAAACGTTGCCCTGACTGTTGTGTGGAGAACAGACAGATGGGTTGGAGCGGGGAGCATGTGAGATTGTAATTGGGAAAGTAAAGCGGTTCTTGGCTGTTGTACAGATGAGAGCCGATAGTGGCTTGGGCTAGGGTGGTAGCAGTGGGCATCGTGAGAAATGGTTGGATTTTGAAGGTATTTTGAAGTTGTAACTGACAAGACTTGCTAACAGATTGGAGGTGGTGAGTGAGAGAAGGAGAGTTATGGGGGGCACCCAAGTATCAGCCCCAGAGACAGGGTCCATCCCTTGTACTGTGAGAAATCAGTTCTACCCTGGTCTTTTTATTTCTTGTGGGTTCACAGGGCTTTCATTTTTTTCTGGTCACTTCTTGTTCTGGCTTGTTCACTTCAGCTCGTCTCTTGATCCCGTCTCTGTGTCTGTCCTATGTAGCTTTTCTCTCTACTGGTATCAGCTGTCCTCCTCAAACAGTTCACTCATTCATACATTCCCATCTGGTATCATTTTTTCATATAGCTTGTCTGTTTTTTGTTTGTGGTTGTTTCAAGCAGGAGAATAAATCTGGCCCTCATGTTGAGGGTTTTGGAAAGATTGTCATTGAGAATTATGGACTTAAAGGATCCTTCCACCCCATTTGCTCCATTCTGGGTTATCTCTGGCACACACACCCGTGTCAGTGGTAATATGGGACAGTCTTAGAGGCAGCAGCGAGAAGTTACATTACTTCAGAGCAAATGGCTCAAAATTGGGATGTAAACATCCAGCTTGCCTCCCAGAATTACTGTTTCTCCACAGCACAGTCTCTTGTCCAGTATCGAGTCCTCTCTTTCTAGACCATCTAACACCATGTTCCCCAGAAACTCAGACTTTCCTCTTTCATTGTACAGAGAAACCCAGGATTTTTTAAAAAATCCTTTCAGGTCATGTCCTAGAAGGAGCTTCATCTTTCCACATTCAGAGGTCACTCAGGAATTTTCCTAAATAAAGAACATGTCCTGAGATAAGAATTTACTGAATTCTAAGAAATTTGGCTGCTACTCTTGGCTTGGCAGTTTTGCAAAGCTCCTAACACGTGTGCACGTGCAGATTGTCAAAATTCCCACGATTTCTGGGAAGGATGCTTTGTTTTCAGTGCATTTTTAAGTTGGTCATGGTTTCTCGTTGCTAGTATTCTTGCACTAATTAATATAAGATTACTGTTCACTCTTATTTTGGTTGATTGTTTCATCCTTGTGTAATTGCTTAGTTGCATTTTGGTTGCTGCTTTATTCCTCATTGGTTCTTTTTCTGTAGTTTTGTCCTTGGAAAGTGGAGCCAGAGTGGTGGGCAGATTGCAGTTGCAGTCGCTCCAACATTCAACAGAGATGAGACCTGGACACAAATAATTGTAACACAAGATGGGATGTGATTTAGTAACGTGAGACAGAGTGCCGGGGGAGCTTAGGGATTCTTGTTGGAAGTGAGGTTGCAGTTTGTAAAGACTTTTTTTCTTCTTTTTTTAAAGCAAAAATCACAGAAGTAGTACTACCTTTTGGAAGTTATTAAAACAATACAAACTGTATAAAATGAAACATGAACTTCTCCTTCCTCTACTCCCATTTCCTAAGAGTAATTATGGTTCACAAATGAATATTCTTACAGGATGTTTCCTTTGATCGTACACATTTATAGAGCATTTTTTTCTTTTTCTTTTTTTTAAATAACAAGATTGTAGCATTCTGCATTTTAAAAAAATTTTAATTTGTTCTTTGAAAGCTTATACATTCATCTGGTTCAAAATTCAAAAGATACAAAGGTAAAGTCTTCCCACCTTTTTCTCCCAACTGCTCAGTGCCCCTCCCCAGAGATGGTGCTGCCAGTTTCTTGTGTTCCTTGTGTGTATACATATTCCTACCTCCCCTCCGCCTTTTTTTTTTACACGAATAGTGTCATATCTATACTTTGTCCCTGGAAAGTGGAGCCAGAGTTCTTGTTCTTTTCATGTGTTGGGCATTTGAATGATGTAGTTTAGGTGCTACCCCGGGCATGTCCTGGCTTCCTTCCTGGCTGAAGTATGAAACCTTTTATGACAATCTAGTGACACAGAAGCAGACCTCTGCAAGATGTCCTGAGCTTGTGACCTGAGGTCCCAAGGACTCAAGAGCAGGTTGGCAACACCTGGCCTTTACCTCCTCCCGGCTTAGTTGAGCTTTGGAGGCTTGCTTATTGGCTGGAGTATCTGGTTGGACCTGTGTATCTGTTGGATCAATCTTGATATTGCTTCCTTTTTAGTTCTCTTGAAGAAGGCCATCTCCCTGAATCTTGTCTGCTGGGAAAGTTCCTCATTGCTGAGAGTAGCAGTTAAAAAAGCTGTTAGCCACGTGGCTGGGCTCCTATTTCTGCACAGGCAGGCTGAGTTACAGCTTGGTGGTGTGGATCCAGGTGGGAATTGGTCAACATTCTGAATCCTGAGCTGCTATCTGCCTTGCAGCCTGCTGGGATGCTCAGTTTAGACCACATATAAAGTTTCCTGGATACAGGACAAACCCCAGGCCTATGGACAGAACAGGAAGGTTAAAGTGTGTGGTACTTTGAGCAGTGACGAAGGCGTAACCAGGGAGCCAACGTGTTTGCTCCAAGGCCAAGAATTCCAGGACAATTTGTTATCCAGCTGAAGCCAGTGTAGTTGCTACAAAAAAGCCTGAGGACAAAAACATTCGTTTTCCTTGTTTCCTTTGTCTTCTTGCACACCCACTCTATTTTCTAGTGGTATAGTAAAGGTTTCTGACATTGGAAATGTCTGATGGTTTGTGTTGTTCTTTTTCTTGTAAAAAAAATAAATAAATTAAAGGCTGGGCTCAGGCCAAACCCTGGCTCTTATGTGCTGAAAGTATCAGCTTCCTGAAACGGCTTCACAAATGCTGACATTTCACTTGGAGAAACCATAGTTGGAGGGTGAGGGGTAAAAGGCTTCAGGAAATTCTAGGTTTTTGTCATGAAAGAATGATTTCACCAGACTAAGCCTGGCATGAAGGCATCAGTTCCTCTTCTCCCCTTAAAAAAAATAAGTTTTATTGACCAGAGAAGAAATAAAACCCTGGCCTGTCAGATGTGAAGAGACCCACGCAGTAAGGGACTGGTATCCCAGAACATCGCAGAAAGGCAGGTGCATGAATGTGCGAAGAATGGTATCCCAGTGCCGTTGCCCAGCTTGTTTTGGCACTGATGGTATTCTCAGGTCTCCTTTTAGGAGCAAGGGTGGGAGAAGTTTTCCGTGGGTCAAGATACTATTAATAAATAGTCAGTGGTCGTAACTTGTAGTGTGAAAAGCAGTTTGGGGCAGCCTATTTCAGTTTGCTTGGTGGTTGGGAGAGAGAAGGCTCTAGCCTCGCGCTGACCTACCTCCCTCATAGGCATTCGTGCACACTCACACAGATGAGTGGTTCTTTTTTTTTTGTTTTTGAGACTCACTCTTTTGCTGGGGCTAGAGTGCCATGGCATCAGCCTAGCTCACAGCAACCTCAAACTTCTGGGCTCAAGTGATCCTCCTGCCTCAGCCTCCCGAGTAGCTGGGACTATAGGCATGCGCCACCATGCCCGGCTAATTTTTCTCTATATATTTTTAGCTTTCCATATAATTTCTTTCTATTTTTAGTAGAGACGGGGTCTCGCTCTTGCTCAGGCTGGTCTCGAACTCCTGAGCTCAAACAATCCGCCCGCCTTGGCCTCCCAATGTGCTAGGATTACAGGCGTGAGCCACTGTGCCCGGCCGAGTGGTTCTTCTTGTGTAAAACTTTTGTCTGTTTTTATACATAGTAGAACTTTTTTGTGTATGTACTTTTTGTATTCTGCTTTTTTCACTTAGCATAATAGTAACTCAGATATTCTTCCTAGGTTATTGTGTACTTTGTAAATAACAAATTTAACAGCAGGATACGATCCCATTTTTCTGAGTTTGCTTCTCCACATTGAAAATGCTTGTTCGCAAAGGATTTTTCTGGATTCTCTTCATAGGACAGAATTGTCTGTATTTGCTTTCCCCTTACGTTATCATGTCTGTCTCCAACTTTTGAGTGATTGTTTTCAAAACACTTACCAGTCAAATGTGTATAATTAAAATAGAAGCTCAGAGGACATAGAAGCCCCTCTCAAAAGCATGGTTAGTGACATTATTCTGGCAAACATGTTTGCTAAATGGAAAGCTCCTTTTGGCTGATGTGATGTCAATGTTACTGGCACTCATGCCCAGCAAAAAAGTTTACTGGCACTTAGCAAAGCCTTTCTGGAGATAATTCTAGTTATGTTATTTTAAAGTCTTAGGACTCTACATTTTCAAACATGTACACAGTGGAGTTGTCTCTAGGCCTTCAGATCAGATTGGAAAGGAGAAAGCTGTTTGTCTTTCTTAACTCTGGCAGGGGCTGTGATGTGTCTTCGGGGAAGAGTGGAGGTGGGGATTATAATCTCCCCTCTCTTGGTGACACACTGAGTGACCTTTAACAACTTATTCCCCTTTTCTGGGCCCCGGTTTCCATCTCTATCAAACAAGATTGAGCCGGAACAATTAATAAGGCTCCTTTCAGCTTAACTATTTTCAGATATTTTTCTAGGCAGTTTATTTAAGCCACATGAGGCCTACTTTTGTATTTTTGTGTCTTCTATAGCCAGCCGCTCAATCACTACAAGAGGGCACCTCTAGCAAGCTCTCCTGTCCCTGGATTTCCATGTGTACTTCAATGAAGTATGTTGGAGAACAGTGTGCTGTCTTGTTGAGGACTTTCCAAGGGTTGTTCTGGAAGCGGAAATCTAGCCCAGATCACTCCAGGGGACTAATCCCTGAATAATGTTGTCCTCTGACACGCACACATATTTTCTGATGTTTCTCTTGACCTTGGAACCGATTAAAGACTGCACAGAATGTTCAATGAATTCTTACTACTGCAAAGAAGGCCTTTCCATCCAAGATATGATTTTTTTTCCCCCAAGATTGAGATTATTTGGGAAGTAGATTATTTGCCTCCTTCTATTGGAGGCAGTTTAAGGACGTCACAGTAAAACGGATATCTTGCCTTGCTCCTTTTCTGTTTCTCTCCTCCGCAATTCATTTTTTACAGTGTTCATGGTCAAGGAGACCTGGATTGTTTTTGGATGATCAGCACAGGGTTCAGGAGGAACACACAGTTATTCAGTGGAATAAACCCTTGATTAAGAATCGGGAGAGCTGCTTCTGCCTTTGTGACCTTGAGCATGTCATTTGAATTCTCTGGGCCTCAGTCTACTCATAGAAGTTAGAATGATGTTTCTCCAGCTCAGTGAAAGAGAATCTGCCCTCAGCTTAAAAATGACCCAAAGTCACCCTGGGCAGCAGTGGCGACTCAGTGTGACCATGCTTGAGTCATATTCAGTATTGTCACTGGGTGTGTGACACCAGGGGCTGCCAGAAGCCCCCACTATATACCCACAACTAACAAGCTGACAACCTGACCGGACAGATCAGAGCTTGTAGTTAACAGCTAGCCAAGAGGAGCAGGAAGATGTCTCTGCAGGGAGGAGGCTCATGCGAGTTTGTGCAAATGAGGAGAGGGATGGATTTGAGTTGAACCTTAGAAATCTCATTTCCACTAGCTGGAGGTTGATGTCTACACTGAAGGCTCACTGAGTTTAGGATGGCCTCCTCTTTGGGTTTTTCTTACTATTTGTGCATTAGCCTTTTTGTCTCTCTTGTGGCAGTTTGTTGCTGCCTCAACAGAAAACTACTGTAGGAAGTAACACAGAGCAAGCAGTCAGATCGGAGTTGGGACGGGCTGCCAGGACTAACCCCCTTCACTAAATGGCTTAACTTTTTGTTGTATCTCCTTGCAACATTGGCTGCACTGATAATTGGGTCTGAGTGTTTCTGTGTTCTCTACATACACATATACCAAAATACTGCTCTTGCCTCCCACCCAGAGGCATCATGTAAATGAGTAGGAACTGGAAGCTCAGCATCTTGGGCTGTGGGACTTTTATGCTCAAGGCAGTGGTCCTCAGAGTGTGGTCTGTGGGCCAACAGCATCTGCATCACCCAGGGCTAGAAATGCAAATTCTCCGCCCCAGCTCTGGACCTACTGAGTCAGACCCTTTGGGTGTGGGGCCCAGCAACGAGTATTTGAACCAGTGTTCAGGGGACAGCGATGCCCCAGTGGGAGGATCACTGTGCCAGGGAGGCACCTGCAAGTCCTGATAGACAACAGCTCTCCCAACTCAGGTCCCCACGGGCCAGGGAGCCAGCAGCCTCTCTTCTACGAACTCTGACCTCCATGCCCAGGCCAATCAAGGGCCTGTCTGAGGGTGAGAACCGGTTCCTCTCCTCCACGGCTCCCTGGGGAGTCACCTTTGTGCAGTCTGCCAATGTTACACAGGAGAGCTGTTGAGTTTGTTGAGTTGATGCTTATCTCCTTAGCCAAGACTCCATTCCCAGAAGGAAGATGGAGGGAAGAATGCTCTTCCATATGTTCTTCCGTATGACAGATGAGGAAACCGAGGCTTGGAATGTAAGTTACTTCCCCAAAGTCACGCTGCTAATAAGTGGCAGGGTCAGAATTTGGACCCAGGTCTGTCTGCCCTCAATTGCCCTTTGCAGCACTCCAGCTTACATCCCCTGAGCAGAGCTAGCTCTAGGGGATCAGCATTCTCAGGAACTCCAGGACAATGGGGCCTGGCTCTTTATGGATTTGAGCTGGAGCCCTCACTGAACTCTTGACCTTGCTGTGGGAACCTCCAGCTAAGCCTCCCAGACGCTGGGAGGCAGGTCCTCTCTCCTCGCTTTCACCCCGTCAGCACAGGCATCTCGGCCTGGGCTAGATCCCATCAGGGATGTGGCAGCTGCCAGTCACTTAAGTCACAAGCCTCAGCAGGCCTGAATGATCGCCAAGGTGGTCAAGGTGCCAAGCGGACTGCAGTGGGACTGCAGCCATGCCTTGCCCCTGCCCACTCCTCATCCTTTTTGGATGCCCCTCACCACCCCAGGCAGGGCCCTCTTCTGGCAGCTGCTCAGAGCTTGCCATGCACCCCCTGGTACTTATGGTAACCCAGTTTAGCAAATGGACCGGGAGTTTTATAAATAGCACAATGGCAGACTGGTAAGCTGTCCTGTGCAACAGGACAGAACATGCATTCCCTCTTTCTTGAGCCATTTCCTGGAATCACATGATGCGAGTGACTTCTAGTGCAGATAAAGTTGAATTACTCAACTCCTGGGTCTGTGCTCTGCACTCGGTCTGTCTTCTACAATCTGATGTGCCTGTGTCCCCCGCTGCCTCTGCCTTCATGTGTTGGCGCTTCCAAGTCTGCTCCTGGGACGTTTCCTTTTCTTGGAACAGCTGCACCAGCCTGGGGTACCCTCCTGCTACTTGATCCTATAGGGAGGTGTCCAGTGGCTGTGGGCAATTTTCAGATGACCTTGTTCCTCTGACGTCATTAGATAGCTATTTTTGGCTTTGCTGTTTATGCTGCAGAAGTTGGGCTGGGATAGGAGAGGAGGCATGAAGGAGGGGCTGGTCTTGGTTTCCCATTGTCCCAGGCCCTACCAAAGTAGGAGCATTTATTCTTAACATTTACAGAGAGCCGACTGAATGTCAGGCTCTGGGGCAACCAAACTGATGACCCAGTGCAAGTATTACTCATGAATTTATTTTCCAGTGGGCATTACTTTGTGGTATGGAGTAGTAATTAAGTGCGAGGGCTCTGGAGCCAGTTTGGGTTTAAATTCTGGCCTGCCATTTACTGCCTGCGAAACCCCTCTGTGCCTCGCTCAGTTTCCTCTTGGAAATGGGAGCCATTACAGTATCTACCTTGCAAGGTTGCTTTGAGGATTAAAGGAGTTAATATCTGTGTTTGGCACGTGGCAAACACAAATAAGTGTTAGTGGCTATTACTATTAACTACAACAGCACTACTTAGTGTACTAGGCACTTGGGATACAGAGTTGAGTGTGGCATGGTCCCTGTCTGTTCTGTGCTGGCATCTGAGCTCCCGGAATCTCAGATGCTGGGATGGTGCACACAGTCAACACAAGTCAGAAGGAACACCTGCCATGTGCACCGCTTCATCCTAACCTGTGGGGGCATTCAAGGGATACAGAAGATGGAGTTCCTGTCCTGGGAAAGCCTCGGAGCTATGGCTGTCACCCCTGACTGCACATCGGAATCTTCTGGAGAGATTTAATAAATACCAACATTCTGGAGGCCAAGGGCAGAGAATTGTTTGAGCTCAGGAGTTCGAGACTAGCCTGAGCAAGAGTGAGACCCCATCTCTACCAAAAAGAAAGAAAGAAAAAAAAAAAAAACCCAGCCAGGTGTGGTGGCGAGCACCTGTAGTCCCAGCTACCCGGGAGGCTGAGGCAGGAGGATCGCTTGAGCCCAGGAGTTAGAGGTTACAGGGAGCATAAATGATGCCACTGCACTCTACCCAGGGCGACAGAGACTCTGTCTCAACAAAAACAAACAGGGCAACTGAGCACCCCTCCTCACAACCCCCCACCCCTTCATAAAAAATATTAAAAAACAATCTTTAAAAAATTCAAAAATAAATTAATTATAAATAAATGCCAACATTCTGGGCCCCACCTCCAAATATTCTGATTTAATTGGTCTGAGCTCAGGGGTGGCTCAGACTTCAGGGGTTGTGAAAACTGTCCAGGTGGTCCGGCGTGCATCAGGGTTGACAGGTGTGGTCCCCGGTCTATAGGCACCTGTGTCCTTGAAGCTCTCCACTGACTGCGCCAGTGTGACTCTCGGGAGAGTGCCCTAAAGCTGGTGCTCTTTCAAAGCTCTCGGAATGCTTTCCGGTGAGCTGGATCCCTGACTTGGCGGCTCTCCAACTTGGGTGTGCATGAAAAATCACCTGAAATGCTGGTTTATAGACATTCCTGGGGCCTCATTCCAAAAAAGCTTCATTGGAAACAAACTCGCTGGGGCTCAGGCACAGAGCGAAGCCCTGCAGTAGCTGAATTGTGAGTTCTCTGAGGCCCTGAGCCATCCCCTGGGCTGAGGTCATCCCTGATCTCAGCCCCAAAGACTCTGCTTCTGAAAGCCCACAGTGTTTTATGTTTCATTAGAGCTCTTATCATTTTCTGCCCTGATTTGAAGAAATCTGTGTCCATGTTGATATATTTTGAATTATTGATTGAACTGATAAGAGTTATAAAGGGTCATTTCAGAAAAAATTGGAAAATCCGGGCAAAGAATAAAAATAATCTCCATTCCCACACCTCTTAATATGTCCATTTAATGTCCCTCCAGTCATCTCTGTAAATATTTTGAACAAAAAGGAGCCCACCCCATGGATGATTTTTGTCATCTTTTTTCACCGACAATGCAATACGTGGTGATTCCATAGCTTTCCCCCAACTTCATCTCTGTGTCCCCAAAGTGACCAGTTTAGTCTTTGCCACAGAATAGAGCACTCAGTAAATCATCTTAGCAATAAATTCTGCAATTTTATTGCTGGGATGACAGGGTGTCAACTGGGTTTCCAGAGAAATCAGTGCCCAGTTTGCTACACAGAATGCCCGCAGATCTCCGCCGACCACCGTGGCTGGAAGGGGAAGGTCTGCCGTGGGGACAGCAACCTCACCTAGGGCTTTTCCAGAGGCCTGAGAGGTACAGCCAAGGCTCTGGGCTCAGGGGTCCAAGGAGGGAGAGGGCGAGAGAAAACAACCTGCTAATGACAGCCCTGAGTGGCTCCCAAATCAGGAACAGAGGGAAAGTTGTGAGGGGAGTTGGCTGCTGTCTTTGGAGTCAGAAAGCTGGTTGCTCAACTCCTTGGATTTTCCATCACAGCAGAGCAGGGAAAGGGTCAGTGTGGGCATGTCTTCTCTGAGCAGGTCCTTTTAAAGCCTCTTGGCTGCCCTGATTCCCTCTCCAGAGCCAAGGCAGCAGTGCCCGGGTGGAGTTAACCCCTTCGCTTCCAACAAATTCTCCCAGACAGAGGTGAGCCTGAGGCCTAGGCCGCTGGAAGGCAGAGCTACTCAGGGCAAGAGGCCTAAGGAGCCGTGAATTCTGGCTGGAGAAACCTTCTCTCTTGGCCTTGTTAAATCCAACCGGCATAATTGCATCCTGCTGACCTTAATTCCCCTGGCAAGTTTAATTGGTCCTGGCATTGGCCCACTTCCTGCTCTGCCCCTGTAGAGGCAAGGAGGGTGTCTGCACAGCTGGTGCAGGGCAGGGAAGCCCCTTCTTTCCCAAAGGTGGGCAGGGGCTCTGGCAGCCCCTAGGTGGGTGGAGGGTTTCCCCGTGCCCCACCCCTGTGCCTCCAAGGAAGCTCTGAGAAGCTTGGGGACTCCCAGGGAGCAGCTGGCTGGAGCAGACATCCCGTGGATCCGGAGCCAGGCCCGCCTGTCTTCCCAGGGGGAGGCACTGCAGGGGAGCTGGCAGGGACAGCTGAGCCCTCTACCTGGGGTGTCTACAACATTATTGAGCCCCCACAGTGCTGCAGGTACTGTGCCAAGCACCCCACATGCATGTGCTGGCTACGTGCTCCCAGCCACCCTGTGAGAAGGGGGGATGGGGCAGAGCGGTTCTGAGCCGAGCCTTGGGTTAGTTAGACGAGTCTGATCCTGACTCTGTGACTTTGCCCTGTGTCTCAGTTTTCCTGTCACATCTGTGAAATGGGAATGAAATAGCTGGAGCATATCCAGCACTTGCTATGCACGTCTGTACTATTCTAAATGCTTACATACCCCTGCAGTGAGGCACGTGCTCTTCTTAGAGAAGAGGAAACAAGAGAAGGCATTGGGCCATGCTCACAGCTATTGGTGACAGAGCCTCAGTGACAGATCTCCTAATCATTTCGGGTAGGGGAGTTGTAAGGATTGGAGGAAGGACACTCATGAAGTTGTTTATCCCAGGGCCTGGTCCATTTCAGTAAAAGTTCAATAAATGTTGTGAGTTTTTTTAAAATTTATTTTTATTTATTTTTTATTTTTTGGAGACAGATCTCCTAATCATTGCGGGTAGGGGAGTTGTAAGGATTGGAGGAAGGACACTCATGAAGTTGTTTATCCCAGGGCCTGGTCCATTTCAGTAAAAGTTCAATAAATGTTGTGAGTTTTTTTAAAATTTATTTTTATTTTTTTTTTATTTTTTGGAGACAGTGTCTCGCTCTGTTGCCTGGGCTAGAGTGCCGTGGCGTCAGTCTAGCTCACAGCAACCTCAAACTCCTGAGCTAGAGCACTCCTCCTGCTTCAGCCTCCCGAGTAGCTGGGACTACAGGCATGCGCCACCATGCCCAGCTAATTTTTCTATATATTTGTAGTTGTCCAGCTAATTTCTTTCTATTTTTAGTAGAGACGGGGTCTCTCTTGCTCAGGCTGGTCTCAAACTCCTGACCTCGAGCGATCTTCCCACCTCGGCCTCCCAGAGTGAGGATTACAGGCGTGAGCCACTGCACCTGGCCAATAAATGTTGTTATTACTTGGGAATCATAATATAACAAAAGTAGCAAATAATGCCCTGTAAGTTGTCCTGATCTGGGATACGGTCTCATCAGGAGGTGGCTCTACACTTGAATCTGGGTAGTTTAAAGCTACTCACCAGCTGTGTGACTTTGGGGACAGTAACTAACCCTGTCTGAGCATCAGTTTCCACACCTTTAAAATGGTCCAACACTTGCCCCTAGAGTCCCTTGTGAGGATCCCGTGAGCTGGATCTTTGGCATAGTCCTGGCCCTTAGTGGGCACCCAATAAAATGATCGGTATTGCTAACCACGGTAATGACCCAGGGACATCAGCAAGGGCCATCGTGGTGAAGTAATCCCCCAAGCCCGAATTCAGAGCTTTACTAGTTACTCAGTCATTTACTCATCAAACACTGATTGGCAAGGACACTCTGTGCTGGGGACGCACATAAGCATCATCCAGGCCCAGCTGAGAGGGGCTCCCAGACAGTGGCAGCCCATGGTGGGGTCAGCCTGGGGCACTGGCGGAGCATGGGGTTGGGGGGCAAACTTTCAAACTAGACTAGAACCTGCTGTGGGGACCACCGGATGGAGGGCCAGGAGATCCGAGTGCTGGGCATGGACAGGAAGCATTTCAACCTTTAGAGCCCTGCAAGGTCCACGAAGGACTTGTCCAGCGGGAGACAGGGGCGAGGCACAGGCTGGGAGATTCTAGGGAAGAAAGAGGACTCTGGACTTTGAAGAACACTCCAGGCTCAACGTCCTTCCTTGTTGAGTGACTTTGGGCAAGCTACTCATTCCTTTAACTCTCCCCATCCTCATCCAGAAAATGGGATGAACGCTCCCCACAGAGTTATTACCAAGATGATGTTTAAAGGCAAGACAGATGAAGCTCATAGCAGGCGCTCCGTACATGGGAGCTCCCTTCCTTAGGAGAACCTGGGTTCAGATCTCAGCTCAGCCCCTTATGAGCTGTGTGCCCTTGGGTAAGCTCCTTAACCTCTCCATGGCCGTTTATGAAGACCACGTGAGCGGATTTAAGAGCACATAGGCTGAGGCTTACCATGTGGCCAGCGCTATACAGACATTCGCTATTATTTTTGCGTCCTAGAAGAGGCAGGCTGTCAACTGGACCTTGAAGAAGAGGAATGGAGGAGAGGAGGGCCAGGTCTGCAGGAGGCAGAGCAAAGGTGGTCAGGATTGGGGAAGGACCCCCAACTCTGGTTTTTGCTAGCTTGTACCCTGAACTCTTGACGTTTGCTCACTTAAAAAATATCACTCATTTTGAATAGTTCACATAATTCATGGTTCAAATAGAAAAATAAAAGGGTGTGCAGTGATGACTCCTTCCCACCCTGGCCCCCAGTTTCTTGCCTATCCTGCCAAAGAAATTCTTATGTGTGTGCAGTAAAAGATCTGTATTATTTCCCCCTCTTTTGCACAAGTCATAGCCCACTCTACATGCCATTTTGCACCTTGCTTTTTTTCCCCCCTACTTTGGAAGTTGCTTCGTATCAGTTCATTAACAGCTTCCTCTATCTTTTTTGCTACCTATTTTAGCTGCCTATTTCTGCATCGCTGGGAGGTGCTGCGTTCTCCCTCCTTTCTCTCGTCTGAGGGCGGTGGTTGTTTTCGCACTTGACAGTGAGAGAAGCTGAGGCTGTGGAGGGAGTGGATGGTTTGCTGCATCAGGACCTGAACCCAGGTGCCAACTCCGCAGCTTATTCCTGGGCGCTGGGCTCTGGCTGGTTCTCAGGGGCCCCCAGAGAAAGGCTCTGGGCAGATAGACGCTGGGCGATGGATCATAGCTCTTCCCATCGCATCTCATCTTGAACACCTCGGGCGGGAGTACCCCTTGGGTCACCACTGTAGTGGGCGATCCTACCCCCTACTAACACCCCTGCCTCCAGGTGGGCCTGGGAGAGAACTGGTCAGCTCAGGGAGAGGTGCAGGGCACTGTCCATCTCCCACGGTCACTCGGGGCAGCCTCCATCTCCCCAGGAGCCCAAGGAAAAGCCATTTTCAAAAGAAAAAACTGTGAGGCCCATGGACATGTAGATCAAGTGCCCCTGAGACCATTTCTTACCCAAAGACAACCCAAGTTGGTCTGGACGCCAGGGGCATGGAGCTGGGCATGGGCTTAGGTGGTTATCCCTGGGCCCCCGTGGCTCTACCCAGGTTCTGGAGAGCCCAGGAGATGTGGCACGCAGGTGGCAGAGCCAGGGCCCAGCCTGGGCACAGTTTTGCCCTTCAGCCCTGGCTCAGAACGCCTCTCTGTCCAGGCCCCCTCTCTGACGAATACTGGGCCAGGCCTGGGAAAAGGGCTGCTCCCCCAGGGCTCCAGGGGCCCCCTCCCTGTGCTCTTCCTGCTTATTCCAACACCATTCTCCCCCCAGTCGGGCCGTGGGAAGAATGCCGTGTCCTCTGAACGGGGGCCAAGAGTGACAGGTGGTGGCAGTCCGAGCTGCATGGCCCCTGGTGTAAGAGATCCTCTCCTCCGTCCCCGCCTCCACTGCCCGCGCCCCTGCCTCCACCTCTGCCCACCCGGCCCAGTCCCTTACAACCTCCCCAGGACTGCTCCTGAGCAGCCGCTGTGAGACAGACGGCCACCGGGCTGCCCCTCTGCTCCAGGTACCTCTCTCCCCTCCGCCAGCTGGGCTTGGCCTCCTCTCTGACCACAGCCAGGCGAGAGGAGGACTCTGACAGCCCGACACACCCCACTCTTCTTTCTGCAGCTAGAAAGACTTGAGTTAGACGAGCAGAAGTACACACCTCCCTACCTCATGGCAACAGAAAACGGAGCAGCGGAGCTGGGAAGCCAGAGCCCGACAGCAGGTGCCAAGCTGGGGCAGGAGGTGGAGGGAGGAGCTTGGGGAGGGGTGTTTGAAGCTAGGGTTGGGCAGGTTCCTCAGTGGGAATTCTGTGCGCGCATGGGGACCCAGAAATCAGAAGGATCTCTGGCTGGGTTGGGCTGGGTCCAGGGCCTGTATGAAGCCCTCCCTGGAGAGGCTGGGAGACATGAAGCCTCCACGGGTGGCTGCTGGAGATGCACCTACACTCTCTGGGCAGGGGACAGTGGGGGCCACCAAGCCCACCCAAAGGGCCAGAAGCCCCCCACAGAGGGCCTCCAAGGTCCTGGTAGCCCACCTCTAGGGCCCATCAAGTGGCCCCAGAGGCTCAGTGGGACAAGCATTTGCAAGCTGTTGCCTGGGTGGGGACCTGGGCCCAGAGCTGGCTGGAGAGGGAGTGGGGGGCGGCTGGATCCTGATGGGTGACTCAACTCCTTTGCAGACAAGACACCTAAAGATGCTGCAGGCAAAGGACCCTCGGCTGCAGAGAAAGACCCTGGCCCCCCAGACCCAAAGAAAGATCCCGATCCATCCACCCTCAAGAAAGATGCCAAAGCCCCTGCCCCAGAGAAAGGGGCTGGTGCCCCGGCCCAACCCTCAACCAGCAGCCAGGGCCCCCAGGGAGAGGGTGACAGGGGTGGGGGGCCCGCGGAGGGCAGTGCTGGGCAGCCAGCGGCCCTGCCCCAGCAGACTGCGATAGCCGAGGCCAGTGTCAAGAAGCCCAGTGCTGAGCGGGGAGCCTCCGGCAGCCAGGACCCTGGAGAGCCCAAGGTGGGCAAGAAGGCAGCAACGGGCCAGGCGGCGGCCAGGAGGGGCTCACCCGCCTTTCTGCACAGCCCCAGCTGCCCCGCCATCATCTCCAGGTGAATGCCCCCTGCCTGGGAGTTGGGGGGGCCCTGGGCTCTATCCTCAGGGGTTGCACTTAGTGCCCTGTCTTAGGCATCATCACATTTGGTGCCAGGGAGGGTAGTTCTGACGAGCAGTTCCCTCTGTCCTGGGCATCAGCTCTCCTGCAGAAACCAGGCCTTTGCGTTCATTGAGGACCGGAATGTTGGCAGAAGAGACCCTCAAAGACTGCCCAAGCTGGCACCCGGGGTCCAGAGTTCCCCTCACCCCATGGGCTGGGGTCTAGCCAAGGGCAGGGCTGAAATGTCAGGCTGAAAGGATAACCCTTCTCCTTAACATAATTATTGCTATAATATGAAAAGATGACTAATAGCCGGATTGGTGGATCATTACTAATACTTTCACAGCCATAATACAGCACCAGTCTTATGACGCAATCAGTTATATTTACCTGAATGCTAATGAGGTCATTCATGATATATTGGAAGCCGCAATGATAACACCTCCCGTATCCATTTGATAATTATGTATTAGTATCGATTACATCCCCACCGTTTTTGTGAATCAAGAGCTACATGACTCCCTAGTTGAATCCACATGATGATTAACCGTATCAACAATTCTATTAATAGTTATTAATGGACTATTAGTGTGTTGATAGTCAAGATAATGACCGCAGCCATTAAGGTCCCTTGGTTTTGTACAAAGTGAATTCGGATGTATTGCCCTGTGCGTTTGGGGTGGGTTTGTATTCGCTCCGGATTGCAGATGAAGCTCTGGGGCACCGAGAGTCGCCCAGGGCTCAGCGCTGTGGCTGCTGAGGGCTTCACCTCTGTGTTCTCACCTTCTAGCTCTGAGAAGCTGCTGGCCAAGAAGCCCCTGAGCGAGGCATCGGAGCTCACCTTTGAAGGGGTGCCCGTGACCCCCAGCCCCACGGATCCCAGCCCAGACAAGGCAGGAGGAGGAAAGACGGCCCAGGCGGGGAGCCAGAAGGAAGCAGGAGAGAAAGCCCTGGGCCAGGCTGGCCAGGCTAAGGTGCAAGGGGACACCTCCAGGGGAATCGAGTTCCAGGCTGCTCCCTCAGAGAGACCGGAGGTGGGGCAGGCCCTCTGTCTCACAGCCAGGGAGGAAGACTGCTTCCAGATTTTGGGTAGGCCAGGGGCAGGTGGGGGCTGGTGCTTCCCTGGGGTCAGCAGGAGGGGAGGGGGCTTTCAGTCCCAAGTCTCCCAGTTCAGAGGGTGGAACTGCCTTGAGCCATGCCCCGCCCAGGTCCATTCACCTGAGTGTTGCACACTTCCAGAAAGTACTCCCTTTTAAATTTCTTTGTATTAATTTGTAAATTTTTAAAGATGAGGTCTTGCTATGTTGCCCAGGCTGGCCTCGAACTCCTGGGCTCAAGTGATCCTCCTGCCTCAGCCTCCAGAGAAGCTGGGACTACAGGCACCTGCCACTGTACCCTGCTTTTTTCTATCTTATTTTTTTTAAATGTATTTATATTTTTTGTTTAGTATTCCCTTTTCATAGATGGGGAAAGGAAGGCTCAGAAAAGGGAAAATGAAGTGCCCAAAAATATAGAGTGAAGACAAGATTTGAATCTGTCAGGACAGCCAGACCCCAGAGCCCACTTTTGCCTTTCTTCTACTTTGGCTATAATTGGGGTTAAAAAAAATCAGTCTGATTATTGGAGCAACATGAACTCACTGGATGGTGGAATTTGGAGTCAATGTGTAGGAGGGCTCCACGACCGATATTAGTAGTTAAAATACGTGGGGATGGAGGTCATGGGAGCCATAGAGGGTTCATGAGCAGAGGAGCACAGGTGTCGGTGTGTGGGAGCAGTGACCAAGGAAGCTGGGCATGTGAGATGGGGCAGGACTGTGGAGTGGCCTTCATTGATGATTAGACAAGGAGCCGGTGGCTTGTGCTGCAGGCGGCAGAGAGCATTGAGCATGGGTGAGCTTGGCGAGCGGGTGAATATCGAAAGGGCATGGGCAGGGGTGCGGCAGGGCTGGGGGTGGGGTGAGATGGGGTCAGGAGAGCCCAGAGTGTCCTGACACCCCCCCTCCTCCAGGCTGAGGTGCCCTGGGAGACCCGCCAACCTGCCTGGTGAGCGGCTCAATGCCACCCAGACAGGGCGGGAGGACCTGGCGGCTGGGCGGCAGCCAGGAGCCCTGCCTCCGCCCCCAGCAGCGGCACAGCCCGCCGCCCCAGTCCGCCCCGCCCCAGAGCACATCCTGGGGTGACGGGATCTGAACCACCTCCAAGGGCCGTCTGATTAATCACCAGCCCGGCTTCCCTGCCGCCTCTTGCTATTTATAAAGAGGTTTCCATTCCGGATGACTCAGCCTGCGGCCTTCGGGGTCCGCGGTTCCCCACACCTGCCGCTAGGTGGCGGCCTCTCCCCACCAAACGTCTCCGTCCCTGGTCCCGGCCCGCCCGGCCAGCTCGTGGCGGCGTTGGAGCGGACGGCAGGCAGGTCCCGCCGCCCGCCCCGTCACTCCGATACAGCAACCCCACTGTCTGGCCTCCCGCTTCATAGCTGCTGTTTGCTTGTTTGTTTTTAATGGAAATGCAGATAGCGTAGGATGGAGTCCTCGTGCCTGGTGATGGGGGAGGGTCCAAGCATCCAGTCTCCCATCCCCGTTGTTCTGCGGGGAATCTGGGTCCCCTCTGACAGGGACAGAGGCCTCCCAAGGTCATTTTGTGTGTTGGTGGCAGAACCTAAATTGGAAACTGCACCCCACAATCTCTATCCTGGAGCCAGGTGTCCCCCCAGGTATCCCTTGGGGCTCTTAACTTCCCTGGATAGGGGCCTGGCCAGGCAGGAGGGGGTGGAGCCAAGGTGGATCCTCAGCACGCACTGGACTGACCTTGAGGGCTCTGCTCTGCCCACCCAGACGACTGCCCGCCACCCCCAGCCCCCTTCCCCCATCGCATCGTGGAGCTGAGGACCGGGAACGTCAACAGCGAATTCAGCTTGAACTCCAAGGAGGCGCTGGGAGGGTGAGAGCCGGGACCCCAGCCCAAGACCCCGTGGCCTGACGTTTTCACTGTGCAAGGCCCACTCACACCCCACTTGCACGTGGCCCACTTGGACACCATCGCCTCTATGTGGTCACGCATGTCACATGCTGATGTGCACTCAGTGTCACTGTCACTCGCACAGGCACACCAGGAGCCATTCAGTGCTTCCATAGGAAATGCACAGTATTTTCCTGTCCCCGTCCCAGGCACCACACTGCCCCCCTCCTGGTGATTCCTACTTTGTAAAAAGCCCTGACTTGCTCTCATACCTCTAAAGATCCCTCCTCCCTCAGCCTGGAGGTGCCCTCCCCAGGGCCCAAGGCCCCCGCCTGCCCTAGACCTCTATGGGTCGCATCCCAGGGCCACCCTCCCTACGTGCCTGCCCTTCCTGTGCCCGTGGTTTGTGTGGTTCAGAGAACCTGCCTTCAGCCATCATCCTGGCAGTAGAGCCACAGCGGCAGGGGGTGGTCAGGGCTGGTGGGGGCCAGTGCTCCCATCTCACAGAGGAGGATCCAGGGGCACCCCCGGGTTGGGGCCAAGACAGGAACAGAGCACAGTCCCCTCACTCCCAGCCTTTTTTCTTTCCAGAGGCAAGTTTGGGGCAGTCTGTACCTGCACAGAGAAAGCCACGGGCCTCAAGCTGGCAGCCAAGGTCATCAAGAAACAGACCCCCAAAGACAAGGTGGGGGGGGGAGTTGGCTACCCAGGTGAGGGAGGGGGTCCTTGGAGTGGGCACCTGTCGCCTCCCTCTACCTGCACTGCTGAGCCAGGGATCTGGAGTGGGAGCCTTGCTGCACTGAGAGGCCACACAGACAGACGGACAGATGGACAGACAGACAGCCCTGCTGCAGGGGCCTGATGCCCCTAATCAGAAACCAGACACCCCAGTTAGTGAACTTATCTGGGGACTTCCCCTTCTAGGCGCAGGATATTCATGCCCTCTGGTTCAATTCAACCAACACTGATGAGTGTGGGCTCTGGGCAGGCCCTGTGCTGGGCACTGGGTCCTGGAGTGACGTGGACGTGGTCCCCGCCCTCAGGGAGCTGACATCAAGGTAAATAAGCCTGGTCTAGAGCGTTGCCTCTAGCACCTAGCCTGGGCCGTGTTCAGAGGAGGCCGTGAGCAGTGTTTGTGCAAGGAAGGAACGGTTGTGTGCAGGCCAGGGCCACGTGGACTGAGGGAGTCCGGTGTGTGAGGAGGTAGTGATGACCTGGCAACCTAGTGTGATCAGGGCTGTGACTCAGGATAGCTGGGGGGCCAGGGGACACTTCTGACTCAGGCCAAGGGGCCAGGGAAGCTTCTTGGATCAGCTGCCTCCTTAGTAAAGGCTTTGAAGAATGAGAAGATATTCCAGTGCAGAAAGCAGGGAACAGAGTTTCAGGCAGAGGAGACAATGAGAGGAAAGCTCTGAGGGCCAGAAACAGCAGGGGCAGCTGAGGAGTGAGGTTATGGGCACCCCAGGCAGAGACAGCATGTGTGCCAAGGCCTGGCGCCCAGCAAGAGCACGACAAGCAGCTCCAGGGCCCTGCAGCCCTAAGTTCCCTGTCACAGCTCTAAGCACATTTGGAAGGAGTGTATTTTCTATGTGACTATGTCCTTCTCTGTCTCTTCCACTCGACAGGGCTGCTGGTTCAACAGAGACGCTCAATACCTATATGCTATGTCCAATTAACTGGAGTCAGCTGTTGATTAATTAATTATTGAGCACTTTTTCTTTGCCATTCGCTGGGCCGGGTGCTGAGGAAAAAAGTCGGTGAACCAAACAAGTCCCTGCCCTCGTGGGGCTGACATGCTAGAGTGGAGGGACAGACAACTGAAACATAAAGCAGGACAAACAGCCTGGTGTGAAGTCCGGAGAAGTGCTAGCCAGGAAAGGCATGGACACTACAGAGAGCATGGGCCGGTGGGGCCTCGTAGGTGGGGGGTGAGATTAGGCCCCCCCCCCTGAGAGTGTGGTCTGTGAGGTGAGGCCTGAATGAAGGGATGGGAGAAGGGGACAAGGGGCCAATTCTGGCAGTGACAAGATGGTTAGTGTTTAACACCTGGCTCTGGGTAGGGCATAGGGGAGAGGCCTCATTTGCCGCTTCTGCCAATTTCCATGGTGTAAATATTCCTACACAGCTGATATAGCAACCTACCCATGTGACAACTGGCCTGCACGCTTTCTGAAAGTGACAAATAATGGTGGCTCAGACTAGGAAGGCAGCAGAGGAGGTGAGAAATGAGTGGCTTTATGGTCTAGTCTGAAGGTAGACTATGCTGAAGGGTTTACTGGCAGATGGGATGTGGGGCGTGAGGCATCGAGAGCAAGAGAGGAAGCTCCTGACATTTTGTCCTGCACACTTGGGTGACAGTGTGGTGTACTTTTGCTGCTGGACAAGCTGAGGACACCTCAATTGTGGGGAGGGGGTGTGTGGTATCAGAAGTTGATTCCGGACATGATAGATTGTTGCTGTTAGACATCCAAGGGAGATGGCAAGGAGGCAGTTGGATGCATCAGAGTCTTGGGCTCAAGGGAGTGCTCGGAGGCTGAGACACGTATGTGGCATTGACTGCATTTGGATGGAATGTAAAGTCATGGGACTCGATGAGAATGCCAGGGAGTGAGCAGAGGGAGGGGAGAGATGGGGGGAAGGAGGGCGTCCTCGGGCAGGCCAATAGCCGGCAGGGAGGCCAGCGAGGAGGGGGCTGGGCGGTGGTCGAGGCAAGGCCAGACAAGCCCGGTCAAAGGTGCAGGTGTGGAGGGTGGAGGGCAGCGAGTGACGGGGCTTGGCTGGTACCCATGCCTTTTCTGGTCCCCAGGAAATGGTGCTGCTCGAGATAGAGGTCATGAACCAGCTGAACCACCGCAATCTGATCCAGCTGTACGCGGCCATCGAGACCTCGCATGAGATCGTCCTGTTCATGGAGTAGTGAGTGGCGGCGGTGGGGGTGGGGGCCGGGGGGTGCCAGCAGACCCAGAGCAAGCCTGTGGAGGGGTCTGTGCACACAGCATCGAGGGCGGCGAGCTCTTCGAGAGGATTGTGGATGAGGACTACCACCTGACCGAAGTGGACACCATGGTGTTTGTCAGGCAGATCTGCGACGGGATCCTCTTCATGCACAAGATGAGGGTTCTGCACCTGGACCTCAAGGTACCGGGGCTGGGGCCTCCTGGGCGGGGACGGCAGCAGCGTCTGACCCCCTGAGATCAGTGTTGTTCCCAGCCAGCTCCCTTCCTCCCATCCCTCCCTCTCTTCCTCCATCCCGCCTTCCTTCCATAGCTTGAAAAAGGGTTTATTGAGCACTTATCAAGTACCAGAGCCAGAGTTACAACAGAGAGAGAGGAAAGAAAAGATGTGGTCTCACTTTTCATGGAACTTCTTTTCTAGCACTAAATGTTCATGGAAAGGGCCTTCTGCAGGGCTGGGAGTGCTCAGGCCCAAGCTCAGTGTCACACAGTGTCACACAGACAAGGGACTAAGTGTTGCAAAAGCACCGATCTCAGTGTTGGCCCATGATAGGTGCTACAAGTGTTTGTTCATTTATTCAAAATCAACAAATATTTGTTGAGGGGCTGCTTTATGTCACGCAGCACTCTAGGTGGTGGTGAACCAAATAGATAATAATCCCTGCATTTGCGGAGCTTACGGATAAGTGCAGTGTTAGCATAGCAATATACACAAGGTGGGTGCTGACAACACCATTTAATGAAGGAATATTTATGTCCCTCTTCTGACCTTGCTCAGTGCTGTGCATATAGAAGGTTAGGAGGAGCAAATTGATTTTATGCATTGCACACCAGCTCCCATCAGTGGGCAGGGGTGGCCTGGAGCTCAGTGACGTCCGCCCTGGGCAGGGGCAGCAGGAGAGCCAGGTGTTGAGCATCTTGATGGCAGGTGTCCCTGCTTGTGGGCTATGCGGCACAGCAGTGGAGGAGATGAAATCTTAGCCCTGAGGTGGGTGGGCACCCATCAGCAAAGCGGATAGTGCTTTCGTTCCCTCATTTGCTAGACGCCTACTGAGTACCTGCTGTGGAAGGCCCGGTGCTAGGCATGGGGGCTACGAAGGACACAGGACATGGGCCCTGTCTCCTGCAGCCTCCAGGTTAGTGGGGGAAACAGATATTCTTTAAATGATGACTAAATAGGTCACTTTAAGCCATTGAAAGTGTCACGAAAAAGCACTTGGGAGTAATGAGTACACGGGGGAACCGAAGAAGTAGGCCAGGCCAGGCCCGGGGCTCCGAAGCAAGGCGGGGAGCTGCTGCTGCCGCCTCCTGCACCTCTCCCAGGCCCAGGCGTACTGGGTGTCAGCGGCTGTGCCCCGTGAGCACGTGGTCCTCCTAGCAGCCCGCTGGGTGAGGTGTGCCGTTAGCATCCCCGCTGACAGGTGAGGCAGCGGGGAGGCTGAGGAGGTGGGTTTCGGCGGGGCCAAAGTGGAAGCAGGGGACTTAGAGGCTGGAGCAAGCCAGGGGAGAGGTGACAGGGCTTGAGCCAGAGTGGCAGTGGGGGAGGGGAGGGTATGTGGTCAGATGGCGGCTACATTTGGAAAAAGGGCCGATCTGATTTGCTGCTGGTTTGCATGTGTCAGGGTTAGGGAAAGGAAAGGGTCAAGGGTGACTCCTGAGTGACTGGGCAGATGGTGGCCCCTTCACTGAGCTGGGGCAGCTGGTACCTGCATGGTGACATTGGAGGCCTGCCTCTCTGTCATGAAAGCTAATTTCTTTGGGGTAGAGCAGGGTCCCCAATTAAAATGCAATGCTCAAGGAAGAAGCTCGTTAAGACTCTGTGTCCTAAACTGTGCTTTTCGGGTACAATAAGTGTTTCACCAAGGCTGCAGGGCTGCTGAGGACGTCTCGTGTGCAGACTGAGAATCTCCAAAAAGAGACCTGAGTCTGCCTCATTTCCCCAAATGCTTGTACACTGGGACCTTTCCTTTCTTCCCTTGTTTTGGTGGCACACCAGGCCGAGCTCCTAAAATCATTAGCATTCGCTCTGAGTGAATTTATCAGTTCTAAAAGGGCCTTCGGAAAACATTTCATTAGTGGCCTTGAATCAAATGCCTACAGAGCCCAGAGAAATAATAAAAACGTCTTGGCTGGGCCGGCTGGGGTGATGGAGACCACAGGGGAGCTGGAGGACTTTTGTCCTATGTCAGCGGGTCAGTGGCAACTCACTGCAAGGCATGTGGCCCATGTGGCCAGGGCTTCCGGTTTTTCAGGAGGTGCTGGAAACCAGGGTTTTTGTGACAAATCTCCTGCCTGTGAACCATTGTTAACTTTACAATGTTTATACCCTGCAACCTCAGATTAGTCCCATGTCCTTGTGTTGTAGGAAGAGGAAATGGAGCCCGGAGTTCGTTTTGCAGTAACTTCATTCCCATGTTCTCTGTGCTGGGGCACAGGTTTCCTCTGAGCCTTGGCTGGTCACCTATTGGATGCCTTTGTTAGTCACTGAGGGTGGGGACCAAGAAGGCCAGGTGAAGGTCCCTGCCCTGGAAGAGCAAGCCCAGTGGCACTGTGTCTGCTCCAGCCCCCACCCTGTAGGGAGCACTGTGGGTCCTTGTTGGCCAGTGGCTGCCGAGGGACATCAGGAGGCCAGTGCTGGAGTCAGTCCTGGGATCAGATCCTGGCTGTACCGCTGGGCAACTGTGGCCAAGCCACTTCTGTGTCTGAGCCTCAGTTTTCTCAACTGCAAGATGGCAGTGGATGGTCACAGTCTCTCAGTGTGACAGCGTCTGCCTCACAGAGCTGTTGGAGGAGTGATGAGCTAAATCGTGGAAAGTGACACTGGGCCTGGTGTTTCATAGCTCGTTGTCGGCATTGCCAACTGGGGCGGTGAGAGTAGCACGTCTTCCAGGATGCCTGGAGCAGCGTGAGGCCCTCTGCTCCCGAGGGGCTTCCTCTGGGAGCCCTGAGCTGATATTTCCCTTCTCTGCTCTTTGGAGCTCCACGTATCTGGTGGTGACACTGCACTGGCCTCCCTGCCCAGAGCGCGCCACCCCTCCTCCGTAGCCTTCAGTTTCCCGTGCTCAGAATTGCTAGAATGTTGTTGTCCTTTCCCAGCCTTAAATGCAGGGAAATCCCACCTGAACCCACCAACAGGTTTTGTGCTTCGAGGCCTCACACAAGTCCCTCCTGGAGCCTCAGGATCCTTCTCTGTGCCCAGGGCAGCAGGTCTGGAGGGTCTCTGGTGGCTGCCCACCCTGGCAGTGTGGCCCTCTGCCTCAGGGAGCCCAGATGTGGGTGGACCTGGTACGGGAGAGAGGGTGAGCGAGAAGCCAACCCAGGCCGCCCCCTTTGTCCTCAGCCAGAGAACATCCTGTGCGTCAACACCACGGGTCATTTGGTGAAGATCATTGACTTCGGCCTGGCACGGAGGTACCACCTGGGTGGGCGCGGAGGGTGGGGCCCACCTCTGAGGCTGGCAGGGGGCAGGGGTGGGTAGCGGGGGCCCGGGAGCAGGTCAGAAGCAGTGCTCTGAGCGCTGGTTTCACCGCAGGTACAACCCCAATGAGAAGCTGAAGGTGAACTTCGGGACCCCGGAGTTCCTGTCCCCGGAGGTGGTGAATTATGACCAAATCTCCGACAAGACAGACATGTGGAGCCTGGGGGTTATCACCTACATGCTGTGAGCTGAGGGAGGGTGGCGTGCAGGGGTGGGCGGGGCACACAGGTGGGCAGCCAGGCCAGTCTTGGCCGTGGGGGCCTGGTGAGGTGGTCCCACCTCCCGATCCCTCAGTCAGGGGCTCGCTGGGGGCGGGAGTGCTAGGGACAACAGGGAAGGAGAAGTTTGTGTCCATTTTATAGGTGGAAAAGCCAAGGCCCCTGAAGGCATAGCATCCCAGCCCAGGGCTCTGGGCAGTGGATCTCAGATGACCTGGGGAGGGGGCAGAGGGGATAGTGGACATTTTTGTGCACTTGCCACCTGTCTTGCACTTGTCATTCCTCATCTTCACTGTGACCCTGGGAAGCTGGGATGATTATGCCCATTTTACAGATGTGAAGAGTGAGGCTCAGAGAGGGGAAGTGACTTGCCCAGAGTCACCCAGCCAGATTCAAACCCAGGTCTGTCCCACTTGAGAGGCTGGGGGTCTTTTCAGCACAAGGTGCTGCCTCCTAGGATCTGCTCCTGTCCCCTCCCCCATGAAGGTGTCTTGGCCTTTCCATTCTCACCCCGTGCCCTGCTACCTCTGCCTCCAGGCTGAGCGGCCTGTCCCCCTTCCTGGGAGATGATGACACAGAGACGCTCAACAACGTTCTCTCTGGCAACTGGTACTTCGACGAGGAGACTTTCGAGGCCGTGTCGGATGAGGCCAAAGATTTTGTCTCCAACCTCATCGTCAAGGACCAGAGGTGAGGCTCGCCCCAGGACGAGAGCCCCGGTGTGCAAGCTTAGTGCGTGCATGCGCCTGCAGGGTGAGAGCTGAGCGGTGGGCTGCCGGGCTCCGGTGCCCGCGGGCGTGCACCCACCTCGCCACGCTGCTCCCGCCCAGGGCCCGGATGAACGCTGCTCAGTGTCTCGCCCACCCCTGGCTCAACAACCTGGCGGAGAAAGCCAAGCGCTGCAACCGACGCCTCAAGTCCCAGATCTTGCTTAAGAAATACCTCATGAAGAGGCGCTGGAAGGTACCACTGCATCCCGGGTGGGGACGAGAGGACTGCGGGGCAGGAGGAGGTCCTGGTGCCAGGTCTCAGGCCCCACCAGCCCTGCATGGGCAGGTTCTGTTGACCAGGCCTGGCCCTGTCTGGAACACAGGGTTGGCTTTTCCATCTTTGCCCTGAGCTGGCCCCCGCCCTGGATTGGAGACCTGCACCCACCCTCCACCTTTGGGAGGGGCGGCCACCTGGGGCTCGGGCTCAAGAGAAAGTCTCTGACCCCACCCCAGCCTCCCTTCCTTCATTTTCCAAATATTTATTGAGCATCTACTACTTCTAGGCACCAGGATAGAGCAATGGACAAAAGAGCCAAGGACCTCAGTCTTTGTGGGCTTACTCTTGGTGGGAGATGTGGCATTATTAGACGGGGTTAGGGCAGGACTCTAGAAAAACTGAAAGGCCATCAGCTGGGGGAGAGGTTGCACTTTTAAATAGGCGGTCATATGAACAAAGGCCAGAAGAGGTGGGGTGACCTGTGCCAGTACTGGGGGAAGAGAATTCCAGGCAGAGGGAAGAGCCAGTGCAACGGCCCTGGGGCAGAAGCACTGTTGGCAAGTTTGAAGAACGGGTAGGAGGCCAGTGTGGCTGGAGTGGAGTGAGCAAGCGGGTAGGAGTGAGGTCAGAGCAGAAGAGGGGGACGGGATGTTGAGCACTCTTGGGCCACGGTGAAGGTTTATCGTTTACTTGGAGCAACATTGTAGCCATTGGAGTGTGTTGAGCAGAGGTGCTCAGTTCAGGTCTTTGCAGGAAGGCAGGAGTCCTAGAGGAGGCAGTGTCATGGCGCCTCCTGTGGCTGTCCTGGGCACTGCACCCTCCCTGGCCTCTGGCCCTCCTGGAATGGAGGGGACCTTAACAAGGACCCTTGGCCATCCCACAGCTTCTCCCCTGCCCTGGTGTTGACTGGGCCTCCCTCTCCCTCTTTCTCTAGAAAAACTTCATTGCTGTCAGCGCTGCCAACCGCTTCAAGAAGATCAGCAGCTCGGGGGCACTGATGGCTCTGGGGGTCTGAGCCCCAGAGCAGCTGAGGCCTGGACGCAGTCGCACAGTGGCCGGGGCTGAGGCCACACAGCCCAGAAGGCCAGAGAAGGCAGCCAGATCCCCAGGGCAGGCTGGCCAGGACAAGGCTGCGCCAGGCTGGGAGGCTCGGGGCTCCCCACGCCCCCACGCAGTGACCGCTTCCCCGATGTGAGCCACCCGGAGTATGGCCTGGCCCCATCCTGCTAGCGCCTCCCCAGACAGGACTGTAGCCTGTCAGACACCCCAGACCCCACGGTGCGCGCGTTGCAGCCGCTCCCTGTTCCCTCCCCGGCTCCCCTCTTTGAACTGCTGCCTTGGTGCCCCTGCTCTGCCTCGCCTGGGGCATCCCGGCCTGGGCTTGCTCCTAGCTGGGGTGGGATGGCTGGAGGTCTCCACATGCAGGGCCCCTGCGGTTGTGGACAGGAGCCTCCTGGCGGGGCAGGGAGGCAGGAACGCCGATTCCTGAGGCCCAGCTGCCAGGGGAGACAGAGCAGGCTTTGTGCAAGAGGACCTCCGTGCCCCTGCCGCCTCCCCACTCCCAACAGATAAGGCCTAGCCCACACCATCTGGCCTGGGCCGGGCCCCACCCACCTCTTGCGACCACCAACGCACAGGAACTCTGTGTGAGAGAGAGGGCGCCCAGCCCAGGCCTGGCGGAGGGGCAGGGGAGAAGCCTGGGGACGCAGGAGACCACCCCCGAGCTTGCCTCAGGGCCAAGCCGGCCCAACCCAGCCACTCGGGGGCCCCGTCCCCGGGGGCTCCCATGGCCTAGAGGATGGGGTCAGCAGGCCCAGGAGGAGTGGGAAGGCCATTGGGCAGCCCCCAGCCTGCTCTCAGCTTGTGCCTTGTAAATAAATGTACAGGTTGGATGTGGCCTCCTGCCTTCTGTGTGTGCACACTCGTGTGAGGTCAGAGATGACCGCAGTTCACTGAGCACCTACTGTGTGCCAGGCACTTTCGTAACGCCGTCAGCTCGCAGTGCGATCAGGAGGGTCAGGAGCCAGACCGCCCAGCGCATGGTCAGTGGCTTCCCGCTTTGTGCCTCAGTACCCCCACCTTTGAGAGGAAGGCACAACAACTGCCGGCCGGCTCTCAGTGGGGGATTAATGTGTGCCTGGCTTTATTTAAAGCGCTTGTGCACACGTTAACTCGTTTACTCCTCACAGCGAGGTGATGAGGGAGATGTTATGATCCCTATTTACAGAGGGGAAAACTGAGCCAGAGGCAGTGGGCAGTGACAGGACCTGCCCCATGGAGTGTGGCCTTGGTTGCACCAGTCAGATTGAAGTGGAGGACTCAGGGCTGTGCTCAGCACAGGGAAGTGCTCAGGGAGCACTCGTGTACTCATCCTTCTCCGACAGAGGGGGAAACTGAGGCTGAGAGAGGGGATGGAACTTGAATGCTACTCACAAGTCGGGGGCTGGGGCTGGAAGTGAACCCTTCTGTCTCCCCGGGCAAGGCTGTGCCCCTGAGCTCACGCTGCTGTCACCGGAACAAGGTCTAAGCAGGAAGGAGGGGCTCCAGGTGGAGGCCAGGTGGGGCGGGCCTGCAATGCCTTTGCTGGGTCCCCAATGAGGGGTGCCACCGCCCCCCAGCAGCAGGCCTGGGGAGAGGACTCTCCCCTGCTCTTTCCCACCGGCCACAGCCTACTTCACCCCAGGCCCGCAATGCGGGGCATGGGGGGTCCATCTGCTGGAGGGCGTGGCCCAGAGGGCAAGAGCCGAACGCTGAGAGCGTGAACCTTTCTGGCTGTGTGGACGACTGAGTCGGGAGTGGGGCCGGCCTGCCGCGAGTGTAGAGGTCCCAGCAGGAAGAGCAGTGACAGCAGTAACACGCACCGAGCCCCTGCCGGCCGCTGAGCCTGGGCCCAGGACCGTGTTCACGACCACATCGACTGGTCACAGTGACCCTGAGAGGCAAGTGTTGTGTCCGTTTCTCAGAGGGGGAAGCCAAGCCTCAGGGGGGTTCAGACACTTGCTCAGGGCCACGCAGCCAGTCAGTGGCAGAGCCAGGATTTGGACCCAGAGCCCCTGCTCTTACCTACTCCACCACCTGCCTCCCGAGAAACCTTGGACTTGCCCTGAGACAGAAACCTTGATGGTTCATCCCATCCCTCCCCTGCCTGCGTGGACACTGGCTTGGAGGGGGAGGCCAGGGGCCTCACCCCTACCCCTGCCCTGTTCTAGCAGGTGGGTGCAGAGGCCTGTGGGTGCAGGTACCACATGGGGTGGTGACGCCAGGGCCTGAGCCTGACCCTTGCAGTCGAGAGCTCTTGGTGGGAGGTGTGTTGATGGGCAGGGCCCCCAGAGCGGTGGATCCCTGCCTGCCTGCCCGCCCGCCCGCCGCCACCTGCCAGCTGGGCCAGGCCTGTGGTTTCCTCTGAGTGGTTCTCGCCTCGCTGGCCCCCACCCAGGCTGAGCCTCGACCACACAGCGTGATGATGAGGGATGAGTCACCACGGTGGGGGGAGGGGAGGAAATGAGGTCCAGCCACGGCAGACATCCAGGGCCTGGATGAAACCAGGTTTCATCGGTTTCCAGCTGGGGAAACTGAGGCCAAAACAGGGAAGGCCCCTCATCAGAGACAGTAACAGCTTGGACTAGAACCCAGGACCCCTGACTCCCAGCACAAGCCTCAATTTCCTCCTCTGTATATGAAAATGACAGCCGCAGCTCTTCTCTGCCACTCCTAAGGCCATGTGACAATCGAGAGATGGGATGGGGTGCTCATGCACCATATTTTACAAGGGGAGAAATAAGTTCAGAGAGGGAAAGTGACTTGCCCAAGGCCACACAGCAAATTAACATGTCCTGAGCAAGAAGCCCACCTAGAGCCATGGAACAGGGCTGATCGCTGCCCTCAGCCCCATCCTCCCCAGGAGCACCTCCTAGAAAGCTCTTTTTGATTCATCAGTTGCCTCCTTTGTGTCTGCCCTGGTCCCTGGAGGCAGAGAATACAGACTTGACAACATGGATGGGAACTGAGGACTTAGAGAGTTCTTGTTCCCACTGAGGGCCACAGGGCACACTCAGGGCAAAGCTGGGGCCACCTCTCTGCAGGCCTGGGCCTAGCCCCATTGCTTTCAGGAAAGCTCCCATCTCTGGCAGTTGCAGGAACAAAGACTTTCCCCCTAGGAGCTGCGCTGATGGGGGGAGTGAGTCCACTGCTGGTTTGGGACTGCCAGGCTGGAACCAGGACTGACCAAGGGTCAGGGCCCAGGCAGTTCTCAGGGTGCCAGACTGTGAGCTTCCCTGCCCCTGGCATAGCTTGTCCTGACCCCCACAGTCCCCGGGTGTGGGCCCCTCCTGCTCAGAGTCCATGGTCTTCCCCTGAGCGTCCCCTGCACAGGTCCTGGGCCCCGTGTGGGCTGAGAAGGGTTAACGCCCTCAGTGGGACCGCTCCTCCAAGTTGGTCCCAGCCCAGAGAGCTTTCCTCCAAGACCATTTCCTGCCTCTGGGCCTTCGCCAGGCCCACAGTGACCACCCCCAGGGGTCTGGAAGCCACCGAGGCCGCATCTGGTTTGAATTACATCAGGGCTGGTGACGCTGCCTTTTCCTGTCTGGGTCCAGTGGCCTCAAATTCCACCAGCCACCTTGGACCCAACAGGGAAGTGGTGGGAAAACATTCAGCCAGTGACAGGGCTGCCCTGAGGGTGTGAAGCAGCCAGGGTGGTCCCGAAGGATGTGCCCACCTGGACCGAGCTCCTACCTGTGCAGCTGCCTGTGCACCTGTTCCTTCCTTTCTTCCTTCACGCTAATGGGTAATGTTTACTGAGCACCAGGCACAGCAGCGAGTGATTCCCATGTGTTAATTTATTTGATTCCCACCCTTCGAGTGGGTATTCTCATTGTCAGCATTTCGCAGATGAGGAAACTGAGGCACAGGGTGTGTATAGAGAAGTCCACGGGCTCCCAGCCAGCATATCGTGGAGTCAGGTGCAAGGCAGGCGGCCTGGCTTCGGACACAGCCCGTGACATCACAACCGCTTGTCGAGCGGGCTGGGGCCTGGCCTGGAGGGAGAGCCTGGAGGTGAATTAGTGCGATCCCTGCCCTCAGGAGCTGCAGCCTCTGCAACCCCCATGGGAGGGCGGAGATCAGGGCGAAGCTGGAAGGAAACTCACAAAACATGAGGACATGAAGGAGACGCTAACCCTTCTTTTCTTCTCCCCAGTGGGAGTGACAGCCACGCCGTGGGCAAACAAGGCGCAGGGCTTTTCCAGATAGAGAACCAGGAGGGTTCCAGGCAGGGGCAGTGCTGTCCAAAGACTCGGAGTTGAGAACAAGCTGGTCTTGCAGCATCTAGCAGGGCTTTTGCACAAGATAAAGCAGGAAGTAGGTCTGGAGAAATTAGCGGAAGCCTCAAATGGCAGCTGACTCGGGGAAAATAGGGAGCCATGGAAGAGTCTTGAGCAAAAGAGAGACAGGGTCTGATCTGTGGTGTAGAAGGATCCCTGCAGCAGGGAGGTCAGGGAGTGGGGGAGAGACTGGAGGGCGGGAACCCAGGGAGGCTGGGCCATGTCTGCTTGAGAGGCTGTAAGAACTGTGGGGACGAGAGGAGAGGGCACAGACCTTAGATGGCTCCAGGGAGACAGGCTGAGGACAGAGAGATTGGGTTCCAGGTCAGACAGAACAGGGGTTCATATCTATTTACTTACCCTCTCTGAGCCTCAGTTTCCCATCTGTAAAATGAGGTAATAATAGTATCTGCTTCCCAAGGTCAGTGTGAAACTTACATAAGCTATTTAGGTAGAGCCTGGTACAGGCTGCTGAGCTTATATTTATTTCACAATTATTTCTCAAGCCCCTACTATGTTCCAGACACTTTTCTAGGTACTGGGGACAAGCAGCAAATAGACAATAATCCCTGGCCTCATGAAGCTTCATCCCAGTGGGAGGGACAGATACTGAATGGCAATAATGAATTTAAAATGTTGGGGGGAGGACAGGGAATGTGGTGGCCAAGGAGGGCTTCCCTGAGGATGTTTGGACAGAGACTGAAGGACGTGAGGGAGTGAGCCCTGTGGGTATTAGCACAGGGCCAGGCCAGGCCGAGGGAAGAGCAAGTGCAGAGGCTGCCTGGAGTGAGTGAGGGGACAGTTAGGGAGGAAAGCAAAGTCCTAAAGGCCCTTGCCCCGAAAGACTTGGACTTTTGCTCTGGGTGAGACAGGGAGTCTCTGGGCGTTCTTTGAAATTCAATCCATGATGAATGGATGAATGGGGGACCATGACTCCATCCATCCACTTAGCAAACCTTCATTGAGGACCTACTATGTGCTAGTCTTCGGGTTAGAGAAGGCGATAAGATGAATGAGCCCTGATGCTTGCGTTCTAAAGCAGAGATACAATAAAAAGCGAATGCACACACACGCGTGATTCCATGTGGCAGCAGGTGCCATGTGGGGGGAACAAACAGGAGGCAGAGAGGGAGAACAATGTAGGGCCTCTGATTGGATAAGGGAGTGATGTCCCACTGCGTGCTGCATGCTGAGAGCCAGTGGGGAGACAGCATTCCAGGCAGAGGGGACAGCCAGTGCAAAGGCCCAGAGATAGAAAGAAACTCACTGGGGAGTTGGCTCTCTTAGGGGAGCAGCCTTTCTTGTCTGTGTCCAAGCGAGCTCAGGTGACCTCAAGACTGGCCGTGAGGCCCATGGTCAGGAGGGGGCAGCCCTGGCCTCCCCAGGGGCACCAGGAACCAGCTCTGGCGACTGCGTGACTAAATAGGCCTCTGGCCCGTTTTTAACCATGACAGCGCTTCCTTCTGCCCCACCAGCTGCTTCCCCGAGTCCCCATCCAGTTACCAGCAAGGTGGGGCACCTCTGGGCCCGCGGGGATGTGGGTTTTGCCATGTGCGAAGGGAGGGGCAGAGGGGACTGGGCGGAGGGTTTGAGGCCCTCCGGTGGGGTTGTTTTGTACTCCAGTTTCATTCCCGTTGACCGAATTGTGCACATACTATACATGCAATGTACAGTCCTGGGAGTTGGAATCGTTACCATTTTACAGATGAGAAAACTGAGACTCAGAGAGGTGACTCCACTTGCTCAAGGTCATGCAGCAAGGAAGTGGCGATGCCAGGAACTGAGTCCAAAGCCTTGTCTGTAAAACAGTCTTTCCTTCTCTGCATCCTGCCCTTCTGCCCCTACCGCAGCTACATGCTCCTCTAGGGGGTAAGTCAGGTTAAGGGGGACAGTCCCAGGACCCAAATACCTCTTTATTTTGCTTAACGAACACTTATATTGTCGTTGCCATGTGCCAGACCCTGTTCGAAGCACTTTGCAAATATTATCTCATGTCATCCTCACAATAGCCCCGTGGAGGTGGGTACTGTCAGTGTCCACAGTTTATAGAAGAGGAAAACACAGAGAGGGGCAGCCACTTGCCCAAGGCCACACAGCTGGGAAGTGGCAGAGCTGGGACGTGGACCCATCCATTCGGACTCCAGAGGCACCCATGGCCCCCCGCAGCCTGCTCTGTGTGGGGAGGGGAGGTTTCGGGCGAGGCCTGGACTCCTGGGTTCCGCATACTCCCAGCAGGCGGACGTGCCAGGCTGCGACACAACCTCCCCCTTCTTCCTCAGCACCATGGCAGCCTTGGGGGCCCAGCCCTCCAGGGCAGAGGGTCCCCTCAGCCCCCACCGAAGCTCTGTCTGGGTGTGGGAAGGCGTGTCCAGCTTTGGGCCGTGGAATGTTGTAAACCAGGGAAGGAAGCTGGGCGGGCGGAGAGCAGGCCGGAGATAAGACGTGGGGGCGGAGAGGCCTCTGAGGAAGGCCAGCCCTGGGGGTGGGGGTGGCCTGCTTGGCGGCAGGGAGTCCTCCCCTCCCTTGGGGGAGCACAGACCAAGGGCCCAGCAGGTGAAGAGCTTCCTGACAGTCCTTCGGAGCTGCCAAACTTTGGTGGGAAGGGGCTGCCTCTGAGGGCCGTGGGCTCCCCTTTCCTGGAACCCCGTGTGGTGTTGACCACTCGATGTCAGATTTAGAAACTGGACAGGAGATGCCCTTCCAACTCTGATAGTCCAAGAATCTGAACTGCTGTGATTAAAAACTCTGGAATATTCTGAAATACCACTGATTCTACCAATTTAGGATTTGCTTTAGCCTAACTCTGCAAGGCGTCTCAGCACCCCTTTTTGCCCTAACCTGCTCGGGAGGAGAATGGTGACAGGGATCCCCTCCTGGAGACAGACAAGCCTCCAATGAGGAGGGTCCTTGAGGCAGAGTCACAAGTGATGGCCCTGCCACTAAGAGCTGTACAGTTAAGGCAGGGGAAGTGGGTACGATGGATGGATTGGGAAGACACCTCTGCTCCTTGCTGTGTGACCTTGGGCATGTCACTTACCTTCTCTGGCCTTGGTCTCTCCATCTGTGCCAGGGCGGTCTCTCTGGGTCAACCCAGATCAGCCATTCACCCCACCCTCGCCCCCTGCCCAGGTGGGAGTAGTCAGGTGGGAGCTGGAGGTATCTCTTGGTGACAGAAAGAAGCAGAAGGCAGGAGGCCTGGTGGGTGGTTCCCCAGCCTGGCCAGCCCCCCATCTTCCTACTAGCTCAGGACACAGGCTGGGAAGTGCCTGGGGTCACCAGGGCGCCACGGGAATGCACAACAGGGAACGGTGCCCAGCAGAGGCCTTCTTCCCTGGCCCAACTGAGAGAAGCCCCCACCCCTTTGAATCTGTCTCTGCACAGCCTGTCTTTGTGTGCGCACACACACAGCCTGAGACACACTGACCCACACAGGCACATACCAGGCCACAAACCCACACAAGAGCCTCCTGGCCCAAGCCCCTCACTCACGGAGGGCCTCCCCCCTCCCCTCTGACCCACGGAGCTGCCCACGTGGGGCAGGACAGACCCTCGCTCCTTCTCCCCACTGTCTGACGGATTCCGGATTCCGGGCTGGGGCTCAGCAGGCATGGTGGGGAGGGGCCCACAGCTGGCCAGGCGTTTTCCCAGCCCCTCTCTCTGCAGGTCCCCCCTCCACCCCAGCTCTGAGTCTGTGGGAACCAGACAGTTGGGGCTGTCCAGCCGGGCTCACTTCCTCCCAGGCCCCAGGGGACCTGCAGAGGGAGGAGGGAGCAGCAAGGGCTGAAGCCAGCGTGGCTGCCCGCCCGAAGGAGGTCCTCCGCAGGGACTGGGCTGCCTGCCCAAGAGGGGTCTCCAGCCCCCTGGGTGTCACCTCATGGGACATAAGACCCTCCAGGCCCCATGCCGAAGAGCAGAATGTAGGTGCCCCCAGCATCCTGGCCTCTCTGTGTACACCCGTGATCCAGACGGGAGGACTGAGGCTCTGGGGAAGAAGCCATTGCCCCTGCTCCTCCAGCTCTGGGGGGTGCGGGGACGGTGAGGTGTCAGGTTCTATGTTCCTCTGAGGAGGATGAAGACCCCCATTTCTCCTGCTTCCACAAAGGGGGTAGCTAGAGAAGGTCAAAGGTCAGGGCTTAGTCACTTTTGATCTGTACCCAGGACAGCCACAGAGCCTGTCCCTGTCCTGAGAAAAATGCTTTCTGCAAGAGTCACCGGGAGGCCTTGGAGAGCTGGGGCGCAGGGGAGGGTCCCCCAGTAGTGTGGGAAATATAAAGAAGGGGATAGGTACTGTCTCTTGGGCCTTGGGTTCCCAGCCTGCACAGCGGTAAGGGGGGCCTTTTTAGACATGGCATTCTCCCTCTGCGGCTCCGCCAGCTCTGCTCCCACCGTGGTCTCCACCCCTGCGTCCTCGCTCAAACTTCGGGTCCGGGGCTGGAGTGTAGAGCCACACAGACATGGTTTGATATCCCCTCTGCACTCATGTGCCAGCTGGAGCTGGGGCTAGCATGCCCCCAACCCCCGAGTCTCAGTTTCCACTGCTGGAAATGGGGCTAGCATTCCACATCACCCAGGTGAGATGATATACACAAGCCAGGACAGAATAAATGCCACACATGGTCACAGTTATTGTGACTGCTCTCAATGGGGGATGCTGAGCCTCAGAGTTTGGGGCAGGAGAGTCACCCCTTAGGCCTGCCCGGCCTCACCCCCTGCCGGTCTCTCTTGGTTGCATCCCTCCCCTCCCTGCCCCCATTCCCTGCCACCCGCTCCTCTGCCTTCCTGGGAAACTCCCCGAGAAAGTCCCCAGCAGGAGAAAGCCTCATGTGAGATGCTTCCATCTGGGTCCCTGCGTCTGCCGCACAGCTCCACAGCCACAGCCCCCAGCCCGACCCTGGCGTCCCGGCCTTGGCCCCGACCATCCAGCAAGCTGAGCTCATCACCACGTTGCCTTTATTGGCCCTGAGAGCCACAGGGTCACTCCCAAGGGGCCCCACTTCCCCTCACCCCCAGGTGTGTGCAGAGGCCCCCGGGGCCTGGCTGAACGCTCTGCTCCGCTTGGCTTCGCCCCTGGCTCTCTGTCCTGGTTGTCCTTGGCTTGCCAGGGCGGGGTCCTTCGAGAACTCTCCAGGTCCTAGAGCCAAGCTCAACCTGGAGGGTGCAGTTGGCAGGGGCCCTGCAGGGACTGCCCGAGGCGAGGCTGCCTTCACTCAAAGAAGAACATTCCTGGCGTCCGGTATAAGCAGGGGGTCAGCCCCAGTTGGTAGCCAGAGCCTCCCTGGACAGGGAAGCCACCTGCAACCCAGGGTTCCTTGGGGTCAGCTGGCAGGGGCAGGGGGGCCCGGAGGGAGGCTGGAGGGGTAGGTGGTGCAGGGGAGGGGGCTGCGGAGGCCAAGAGGTGCTCAAGGCCTGGGTCGGCCCCCACGCAGAAATTCAGCGCCTGCAGCCGGCACTGGTAGCTGCTCCCGGTGCCCGGCTCGGGGGTCAAGGCAGGTGTAGGGGCCTTGTTAAAACTGTCGGCCTGAGAGAAGCCAGGAGGAAAGCCGAACACTGGGCATGAGGAAGATGAGGTGGCCGTGGGGAGCTCCCCTGGGCCTGCAGGCTTGGGCGTGGACATCTCTTTGGGCTCCGTGGGTGGCCGAGACCTGGCATCCGTAGCTGCCAGGCACATGCTGGCTGGAAAGGCCCCCACCAGACCCCCAAAGCTTGGGCCCTTGGGGTCTGGCAGCTCTGGCGGGAATGGGCACTGCTTGCCGGTCGTGGTGTTGGGGACCCTTGGGTCCTGGCTGGTGGCTCTGAGGGGTCCACGGCGTGCCTTGGCAGGGCCCTTGGTCCCCTCAGCACCTGCCCGCCGGGTGAATCGGCGGCGGCGGCGCAGGAAGCTGCCGTGCTCGAACATGTCGTGGCAGTCGGGGTCCAGTGTCCAGTAGCTGCCCTTGCCTGGCTTGCGGTCATCACGGGGCACCTTGACAAAGCACTCGTTGAGTGACAGGTTGTGGCGGATGCTGTTCTGCCAGCCAGGCCGGTTGTGGCGGTAGAAGGCGAAGCGGCCCATGATATAGTGGTAGATGCCACTGAGGGTGGCCCGCTGCCCGGGCGAGCTCTGGATGGCCATGGCAATGAGGGCTATGTAGCTGTAGGGAGGCTTGGTCGGCTCGGCGGCCGGGGCCCGGGGCCCGGGCAGGGGCTGCTGCTGCTGCATGCTGGCCGGGCTGGCCGGGCTGCCGGGACCAGAGGGGCCAGGCTTGGCGTCCAGGGCTGGTGTCCAGAACAGCCAACCCAGGCTGCTTAAAAGGCCCACTGGCCCAGCCTCCCAGCCTGGAAAGGCAAAAAGGGGTGGGCCCGCCAGGCTGCCCTCCCTTCCTCCCTCTCCCCACCCTCCCAAGGCCCGGGAGAGGCGGGCAGGAGAGGCCAGGACCAGGGAGCTGAGCACCTGCCAGGGGTGAGAAGGTGGGAGGGAAGGGACAGAGACCCTCAGCCCACATGTGCTGGGGGATAGAGGCTGGGGAGGGACAGGGTGTGAAACTGAGCGGGACAGAGCCAGAAACCAGAAGAGACAGAGGCAGAAACATAAACAGAGACAGGGTGGAGGGGGAGAGACAGAGGCAGAGACATAAAGAGAGAAACAAAGATAAGACAGAGACAAGCAAAGTGGACAGAGACACGCAGAGACAGAGACACACACACAGCTAGTGTGTGGAGAAACTCAGACTCACTGGGACACAGAGACAAACGGAGACATCCACAGAGAGAGAAAGGAGGTAGGGAGAGACACAGGTACACACGGAGGGGCAGAGAGAGCAGAGCAGAGGCAGAGCCTGAGCCCAGTCCTCACAGAGCAAGAAAAGCCCAGGGCCTCTAGTCCCCCTTGCCCCTCTCCTCCTGCCAGGCCTGTGGGCTGATTTCTCCTCCAGGCAGGGAAGAGCCCCTGGGGCCACACTGCTCCCTGCCCTCCCAGCACTGGGGTGTCTGCGGGGAGGGGCGCCAGGAACCGGGATGAAGGCCAGTGAGACCCAGTTCTGCCGAGCCCCTGGCGCCCCCTAGTGACTAGCGTGGGGAGAGCAGCCATTCGGGTACAGACATCCCCCCTCCCAAGGGGCATCTCAAGACCTTGGCTGAGCCTCAGTTTCCCCATCTCTAAAATGGAGCTGGCAACTCTTCAGCTGTCCAGGCCATGGCGAGGAGGCAACAGGTTCCCTTACACAGAATCCAGCGCCCTTGGAGAGCCTAGCACAGCGTAGGGGTTTGAACATAGCTGTGGATTGTCACTCTGAACTGAGGCTACCCCAGCTGCAGCCATGGGCTGGGAGGTACGGTAAACCCCAGAACAGACAGTCAGGCCTTCTGAAGGACAGGGCAGCATCCTCCCTGCTCTCACACTCCCAAGTCAGTGGTCACCTACTCTGTGCCAGGCCAGCTCACTCCCCCCTCCATCACCACCCCCCTACCCATTTACTCTGACCAACCCTGCTCCAGAGACCTTCATAGCTTCTTTTGAACAGACGAGGGCTCTGAGGCTCAGAGAAGTTAAGTAACTTGCCTGAGGTCCCAAAGCTAGCTAGTGACAAAGCTGAGATTTGAACCCAAGATTCTATAATTCCTTAACAGCACTCCTTCTGTGAGGGGCAGGGGGAGGGGACAGTCACTGGATCCTCACCGGAAAACAGAATGTGAACCCCGAGAGTGTAGGGACCATGCTGTTTTGCTCTAGCTCCAGTGTCCCGCACTGGACACTGGAACAGAGGCCTGGAACAGAGTAGTTGCTCAATAAATGTCTGTTAAATGACTAAAAAAGAACCCCAGCAACTGACTTCTGTCCTTTGTTGAATCATACAGTTTGCCCCCCATAAAAATGGTTTATTCATGTATCACTAAAAGGGATTTATTATATTGGCATCCGGAAGAGGATTCCTATATATAAAGTCAGAAATCAGAAAAGGAAAAAAGGTCTGATAACTGTACTCACAAGCCAGGGGGAACCAGCTTTATGCTTGTGCCCTGAACCCAGATTCTCAAGGATTCGCTGCAAGTTACAGTTTGCAAAGATCAGGGGGGCTTGGAGAGGGGCTGGACTCCCACTTTAGCCTCTGTCTTAGGGCTGTGTTTGGGGGGGTTGCCTCAGTTTCTCCAAAGACAGTGTCCTCCAGGTGTTGGCGGTTCAATGGTTAGCATCTAAAGCCCAGGGTTCAGATCAAGTCCTCAGTGTTGGGACCCTCCGAAGTCCCCCAAATAAAGAAGAGAGATTAGTGGCAGGGGAGAGGAAGGGTTTGGAAACTCAGAGCCCCTCCGAGGCCAGGCAATTTTGTTACTGGGTGGCCCCACTCTAAACAACCCTGAGGATCTAAGTGTCGTACACCAAGCTCTAAGCAAACGCTACAGTGGGCTCAATTGCAGGTTAAGGCAGGCTCTGAGTAAGTCGCTATTGGTATGTTGGGCTCTCCACAAGGGATAAGTCTTGTTTCTGCCCCAATTGCTGAGTTTCCAGGGCCTCAAGGCCGAGTTGGGTTTCCCGCTGACGCCCCAGGCCCAGCGGCCCTGCGGTGCCGCCTACTGGCCGGTCCAGGGCTCCATCCCCGCGGCAGAGAGGTGGAGGCACGATTGGCTTCCGCTGTCCCTCCAACCTGGGCGACGGGTGGGAGAGGCCCCAACTCCACTGGCTCAGTGCGTGCAGGGCTGGGTTAGGGGTAGGGGTCCGCACCCTGTAGGGAGCTGCCTTGAGAGGAGGAAGCGACCCGCATAGGGCTGACTCAGCTGCGTTAGAAGGTGGGTGACGCCGTTGGGGACGCCAGGCTAAGGAGCGGACAGGGCGCCAGAGCTCAGGCGCTTCGAGTGCAGGAGGAGCTCGCGGGCGAAGACCGGCTCCACCTGCGGGGAGCGAGTAGGTGTGGCAATGAGCCGACGCTCCCCCTTCCCGCCCCCAGCATTCTAGGTGGAGAGTCACAGCCCTAGTGACAGCCCTTCCCCACCCCTATTTTTCAGGTAGGGTCATACAGCGGGTCGGGGGCGCAGCTGAGACTGGAAGGAGATGGCGAGGGGCCCTCCGGAGGAAACTGGAGGCTCTGGTTCTCTGCTGGAGTGGGGAGGGACTCACGTGCGCCATGACGAGCCGCTCTTCGGGCTGGTCCGGGGGGCCCGGGTACTCCTCGCCAAAGCACAGACGGATCTGGTACTCTGGCTCCGGGTGCCCATCCTGCAGGTGGGCGCGCAGTTCTACGGGAACCGAGACTGTGGGGGCTGGGCCAAGAGCTAGGCATCCCATCCCACCTTGTGCTCACATCCCATGCCCAAGCCCTGTAAGCCCACATCGCCATGCGTGTCTGTGAAGTTTACCCACTTCCACGCCCCTATGCCTGTCCCACGTCCCACATCTGTGCCCACTTCCAGTGCTCATGTCCTTTGCCTGGTGCACCTATGCCCACTCCGACGCTTTATATCCACCCTATGCCATTGCCACTCACCTGTGCCCGCCCTATGCCCAGAGCCCCTATGCCAACACACGTATCCAAGTCCTATGCTTGCGCCCCACACCCAATGCCCCAAGCCTGCCTCTGGTGCCTACACCCCCTATGCGCCTATATCCATATCTGTGCTCAGCCCTCCTGGTGCCCATAGTCTTTCCCATTCCGATGTTCCTGTGCCATATCCTTTGTTTCCGTGCCTATCCCATGCCTGCCACCCTTAAGCCCGTTCCCCTGCGCCCTCATCTCATGTGCCCACTCTCCTCTGTCCACATTCCTTTGCCCACCTCATGCCCATGCCCCCTGTGCCCTCGCCACTCTGCCTCCCTCTGCCAGCGGCCCTACTGTCGCGCTCTTACCCTCCAGAAAGCGGCGCGTGTCGAGCAGCTGGCAGGTTTGCTCGCGCTCCAGCTTGTTGGGCTGCGCGCGGTGCGGGGCGAGCGGGCCACGCCAGTACACGCGGCCCTGGCACAGGCGCTTGGCGAACACGCCCTCGGGCGCCACCCACAGCAGCACGCCGCGCTCTAGGTGGCGCATCAGGCGCTGCAGCACGTGGGCGCCAGGCGGCGGCTCCGGGAAGCGGACTTGCGCGACGCGTGGGGGTGGCCCCAGCAGGCGCTCGGCGGCGGCGGTGGCGGCAGCCGCCTTCGGGCTCAAACGGCAGCCCTCGGCGGTGCGCGCGGTGGCTTCCCGCACCAGCGCCGCGCCGTAGAAGACCCGCACGTGCAGCCAGCAGCCTGCGGGCGGGCCGGAGAGCGGGGCGCGCGGGCCAGGCGTTGGCGGCGCCGCCCTGCCCCATCCTTCCCCGCTGCACAACTGGGCAAGGGACCGGGCGGTCCTTCTGGCCCCCACCTCGGGAATTTTTGGCGCTCCTTCCCAATCAGTGATAATACTAATTCTAGTAGTGGTAGTAGTAATAAACAATAGCTTCCAGTATAAACAAACTTAGTTGAGCTCCATGGTTCAAAGATGGCTCTGGGGCCATCTGTGCAATGAGGGCATGACCCCGAGGCCATCCCAGCAAATCCTCTGGGATTCTAGGAGCTTTCTCCCAGCAAAGATTTTAATGCTGGTAGAAGTAATAATAACAGCAACGACAGTGACATAACAGAATCCCCCTGGAGGAGCCAGCAGCTCTATGGTTAGGGATGTGGGCTCGGCAGCTAGGTCCTTGGATTCTACTCTCTCAGTGCCACTTAGGGGCTGTGACCTGTTAGCAACTTTCCCAGGGTTACTAGCTGTGCCACCCTGGACAATGTTCTTAACCTCTGTGTCTCAGTTTCTGCATATGTACATTGGGGATAACAGCGTCATGGGGCTGAGGGGAGAGGGAGGGGGGGTGCGTAGAAGGATGCCTGACATGCACTAAGCCCGCAGCAAACATTAGCTGTTGTGGTGGTTGTACTGGCAGTCTGGGCTGGCTGCTTTGGGTGGGAGACAGAGGCTAGCTGGCCCCAGCCCTCGGCCCCGCCCAGTTCTGCACACTGGTCAGAGGGCAGGGCCTTTAGGTTCCTTACCAGGGTTGCTGGAGTCCTGAGAGGGCATCATGCTCCAGGGGTGTGTGGGGTCCCATGCCTGGTACCCTGAGGAAGGAGAGGAAGCAGTCAGGCACCACCTCACCCTGGCCCCCTGGCCCCCCAGGTCAAGGAGGAGGTGGGGGAGGAGGCAGGGGTGGGTGAGGAGCCCCAGTCCTTACTGTGGTCAGCCAAAGGGCCTGGGAGGAGGGTGGCTGGTGGCAACGAGCCCTCCTGGGCCAGCCTGGGGGGCTGCTCCTTGGCCTCATCCTCTGTGGCTAATCTGGAGCCATCCTGAGCATTGGGAGAGGGGGCCATTAGGGTGGGAGAAGAGACCTGTGGGTCACAGGAGTTCCCAGACTGTCCTCACCGGGGCAGAGGGAGGTCTGGGTAGGCTGAAGGCCAGCTGGGGTTGAAAGGAACTTTAAAGCTTCAGAGTTTCAGAGCTCAAGCCCCCTGCCCCCCATGGAGGTAAAGAGAGAGTCGATGGGGGTGCTGTGGGTAACAGCATCAGAGTGGGTCACTGTGACAGGAGAGGGTGCTGGGGGTAAATGCGGAGGTGAGGGAGCTGGAGATGATAGACATGGGGGAACAGAGCCATGGGCCGGATGCTGATGGGGGGATGGGTTCAGCAATGAGCCATCGATGATGGGGAGAGGGGGTGGGGTGGAGATAGTGGGGGTGACACAGACAGAGCGGTGGAGACAGAGCTGATGGGGTCATGGGAACAGTGAGGAGGCAGAGGTGACACGTGGGGCAGAGTGATGGCCCCAAATATGGCAGGGGAGGGTGAGCGTGGAGAAAATAGAGGGAGGGAACTGAAGCTGGTGGAGGGGAAGGGGCTGCCCGTGGAGCAAGAGCTGGAGCAGAGGTGGGAAGAGGCAGGGCTGCCAGGAGGAGAGCAGTGTGGGGAGTCAGGGCCGGACAGGGCAGGGCCAATGGGTGGCTTGGGTGAGAGGCGACTGAGCTGGCAAGGCTCCAGGGGCTGGAAGGACATACCAACCTGGTCTGTCCCACAGGCGGGCTCAGTCACTTCCCCAGGGGGCTCCTGCTGGCTGGAGGGAATGCCCCCCTCTTCATGGGGAGCACAGGCCTTGGCAACTGCATGGAACAAGAGACATGGGCCCCCTCAACTGAGGTGACCCCAGGCAAGAGGACCGCAGCTCACTGCATGGCCTCAGGCAAGGCCCACCTCTCTCTGGGCCTCAGTTTCCTCCTTTTCAAATAGGGAGATAAACTGGGTGGTCTAAGGGTCCTTCTAAATTTACTAGCCCATGAGTCAAAGCTTGAGTCCCCCATTCCCCATCTGACAGATGAGCAAAGTGAGATCCTTATTAACCAGAGAGCCACCCTTGGTCACTACCTCCAGGGGCAGGGGGGTACCTGGGCCACGGGGATCGCCAGACACAATCCTGTAGACCTTGTAGGGGTTGGAGATGTCCAGCTGCCTGCGCTCGCGCACCTCACGGAAGTCGGCGCTCTTGTTCAGGGCACAGCGGAGCCGCGTCTTCCAGGTGGAGGGGTCCTCCCTGTCGGTGCCCTCCAGGTGCTTGCCCTTGTGCACAGCCCAGGCCTGGGGAGGGGCAGGGGTACTTGGGGAGGAATAGCCTGGAGTAGGGGCTGGGGCCTTGCAGAGGGTTGAGGGTCTGCCTTGCTCCCCACCCTCTCTCTCCCTCCTTTCCTCTCCTTCCCTCCGTCCCTCCCTCCCTCCTACACATGTTCTCTGAGCTCCTTCTGTGTTCTAGGTCTGGGCCAGGGCTGGGGATTGAATGGGACGCAAGACAGACACAGTTCCTGCTCTCAAGGAGTCCAAGTCTAGTGGGAGAAGACAGCTGCAATCAATTAAACAGAAATAACTATATTCCAAATTATGGATTGTGATAAATAAGAGAAAAAATAAATAGGGTGATGGGATATAAAATAATGGCAGTGGCTTGCTATCTGGAGAACCATAAAACTAAATCCCTACCTATTGCCAAATACAAAGGAGACTTCAGATGATTTGAAAAACCAAAGGTAAGAGGTAAAACTATAAAATTAATAGGCAATGATGTAGAAGAACACCTTCTAGGAGCAGAGAACACTTCTTACACAAAACCTAAAATGCATGACCCACAAGGCAAAAAATTACACTGTCTGAAATCAGCAAGGGGCTGAAATCTAGAACATACAAGGAACTTGTGCAAATCAACAAGAAACAGAACATTCCCTAAAGAGAAAATTCTTATCAAAGGATAGGAATTGGTGGCTTATGGAAGAGAAAACCAGAAGTCATGAGCATATGAGGAGGTGCTTAAACTCATTCGTAGCAAAGAAACACAAATAAAAATGTGAGCTCTCTCCAATAAGCTAACTTTAGCAAGGTGGCTAAGACCAGGAGTTGGGGGGCATGTGGTGTAGGGGGAACGTGGTGGGGAGTTGCTGGTGGGTGTGGAGTGGGCGCAGTGCTCCTGGCTGGTAATCTGGCATGCCCACTTGAATGAAGTAGTATAAACATACTCTGTGAGCAAAAATCGCAATTCCCAATTCCAAAGGCATTCTCACAGGGGCTCACAAGGGGAGACCTGGTCAAGGAAATCCATAGCAGCATTATCTGTGGCCTTGGGAGTTGGAAGCAAATTTGTGTCCAACCCTGGGAAAGAGAATGGGCGTGTGCATGTCATGGATACCCACAATAAAGTCTATACAGCATCTAGAAGCATCTAGGAGCAAGAGATTAGATCTACAAGAACAGATCTTTAAAGCGTGCTCATGAATGAAAAACAAAGTAAGACACAGAATGAGATGTACAGCACGTGATGTGTATAAGGTAAGAACACACACAAAACATCAACATACAAACCAAAGATATTTGTTAAATACATTGGAATGACTGTTTATTGTGGTGGAGGGAATAAACAAATAAATAAATAAGAAAAATGAGGGGTTACTTTTGAGAGGGCGATTAGAAAAGGCCTCTTTGAGGAGGTGACATTTGGGCTGAAGCGTGAATGAAAAGAACAGAGTCTGACAAACTGAAGGTTAAGAGGAATAGCAAGTGCAAAGGGCCTGTGGTGGGAGATTGATAAATTCGGGCACGGCCAGTGTGGCTGGAGCAGTGTGGTCCAAGGGGAGGCCATCAGGAGACATATTGGTACATTTATCACGTTCAGGGCCAAGGGGGATTTAACTGATAAGTTGCAACACTCATTGTCCTCAGAGACTCCAGGTCTATTGGTAAACACAGATAACGAAACAGAAAAGCCACAGTTCCTGTGTCAGTGCCAAGGGTGAGACCTTTTGAGGCTTGATGTCATCGTCTGTAAACATTGTCTGTAGGTGTCGATAACCACCTAACCTCACGTGGTTGTGGCGGGTGCAAGATGAGCTGGTGTGTGTAGAGTGCACAGCACAGCGCCTGGCACACAGCCAGCGCTGATTTATTGCAGCACTTATTCATGGCATTAAGAGTACTCAAAGGAACGAGGGCACAGGGCAGGGGGTGCTATCATCATGGCAAGAGGAACCTTCGTTTTGTTCACTGCCAGGTGCCCGAACAACTAAAGTGGTGCCTGGCACACAGAGGATGTTCCAAAAATATTTGTTGAATGCACTGACCTGGGCCTTGAAGGGTGAGTAGGAAGCTGAGGGGTGGAGTGGCACTCCTGGCAGAGGGAATAGCTTGAGCAAAGGCCTGGCGGTGTGGAAGGGCATGATGCATGCGGGGAACGGTGAGCAGCCGGGGGTTCTGTTGCTGGGTGTGTGTGTCTGAGGGTACGTGTACAGTAGACTGTCACTATTCAAGGTAGTTATATTCTATAGTCTCCACAAACACTGAGCTAGAGAACACAGAACCATGGCTCCTAGGGGAAATACAGGGCTAGGCTCCTGCCAATCTCTGGTCACACTGCTTTCATCAACCGATCAATACATAATCTTGCTTCATGTGTATTTCTGTCTGAGGACGCTTTATTTAATATATACTGCTGATTCATTAACATTGCACTCATGGCCAACAGCACTATGGAGCATGCCCAAATGAAGCTTGTCTGACATTATTTTCCCCATACTGCACATCACAGCCTTCCTGCACTCAGGAACACTAGACAGCACTTCAGCATTATGCCTGGGGATCATTCAAACGGTGAAATCACCAACGAAAAGCACAGAAATATTTTAAAATGTGGCGCTAAATAGACTGTGAAAAGGCCACTTGTTTACAGTACAGGAGCCAAAACAAGAAGGCAGGGAATTGCCTTGTTTGACCTCAGCTTCGAATATTCCTGAAGGTCGACTTACATTTTTGCCATTCTGTGTATAGCTATGAATGGACACGGAAGTGAGGCAAGTATTGATTTGGGGATTACAAATAAATTGGAGCAAGTAGGAGAATTTGCAAATACGGAATCTGTGAATGAGGATGGACTGTATGTGGCGGGGGGGGGGGGGGGGGGGGGGAAG
>CM052436.1:184977569-185008618 GCA_028533085.1 Varecia variegata | reverse complement strand
GCATAGAAGTTTAAGGGACAGGCCATGCAACCACCCATTCAACACTTATTGAGCACCTACTGTGTGCCAGGCACCCTCAAGCAGCTCCTGGTCTGCTGGGGGAGATAGACTCATACCAGACACTTAAAATTCATAGAGAAAGTTGTTCCAATGAGCCTTTGCCTTGGACTTGGGAGAAGTACTGAATTGGGGCTTAATAAATGCACTAAATAAGTGAATGCATCAGGGAAGGCTTTCTCGAAGAGATGTTTATGCCGAGGACGGGGCAGTTGGCCAGGCAAAGGTGAAGAGGAGAGGTGTTGCAGGCAGAGGGGACAGCATGTGCAAAGGTCTAATGGTGACAAGGACATGAAGCATTGAGAAACAGAAAGAACTAAAGTGGGGGAGGGGAGGGAGTGGAGTGAGAGATGAGGCGGGGGAGGGGCAGTTTGGCCTGGCTTCTAGGCCAGGATGAGGAGCTGGGACTTTTTCACAAGGGCAGTAGGGAGCTGTGGAAGGATTCTGAGTAGGGGAGGATGGAGGCCAGATTTGCATTTAGAAGGATCCCCTCACAGGACTGTGTGGACTGCCGAGGGATAGGGGGAAGCAGGGTCACTGCAGCTGTCCTGGGAGAGACGGAAGGAGTGGGTTCAAGTGGACGGACTGGAGAGATGTTCGGCAGGAAGAGCCAGCAGGCCTTGGCCATGGAACAGACTGAGGTTGGAAGAAGGGGAGCAGCCAGGGTCCAGGCACCTGGCTCCAGTTCAGGCACACAGGTGGCAGTTGTCTAGGGGAGTGAGCTGATGAGGGTGGTATTTGGGATGTTCTGGGGGGCACATGTGTTTGAGGGGCTGGGGACCATCCAGGAGACAGCTCCAGGAGGCACCTAGACCAGCAGGCCTGAGGCTTGGAGGGAAGGCCCGGAGCCTCCACGCTGAGGCCCTGGAGGCAGGAGAGTGGGAAGTGAGGTCCAGGTGTGAGTGCTGGGAGCCCAAACAGCAGAGGGGACAGGATGGAGGCTGAGAAGCAGGGGCCTGGGAGGGGCTTGGGGGTGGGCAGCAGAGATTCTGGAAACCAAGTAAGAATGTTGCAAGAAGGAGGGAGGGTCCACCAGGTGCAGACCCACCCAGGAGTCAAGGAGGATGAAGACAGCGATGCATCCTTGAATTTGGCAACTAGAGACATTAGCAGGAGGGACAGAAGCCAGACTGGGCATGGGGGTGGGGAGTGGGGAGGGGTTGGAGAGAGGGTTGCTTCACACTGTGAAAGGAGAGGGAGGGCCAAGAAGGAGGGGCTGGTGTTTGGGGTGGTAGTGGCGGCCTGATGCATGGTTTGTTGCTTATTGCTCAGAAGAGAGGTTCCAGAATTTAAATGTTCATGGAAAGGAGCCAGTTTAGAAAAAGTGAAGGATAATTGGGGAAGGGAAGGCCATTCCTGCAGGGGGTCCCAGAGAAGGGCTGGTGTTGGGAGCACAGACAAGGTCCCCAAGCTGCAGAGGCTGTGGTTTAGGGTGTGGGAGGTTGAGGGAACTTGCACTTGTGCTGTCTCACTGCCGGGTGGGTGGGAGGAGAGGCCCTCTGAGAGGTGGGGCTGGGGCAGGTGGTGACAGCCTTGGCTGATGCTATTGGAAGAGGGTCTCTGAGGGTCTCCCATATGTGGAGAACAGGACCCTCAATCCTGGAGGCCAGCAGGTGGCCCATGGTCACACAGCTGTTTGTCAGGCCGGGTGTTGTGACCGTGAGCCTGCCCCCAGGGCTGGGTGACCCCAGTCCCCTGTCACCTTACCCTGAAGAGCGCTGCATCCTGCTGTGCCTGGTAGCCCTGCTTGGCTACGTGCTTCCAGGGGATGCGGAAGAGGGTCTTGCCCGAGTCCTCCCAGTGCAACCCCGGGTAGCGCCCACTCTCGATCTGTGCCACCAGCCAGTCGCGGAGGCGCAGGGGACCTCCGGCTCCTGCTGTGGGTCGCCTGCTGTCATCGGGGACTTTCCTCCGCTTCTTCTGCCAGGGGCTGCTGGCCATTGGGAACGCAGTGCGCCAGGGGGCCCAGTCCGGGGCTCACAGCAGCTGGACCTGTGTAGTCTGGGGATCACCGGGCCACCTGGATGGTGCTCGGAGGCAACGAAAGTGAAAGTCTGGGTGGTCGGGTTTCACTTTCCATTCTGTTCCCTCTCCCGGGAGGCCCTTTCCTTTCGCCCCTCCCCCTGGCATCCTGGCCTGGAGGACGCTGGGCCTCTCCTGGGGGGGAGAGGTGCTGTGGGGCACAAGACCTGCCATAGCATACCGGGTTGGGAGGAGGATGGACACCCAGAGACGTGACCTTCCCCACCCCTGCACCTGTTATCTGCTCTTCCCAGCCCATCTGGAAACTTGTCTGTCTCTTTCGGAGCTGGACTGTCGAGGTTTGACAGACACAGAGCTTCCAAACCAACTCCTGCCACATTGGGGAGGCAGCGACTGGTTTCAAATGCACACTCATGACCTCCATCCCAGACCTGCAGAATCGGACTTTCCGGGCAGGAAGCCCAGGAAACCACATTTTAATAAGTTCCCCCAGGGGGTTCCGATGCAGGTGGTCCATGGGCCACACCTTAATTCCTTAAATATGCGGAGTCCCCATGTACTGACTGCTCATCACGGGTCCTGGCCTGCCTGGCAGAACACCTCTCTACGTGTCTCAGTGGGTTCTCACAACAGCATAAGAGGTGCATATAATGACCTATTTTAATGTTAATAAGGCCGAGGCTCAGACAGGTTAAAGCCCTATAATGAGATCACAGAGCTAGTGCGGGTGGGGGTGGGGGTGGGGGCCAGGATCTAAGGTGTGTCTCTTTGCTCCCTAGAGCCCAGGAGCCTAAACAGTGCCACACTGCTTCCTGACAGCTACACCTGAAGTTTATGGATTCTTGCGGGGAGGGGTCTGCGTCCCCCAGAAAGTGTATGTAAATTGTTCCTGTCTATGCATTTTTCTGGGGTTTGTATCTTTCATTAAATCATCAAAGGGGATTTGTGATTTGGAAGAGGTCAAGTTGCTCAGACTGCTCCACGTCTTGCTGTGTACATGGGGAAACTGAGGCTCTGAGAGAGAAACCACCCTGCACTCTGCTGGGCACAGAGCTGGGCGCCCAGCCAGCACTGACCAGAGGCTGGAAGCACCCTCCCTCATGTGCACCTGCTGGGAGGGTTTTCTTCGTGTTCCTCCCCTCCCCCCCCCAGCCCCATATTCCAGCAGCCACCAATTCCAACACTTCTACAGCCATGGCTGGGATTCAAACTCAGGCCTTATAAGTCTCTAATGGGGCCCAAGGCATTTCATATGATCAAATACAAGAGTAATAATTACACCTAAGCACGAGTCTTGAGTGTGTCAGACGATCCTTCACTTTTCTAAGTCGAGGAGGGCACTAAGTAAGAGGATCGGGTCTGCGGGCACACTTCCTGAACTGCCATCCCAGCTCCACTGCTTGCTAGCTGGTGACCTTGGGCACCAGCCTCAGATTCCTCACCAGTTAAATAGCAACACCTACTCCCTAGGGTTATCTGAGAATTAAAGGTGATGCAGGTGGAGTGTTTAGCACAGTGCCTGGAGTGAGTGCTCAGTAAGTGAGTGGTGTGTTGTTGTTGAGTCACAGGGTGGTGAGGTAAATGCTGGAAGTGGAGTGGGAACATCTTGAAGGACCTGAAACATCGGATCAAGGGGCTTTGTTTTGCTCTGTAAATGATGGGGGCCATGGAAGTTTTTAAGTAGAGGAGGATGCCATCAGAGGTAGACAGGTGTTTTAAATCAGGTGGATGGTGGTGCCACCAACCGGGCCGGAAGACCGCAGGCTCCCTGCGCTCTGGTGAGTCCAGCCACCTTGTTCTTCACACTCTATCCTGACTTAGGGCCTGTTCACTCAATGTTCTCTCTGCCTGGAATGCTTCCCCCGATAGCAAAATGGACCACTCCCTCACCACCTGACTTATTTCTTTTGTTGTTTATCTGCTTATCTGGTGTCTTCCCTCCCAGAATGTCAGTGACATGAAGGCAGAGGTTTTGCTCACTGCTGTATCCCCCGTGCCCAGCACAATGGCTGGCACACAGCAGGTGCTCAATGGACATTTGTTGAATGAATGAGGAGTAGGAGGTTGGGGCAGTAGGTGAAGGTTATTTTGTCCATTCCCCCCACCCCAGTGCTGCGGTCTGTACCTCCCCCACAGCACTGAGCACCGTGGTTGGTGTTCAATAAGAACCCCACACAAGTGGCTATTGGGTTATAGCTATTTTAGGCCCCTCTCAGCTGAGGGTTAATTTCAGCTTAGGAAAAATCAGCTCCAATGACCTCTATTCATCGTTGGAGCCAGTTGCTGCTTTGTTGAGCTGCTCATGCCTTTAAACTGTTGGTGGGGTCATTCCCTCTAGGTGAGAGTGGATACTCCTTGCCAGTAACCTCCCAAACCAGAAGGAGCTGCTTCCATCATGGGACTCAGACTAAGTTCGCATCCAGCCTCCCTTGTTCTAGCTGTGTGTCCTTGGGCAAGCTGCCTGACCTCTCTGAGTTTCTGTGAGAAAGCACAACCTTACCTTATTAGCTAGTATTTGTGCATAGGAAAAGGCAGGGAGTTGGAGAGGAGGAGGGCGCTCAGGGAGGGGAGGAGCCCTCTGGGAGGAGGAGAGGGGCTCAGAAGGTGGAAGGGATTCAAAGAGAAGGAGGGGCTTGGGGGCCTTGTCAGGAGACCATGGCTCCGAGAGAGATGCGGGGGTGGGGAGGTGTTAGAGAAGCGGGTGGTCCCCGAATGCAACTCTGCAGACTGCAGTTAATGGAGGGTGGTGGGCTCCTCAGGCCCCTGCGGGACGCGCACTCCCTCCCATCCCCCTTTCCGCAGGCTCCAGGCCCCTGGTAGAGTCCTGCCGCCTTCGCCGAATGACTAGGAGGCACACGGACAGGCAACTTCTGTGTCTCTTTAATATCCCCAGGCCCGTCCAACCCCAACTCCTCCCTCCACCCCTCCCCCTCCCCCTCCCGCCGCCTTTAAGGGTGGGCCCCCTCCCCCAGCCCAAGGACTAAGGCACCAGGTGGCTGCAGCAGGCCGGCCCGGACACAGAGACGCACAGACGGAGGACACACTGACTGCAGACGCAGACAAGCAGGCGGGCAAGGGAGGCAGGGATCAGGCCGTCGCCGGGCTCTCGCAGCCTCTGGGCCCGTCCTGGAGGCGTGGGTGGCCCAGACAGCCCCCGAAGGAAACCAGTCGGGGGGAACCGGGGAGCCACGGCGGGGCGGGATCCTCACTTGCCGCCCTTGCGGGACAGACACCGCGGGAGGCAAGAGAAAGTCTGCTTGACGCGCGCCAGCAGCGGCAGCGGCCGGTGGGCCTCCCGGGGCGCGCGCGGTACGAGGCGCTGCAGAGTTCCCTCGGAGGCGGCTGAGCGCGGCGCGGCGGAGGCGGCCGAGGTCGTGGAGCCCTGCCGGCAGCGCTTGCACAGCGGCAGCAGCGCGCGCAGCTCCTCCTCGTCGCGGAACGGGCTCTTGCCGAAGCGCTCCTCCAGCTGCTGGTGAAGCTGCGGGGCGCGGGGGGCGGGGTCAACGCTCGCCCAGGGCGGGACTAAGACGGACGGCCCCGCCCCCTCCATCCTCACGACCCCGCCCCACGCCTCGCTAAGTCCCTCCCCTTCCTGAGCATCCTCTTTGCCTCCCTTCTGGGGTTGCCATCCCCTCACTGAGTCCCCCTTCTCTTCTATAGGGCCCTTCCCTCTTCATGAACCCTCCTTTCCCTTTGACACTCCATCTTCCAGACCTGCAGATGTGACCCCCACCTGCACAGTGAGGACCGCACTAACGACCCCCCACCCCCACACCATGCGCCTCTGCGTTCACGTCGGTGGTCACAACTCAGCTCACAGTTCTTTTCTAATGCAGCCCTGCAGGTAAGCTTCTAGGGACCGCCCTGCCACCTGCCGAGAGCCCCCCCATCCTTTGTCCCCAAGGAGCCTTCCAGTCCTGACACTTCCGTGGGCCATCTGCCAGAGAGGGATAAGAGAAGGAGCTGCTTTGGCCTCATCAGGGACCCGGGGTGAAGCAGGACATGGACAGGTCTCCCCCCAGGGTCACTCAAATGTCCTCAGGTGCTAGCAGGTAGAGCAGCCAGTCGGGGGTGCTGGGAGGCCTGGTCAAATTGAGGGACCCACGGTCTGGTCTAAAAGCACTCAAATTCTGTATTAAAAAAGAAAACACCTGGCTGTCAAACAAAATACACCTAGGAGCTGGATTAACTCAAGGGCCACAAGTCTGAAACCCCAGAAAAATCTTCTGCTGGGTCCAAAGCACAGGCTAAAATCTTTCCAATCCGTTCTCTGTCCAAGTGAGAAGAAGGGTCTCCCACCTCTGGCCCAACCCAGCCCCTGTCCCAGTACCTACCTTTAGGGAATTCCCCCAGCCAAACTCTTCAAGCTGCTGCCTAAAGCCTGGGTTGGGGTTGGCAATGGGCCGTGTGGCCTTGATGGCTTCAAGCACGTCCCGCCAGCCTAGCCCCGTCACCGTCATCACATATGCTGTCACGATAGTGGTGCTTCGGGAGATGCCTGCAAAGCTGTGACCCCAGCAACCCCCCAGGCTTCGGGTAAGATCCAGTCTCCTCCGTGCCCCCTAGACACCCCACCCCCATATTTCAGCTCTGCCCCCCCTTGCCGCAAGGAACCTGCCATGACCTGTCTTCCCACCTCCAGGCCTTTGTCCATGCTATTCCCACTGCCTGGAGTATCCCCTGGCACTGTCCCACATCAAGGGCCCGAGTGAAACATCATTAACTCAACAAACACTTCCTGATCATCTGTTCTTTTGCAGGTACTGATATAGTGGGAAGAAAACAGGCCTGGTCTCTGCCATCCTGGAGCTAACAGTGTGGTTGGGGGAGACAGACACCAACCAGAAAAACAATTTCAGGTGAGGATAATTGCTTTGAAGACGAGTCTGGGGGCTGGGGGCCAGGAGATCTGCACAGGAAGAGGTAGGATTAGGGAAGGGTTTCCCAAGGAAGTGACGTAAGCTGAGTTTGAAAGATAGGTAAGGGTTAGTCAGGAATGTTCTGGGCAGCGTGTTCAAAGACCATGAAGTGGAAGTCTGGTGGACCGGGGGAATGAGGAGAAGGTTACTGCAGCTGGAATGGGGAGGAGGGAGGGAGGGTGGGAGACAAGGCTTGGGACAGCTGGTCACATGGCTGGGGCTCTGGCAGAGCCAGCCTGAGCCTGGCATAGGATAGGTGCTCAGTGAGAAGTTATGGAAGGAATGGCATCAGCTGGGGCAGGGGCCCCTGGGAGCATTCAGAGGTCCCGTCTCCCAGCCTGGGCTTCCCCACTGCCCTGCACCACCACCTCAAAGGCCTGGAGGGGCGGAGGGGGTGCCAGAACTATTGGAGGGTGACGGGCTACCTGCAAGACCTCACCTGTCCCTCTCAACAGCCCTGTCAGGTCAGCTTTCTTTTCCCCATTTTACAGATGAGGAAACTGAGTCTCAGGGAGAAGCAGCTACTTGGCTATGACCATGTGGTTGGCCTGTCCCAGAGGAATGGTGGACTTTGTGACAGGCTTTCCACCTTCCCCGTGGGATGAGTGTGTGTTCAGGACAGAAGACAGCCGCTTCCTCCCCGGCACCCACCCTTCACTCACCAGTGCACGAGGCAGTTCCCCCCGCTGAGGCGGCAACAGTGGATGAAGTTGATACATTCTTTGAAATGCTTTTTGCTGGAGAAGAAAGCAATGGGGTAGGGAGCACTGAGGAGCAGGTCTCTTATGAGTCAACCCCTCCCCATTTACAGGGTAGCAGGGGACAAAGAGCCCTGGAGTCCTCAGGCCAGCCAGCATGTGCCCTGACTAGTAAGGGGTGCGGGTGTGTGTGAAGCAATAATGGTGGCATTTCGGGCAGCAAGAGAGGCCAGTCCCACTATCCAGGCAGGAGCACCTCTCCAGTGGGTCTGGTGGAGCCTGTTTTCATGATGGGTTTATTTTAGCCTTTCAAGGAAGTGTGTCAGGGGAGACACGGGTCCCACTCCTCTAGGGTCTCCAATCAGAGCACCTGGGACAATGATGGTAAGCAGTGGGCTGGGAGCAAGGTTCCCAAGTGGCAGGAGTGTCTCTCTGGGTCTGTCCCAAGCTGGGAAACCTGACTGCTAATAACACAAACAAAACCCCCATTTTCTGAGCCCCCATTATGGCCCTGTCCTAGATCCTCAACCCACATCATCTGATCTTTGAAAGCTTCCTTGACTCTGATCACATAGCCCTGTTTCCCAGGTGAGGCTTAGAGAGGGGAAGTGATTTGTTCAAGGTCACACAGCAAGTAAATGGTAAAGCCTGGCTGGGACCCAGATGTCTTAACTCCAAGGTCAGCGACTCAAGGCTGAGCCTGTCCCTTTCAAATCTGCTCATGCACCCGATCCCAAGAGACAGAGCACTTTCTCCGTCTCATAGCAGAGGACACGGAGGTTAGGAGCCCTGGCCAGGGCATACCGAAAGGCATGGTTGAGAAGGAGTCAAACCTGGGTCTGGGTGACCACCTGTGACAGCTTGCTGGCCTGAGTACTCTCTCCTCCCTCCCAGCTCCCCTCTCCCCTCACCAAAGGAGGCAGCTGTCTGTCCATCCAGGGGAACTTACATGGGTACCTCAGGGGTATCAGCCACGGGGATGCGAAGGTAGGTGATGTCCTGCAAGTACAAACATGCTCAGGCAGGGGGAGCTTGCCTGCAACCCCTCCTCCCCCTGGCCTGAGCTGCCCAAGGGCTGTGTGACCGCAGCCTAGTTCCTGCCCCTCTCCGGACCGCTGGTGTCCTCTCCCTCCAGAGAAAGTAGACACCATCTCTGAGGCCTCCCAGCTCTGACCATCTGTGATTCCTGAGCCTTCTGAGCAGCATCTCCTAACCCCATAGGTGATTTGGGCACGAGGACTTGATAAAAAGGACCTGGGGACCTTTTATCTAAGAGCTGGGAAAGGGCTACTTAAAGTGGCTTCCCTTCAAATGGGGATTACAAAATTATACACTAAAAGATTTGATTATCTTGAAAAGAAAATAATGAAAACAAGTTTGCATTTCATGAATTATGGTTATTAAACTATGTGCTAATTGTTAGAATAATCAAGGAATAAATTGTCAGTGGTTTTTTCAACAAACTTGCTGTGACATCCTTTGCTTCTATATAATATCGTAAAGATTATTTCTACCCATCTTCTGAGGCGCTCATTGCTTTTCTCAAGGACCTCTCTTAACACTCCGATATTCAAGTGGCTCTTATCAGGTGCCTGCCCCATCACTGGCCAGCGTAAGGGACCACCAGCCAGGTCCTCCTTTGTTCATGGCTTTGTATGAGCTTTCAGTCCTTCTCCAACTCACATTCCCCAAGGTCATGAAATCCTGTATCTTTTGCAAGGTTTGCAATTTCACTTTGTAACACATTTGGCCTTGGGTTTACATAGTATTATCAAACCCTGGCTGACTGGTAAATTCGCTGATGGAGGGGAAGGGAGAGACGCAGGAGAGAAGAGAGCATGGCTGCTGGAGCAGGGACTCGTGTAAACTGTCATTTCATTAGTAAATACATTCACGGCTTGACAACCTTCCCGTGGAAGCTAGTGACGGCTTACTCCAAACACTTCAAAACGAGGCTGCCCCATAAAGCAAAATCAGAGTCCAGAGGCCTTGAAATTTCTTTTCTGAATGACACTGAAAATCATAGATTATTGGAGATTGCTCTTAGAGACCATCAAATCTGACACATGAGAAAACTGAGGCCCAGAGTGGGGAAGAACCCTGCCCAAGGTCACACAGCAAGTCTGTGGCAGAACCTGGTCTCAGTCTCTGATCTCCAGAGCCTTTTCCCACTCAAGTTCTTTCTCTTCAGTGGATGACACAGACTAACAGATAGGAGGAGGGGGCTCTGTTTATGGGATACGAACATTATTAACTTTGTTATTATATCAGTTGTCATTTGTTGAACACCTGTTATGTGGCTCTCAACCACTCAGTGAGGTCGGTACTGCTATAAAATTCCCATTTTACAGATCAGACAACTGAGGCTCAGAGAGGTGAAGTCCAGTACCCAAAATTACAGAGAGAGTAAATGGTGAAGATGCGAACTCAGTCTCCTGACTCCAGCACGTGTGGTCTGATTTCCTGCTTTTGTCCTCTGGGTCCTAACACCCTCACACCCCTTTCCCAGGACTTGATAAGCCTTCCGGTGGGGACATTGCTTTACAGGGTGCAAAGCATCTTCACCATCTTCCATTCCCTTGGCATCCTCACAATAGCCACCTGGGGGCAGACAGGGCTGAGGGACCAAAGGCCCAGAGAAGTAAAGTCCCAGCCCTAGGTTGCACAGCAAGACACAGAGCCCAGAGTCATCCATCCAGCTGGGCAATGGGAAGCCCGTGTGGGGGCTCTGTTGGGTGTGAGACCTCTGGCACCACATGGCCTGTGCTCAAATCCCAGCTCTTCAGCTTCCTGGATGTGTGACCTTAGGCGAGTTAATTTACCTCTCTGGGCCTCAGTTGCCAAATAGGGATGATGATGTAAAACGGTCCAGTGGTGAAGACCTAATGAGTTAGCATGGGTCAAGAAGGCAGCACAGGACCTAGCACGTAGTAGGTACTTGATAAATGGGTCTGCAGCATCCCTCCCCACCTGTGCACAGCCCGGGGATGGGGACAGGGAGTACCTGCAGCAGAGGCTGGGGTGACTCATGGATAGAGATGATGTGTGTGATCTTATTCCGGTCCAGCTGATCCGGATCTTTGGCATCTGAAAGAAACAAGATGGTTGAGCCAATCTGGCAGGTGTGACTTACTTGTTCCTGAGGGCCAAGTGTGGATGGAGCACGCCAGCTCTCCTCCTCACCCCTCCCACTCCACCTTGGCCCTCTACCCCAGCTCCCTGCCCCTCTTGCTTCTGTGGCGTTCACACATAACGGTCCTGCATCTCCCCAGCCTTGCTCACGCTGCTCTCTCCCTAGCATACGCTTTGACCCAGCAATTCTACTTCTAGGAATCTTGTCTCCAGGAGCTTTTTCTCACATAGAAAGCCGTGTGTAGAAGATGATGTTCTCTGTAGTACTGCTTATATCAGAAAGAGTTTAAAAATGGGAACAACCTAGTGTTCATGAAACAGGGGCTGGGTAAATAATAGGATATCCATGCTCTGGAATATGTTGCAGCCATTACAAAGAGCTCTATACGCTGATGTTCAACGATGCCCACAATGAATTTTTAAGTGGGGAACACAGCTTCTAGAACAGTGTACAGAATAGCTTCCCACTTTAGTTTTACATACTGTATCTACAAAGACATATGAAAAGGAACCCAGGGATACACCCGGCAGCGCCGTCAGTGGTTATGTCTAGGGGCTGGGTGTCCAGTGCACGCAGACCTTTCATAACGAGACTAGATGACACGTCCCCCTCCTTCAGCAAACATTCACTGGGGGCTTACTATATGCAGCTGTTGGCCAGGCGCTGGGGACCTGGGGTCAACTGCATGGCCCCTGTCCTCATGCAGCCTACACGTTTGAAGAGGATTCAGACCTTACTTAGTCAAATACTCACAGAAGTCGACATACATGAGCTGCTGCGGTAGCTCCAGGAAGGAAGGGACCAGGGTTTATGAGGGTGGAGCACCCGGGCCCCTCCCTGTCTGAAGCTTTCTCTGACTTTACACCTGGAAGTGACTTTGCCCGCCTTGGGCCCCCAAGCCCCAGACCAGCTGTCACTTAGCACGGTTTCCACCCTGCAGCCAAAGACCTGTGCTCGGCTCTGCCTCCCACCACCAGCTTGGAAGCTTGAGGCCTCGAGGGCAGGAATGGGGTGTCTGTACATCTGTGTCCCCCTCCCCCGATTGAGGGCCGCAGAGAGACGGATGAGAGCATGAGTGCGAGGCTTGTAGGCTCAGCACCCCTCGGCACGGGCTGCTCCAGGGCTTTGGGGGTGCGGGGTTGGTGGTCAGGACGCTGCCTTCGGGACAGCCCAGCTCAGCCCTCCAGAGGCCTCCCCTCTGAGGAGGAGGAGGCTGTGGGGGAAGGGGTCCCAGCTTCCCAGCTAGAGGAAGCACCCCCAAACAGACCTCAACCAAGAACCTCAGGGTCAGAAGAGCCCTTAGGGCAGGTGGACATTTTGAACTGAGGAGGAGGCTGAGGCTCAGAGCAGGTATAGACACGCCCAGGTCCACAGCTTAGGTCCTGAGCCGTGGGTGCCGTCTCTTTGACCTCGTGGTGGGACATTGGGAGGTGTCAGCATCAGACTCCTGAGGCCCCCTCTGTGCCTTCAGGCCTAGGGACACTCCCCCACACATGCACCTCTTTGTCCTCCATCAACCCTTTTTCCGTCCCAGCCTGGTGACGCTTTCCTGCCCCCAGCACCATTACTGAGCGTGTCCAAGCTGCGTGGGCCAGGGCATGAATACAGGCCTGCGACCGGCAGAGTGCCATGGCCTTGGGACAAAGTGGGCATTGCTCACCAATGAAGTTTCCGAGGTAGAGTCCAGGAAGTACCTATGGGAAGGACAGACAGGGGTCAGTGGGGCAGAGGCTGCACCCCCTTCCCACCCCCGGCTGCTGGGGCACCCATGGCCCCTCTCTGTCCCAAGAAAGCTGTCTGGACCTCAGGACTCAGGGAGCCATCGCCTCCCTTTCATGGGCCCTGGGCCCTCTGTAAGAGGGCTCTGGGGCTCTAGGGAGGGTGGGAGAGGGGCAAGTTAATCACAGTGGGGGACCATGGGGGCCAGCTTGGGAATGGGTGACAGGGAAGAGAAGGAAGGCTGCAGGGGGTGCGGGGAGTGGAGGGAGGGGCAGAGAGACCTAGGGGGAGAGTAGGAGGAGCGGCCAGGAGAAAGGTGGAACTGCAGGATGGGTGGGTGGGAACTCTAGGTGGAGGGAGGTGGGAAGGCAGGGACAGGTGCAGGGCCAGGGAGAGGGAGGGGGGGAAGGATGGAGAAACAGTGACAGACTGAGAGTCCAAAGGAGACAGACACCTGGGACTGGCAGGGATATAGAGTCTGGGAGTGACAGAGCCACAGAAAGACACAGCAAGAGATATACAGTCACAGAGACAGGACAGAAACAGGCAGAGACAGAGATACAGAGCAGAGGCGTAAAGACACAGACGGATGCGGTCTCAGAGTCACAGGGAGACAGCGATGTAGCCACACCAAGACTCAGCGAGACCCGGAAGGTCAGAGGCGGGCAGACCGACCTAGTCAGAGTGGGGGCGCCGCGGCCGGCCGGGCTGGGGGCGGCCAGGGAGGGCTGCGCGGTCCCCGTCCCCCTACCTTGGTCATGCCATTCCCCATGATCCCGGGGACGGGGGGCCGGGCGCAACCCCAGATCACCCCCCGGAAAGCGTTCCGGTCACAGCTGCCTTGATGGCCCAGGCCGGGCGCCTGCAGCCTGGCGGGGAGTGGGGGCCCCGACGTCCGCGGCGCTGCCCAGCCCTGCCCAGCCGCCGCCGCCGCCACCGCCCGCCGACCCCCGGCCTGGGAGGGAAATGATGGTGGAGCCGCCGCTGCCGCCGCCACCGCCACTGCCGCCGCAGGCTCCTCCTACCCTCTCGGTCATGTGGGGCCCCCCCCTTGGGTAGCGGCTGGGGGCCGGACAAAGCCCCAGTGTGCCGGGCCCACGGCCCGCGGGACAACGGCAGCTTGTTGGGCCGCGTGGGACAGCCACCTCCGGAGGTGGGGGCGGGGCGCTCCCCCCACCCTGGCACTGTCAGGCGCGGTCGGGTTGGGGGATGTCGTAGAGAGACCCCCATCCTACTTCTGGCTCTGCCTGGACCTCCCTGCCGGCCCTGGGGCAACGTGATGGGGGCTGGACTTCGATCGCTAATGGCTCTCTGCTCTTCAGGGTCTGCAGCAAGTAAAGTGGGTAATTCCTTCCCTTACACGCCCCTGCCCGCCATGCAGCGGTCCTCCCCCTCAGCCTTCCTCCTCTCCCACTCATCCAACCATCCATCCTCCCACTCTCCCGTTTACCCGTCCTTACACCCACCCATCCTCCCATCCACCCATTCATCACTCATCCGTCATTCCACCCCTTCCTTCCATCCACTCTGGCCCTAATGAGCATAGAGCCATCTGGGTAAGCTCTGCTGGGTCCCCCAAGAACTGCCATTAGGGGCCGGGAGAAATCAGGGTAAGTGTTGGGAGAGGGAGGTGTGAGAGGGTCCCAGTCACCTGGGTCCCTTGGAGTAAAGAAGACTACAATAGGATGTAGTGAGAGGCAAGAGCCCTGGAAGGTGAGTGTGGGGACCAAGGTTGGAGGCCCTGCTCCCCTCTGACCTGCTTGGCTGACCCTGGGAAACTCTCTCTGAGCCCCCGCTGACCCTATCTGTATGTCTCAGGATGTTGAGGTGAGCCCTTCCTGGCTACTAGGACCAAAGCTGAAGAATGTATTATAAAATAATCGCAACCAGACACTGCCTATGGGACTGAAATAGAAGCAGCTGAACCAGCTTGTTCCTCTAGCCATCACCTGCACCCCTCTGTCCCCCCATCTATAGTAGGAGGTGACTGTGATGGGGGGGCTGTGGGTGTAGAGAGCAGGACACAGATGAGACAGAGTCCCTTTGAAATAAAGTGATTGGAGAAAAATAAAACTGTTTCCTTCATGTTTCTTCCTTCCTCAAGTTCACAATATACGTGGGGCTGCCCATCCCAGCTCTCTGTGCCCAGGGTTCTTGTAAAAACCAAATTGTTCAGCAAACTCTCACTGAGCACCTACTATATGGTAAGTAGTAGGGGCATAGCAGTGGATACAGTAGAGATTGTTTCTACTTTCTTTAGCTAATGGTCAAGACCAGCACTGCCCAAAAGAAATCTAATGCCAGCCACATGTGTGGCCACATAAAAAAGTAGAAATGAGTTATAATTGAGTTTTTTGTTTGTTTGTTTTGGAGATGGGGTCTCACTATGTTGGCCAGGCTGGTCTTGAACTCCTGACCTCAAGCGATCCTCCCACCTCAGCCTCCCAAAGTGCCAGGATCACAGGCGTGAGCCACTGAGCTGGCCCGAGTTAATTGTTAATAATATTTTTATTAACCCAATATACCCAAAATTGTTTCAACATGTGCCAATACTTAAAAATTATGAATAAAATATTTTATGTCCTGTTTATTGTAGTAAGTCATCAAAATGACTTACAGTCCATCTCAATTCAGACAAATGACATCTCACATGCTTTCATAGCCATATAATAGCTAGTAGCTACATACTGGACATCTCAGATCTAGGAGGGAAGGCAAACAAAATGAGCAAATAGACAAATAAAGCCCTCACAGATGGTCACGGTTTACTATGCAGGAAACGAAGGGGAGGCAGGGAGAGCCTCTCTGAATAGGTGACATATACGAAGGACTGAGCAAGAGAGTGGAGAGAGCATTTGCAGCAGAAGGAATAGCACTCACAGGCCCTGTGGTGGGGAAACTTGCCTTTGTGAAGAGCCGATGGGACTGGAGGGGACCGCGAGAGGGGAGGTGGAAAGAGATGAGGCTCAAGAGCAGAGTTGGGGGCTGAGCATACAAGACCATTTACAGCCATGACTGGGGGTTAAAGTTTTTCTTCTCCCCCATATAATGAAAAGTCAATGGGAAAATTTAAGGTGGGAGGCCACGGCCTCTGATTTACATCTTAAGCCAATTACTTTGGCCCCTTACTGACCCTCCCCCTTGGGAGGGGCTCCTGCGGCAACCCTAGAGAGATCACAGTGCTCTGGGAGAGAGGGGGACCCGAAAGGCTGGAAAGAAGGGAATGGACTTAGCATATGTGAATATGTCAGCAGTGCAGCTGGCAGGACTTGCAAATGGATTGGATGTGGGGGAAGGGAAGGAATTCTAGGATGACTCCCATGTTCCCTGCTTTGAAAATCACTGTGCCACAGAAGCCAAGGAATCCAGGTGGAAAAGCCAAGGAAACATTCTCCTGGAGCTTCGGGAAGGAACACGACCCTGCCCTGCACCTTCATTTTAGCCCAGTGAGACCCATTTCAGACTTCTGACCTCAGTGAGATAAATACATTTGTGTTGTTTTAAGTCACTAAGTTTGTGGTAATTACAAGCACATTGGGAGACTCATGCACTCACCAACGCCCTTAGGAATATGTCCAGCCTGGTTAGGGTATAGCACATGGGGCCCTGTGGGATCTGGCTTCTGCCACTGTGACTTTGAGCAAGTTTCTTAATTTCTTTGGGCCTCAGTTTCATCATCTGTAAAAGGGGAAGAAAAAAGCCTCTATAGGTCTGTAGTGAGATTAAACAAAAGGACATATTTAGAGTACCTAGTAGAGATGCTGGCACACAATACACCATTGTTCTTCTTATCATTGTCATTACCATTACCATGGAGCAATCGACAGGGAGTTAGGGAGCCTGGGTTCTACTTCCCTCACTAGGGCTTTGTTTCCACATCTGTAAAAAAGGAAACAAACAAAAACATACAGGTTTGGCAGCCTCATCTTTCCCTTCTCCTCTCTTTCCCACTCATTCCTGGTCACTGATCCACATTCATTTTCTCAAATGCGCTTTGCCTTCTCTGACTTCCAACTTTGTATATGCTGTTCCCTCTTCCCATCTTCTTTACCAGGCTAACTCCCATTTCCTCCTGTCTTTACTGACTCTAATTAGACTTGTTTAGACCCCACTGTTATGCATTACCAAAGCATCCTAAACTTCCTCTAGCATATTATTGCTGGGGCTTGTGTGTTTTTCATTTGGGGAAAAAAAAAATCCTAAATCGAGGTAAGGATACTTTGACCTATTTGTTTCAAGTTGTTGTTTAAATAAAATGAAATATTCCAGATAAACTTGAAGTTTCCTTTTCTCTCCTCACTTCCTTCACTCTCTTCCTCAAGGAAACTACCACAAATTTGGTATGTAGCTTTCAAGTCTGTGTTTTGAAACTCTTAATACCTATATACCCAAAAGAATAGGGAATACACTTTTGTATGTGTATTTATAATTAACACAAATTGTAAGCTTTAAAAAAGCATTTATTATTCTACAACGTTCTTTTATTCATTCAAAAATATGTTTGGGGGCTATTTAAGCTCTGGATCATTTTATCACTGTATAGTATTTTATTATTAGAATATATCCCATTTTATTAATCCATCACCCAATTAGTGGACATTTAGATTGTTTCTACTATTTTCTTTTTTTTTTTTTTTTTGAGACAGAGTCTCACTCTGTTGCCCAGGCTAGAGTGCCATGGTGTCAGCCTAGCTCACAGCAACCTCAAACTCCTGGGCTCAAGCAATCCTCCTGCCTCAGCCTCGCAAGTAGCTGGGACTACAGGCATGCGCCACCATGCCCGGCTGATTTTTTCTGTATATATTTTTAGTTGTTCAGATAATTTCTATTTTTTTTTTTTTTAGTAAAGACAGGGTCTCGCTCTTGCTCAGGCTGGTCTCGAACTCCTGAGCTCAAATGATCCACCTGCCTCGGCCTCCCAGAATGCTAGGATTACAGGTGTGAGCCACCGCGCCCGGCCTGTTAACTATTTTCCACAATTATAAAGAATGTTGCAAGGAACATCCTTACACATATGACCTATGTACAGGAATAAATATTTCTTTAGGGAAGGTTGTCACCTTGCACATTAGCTACAAGATGAAAGGTACTTGTGGTGCCTTTGTAGTCAGTGGACCATGTGGTGCACCTGTAGTCAGTGGACCTACAGGATATATGTTTACTAGTGGAATTTCTGGGTTGTAAGGTGTGCACATTTTCAACTTTGTGGGATATTGCTAAATTGCCTCCCAAAATATGAATAGCATCTCCACATCCTTGTTAACACTCGGCCTCACAAAAACATTGATATATGTTTTTATTTTTGTATAGCCAATGTATTTCAAATCATATAATTGTTTTAATTTCCATTTCTCAATTGGCTTACCAGCCATTTGAGTCTTTTCTGTTGAAAATTCCCTATTCGTATCCTTTGCCCATTTTCTTTTCTTTTGCGAGGGGTAGAGGTGGGGGTGTCTTTTTCTTAATGGTTTGTAGGAGTTCTTTGAGCACCAGTCCTTTTTATATATGTTGGATATATTTCCTCCTACTCTGTAGCTTATTTTTAATTAAATTTCCCATATCTTTTGTTATGTGGCAGTTTACATTTTGAGGTAGTCGCAGATTAATTTTTTTCGTTTATGAGTAGTGCTTTATTATTATTTAAGAAATACTTCTCCACCCTGAGATCATAAATATAAACATATACATGCCTACAACATTTATCATATTTATTCTTTAATCCACTTGTATTAGGCATCTTATTTTCAATCCTATGGAAATTAAGTTTCTCAGTGCCATTCAGTGAGTCCTCCACCCTTTGCCCACTGACTTACAATGCCACCTCTATTTTACATCAGGTACACACACACCTGTGTCTGCTTCTAGGTTTTTCCATTGATATTTTGCCTCTCCTTGCATTAAAATAAGACTTCATAGGCAGAGAAGTGTCTCCCTGCCCCAACACATATACTTTGTTCTTTTGGTTTTCGCAAAATCCCTCAAAAATCCTGACTGAATTGGGGAAGATACACATCTTTTCAGTATTGAGTCTTCTCATCCATGAACAGGGTATATCCTTCCATTTATTCAGGCCTTATTTAATGTCCTTTAATAATGTTTTGTAATTTTCTCTAGGAGAATATAAGCTCCATAAGGACAGATGCGCTGTCAATTCTGTTCACTGCTGTATCTTCAGAGAAGGACACAGAGTATATGCTTAATAAGAATTTATTATTTAATAAAATGTCTTTCATATATTTTGTTAGCTCTCTTCCTGCATATCTTATATTTTTGTTGCTATAGATTTATTATAGTTTCCAATATATATGGTTGGTATATAGAAGTTCAAATGTTATTTTTGGGTTGATTTAAAAAAATATTTTATTTGTTCTAATAATTTCTCTGTAGATTCTCTTGGATTTTTAAATACAGACAGTTCTGGTGGACATCTGTCTTAGAGGAAGGGAAGAACAGATATTATTGTTTAGGCAACTAGCAGCATGTTCCATGAGAAGGAGAGGAGAGAAGAGGCAGGTACTCTGCCCCTGGCAGCTAGAGCACAGTTTGTAGACCTGAGCTCAGTCAACTCACCCAAGAAGACTTTGAGCCTGAAAAAAATAGTACAATGAAGGAGCTGTCTGTTGAGAATTCATTTAGCCAATTCCAGCACTAACAGTGATATCTATTGAACAAAGGTGCTAGTACCAGCAATGACATCCAGTGTCCAGTGCCATGTGTGGCAGTCATGCCAGCAGTGGTGTCTAATGTCCAGTAATAGTCAGCAATGGCATCCCAAAGTTTCTGTGAACTCTGATTTTGATTATAGCTTTAATACGTTAGACTCCTTAGATTCCTGTTCCATTTTTTGATTCTGATTCTCCAAGATTCCCATCAACTGTAACTCATCCAATATCTCACCAATGAATTCCATTTCTATTTTAGTTAATCAAAGATAGTTTCTGTTTTTTTTATCCAAGAACTCTGAACAACACAACTCTCAGGCCACCTGCAAATGACAACTGTGTCTCTTCCTTTCCAAATCTGATACCAATGGTTTATTTTTATTTCTTGTCTTATTGCATTGGCCAGTACTCCCAGTATGATGTTGAACAGTAGCAGAGATAATGAGCATTCATGCCTATTCCTGACTTAAGTGAGAATGCTTCTTACGTGTCACCATTAAATGAGATGTTTGCTGTCAGATTATTTTCTCTTTACACATTTTTTCTTGAGGTATAATTTACAAATAATGAAATGCATAGATCTTGAGTTTTCAGTTTAGTCAACTTTGACAAATGCATATACCCATGTGATCCATATCTTTATTAATAAATAGAAATCTCTATCACCCTAGAAAGGTCCCTCATGTCTTTCCCAGTCAACCTACCCTCAGTACCTTAAAACTACAATGAGCTATCATTTCAATATCTAAAATTAAAAATATGGACAAAACCAAATGTTGGTGAGGATGTAGAGCAACTGGAACTTATCACACATTGCTGGTAGAAATGTAAAATGGCACAAACGCTTTGGAAAACATTTTCACGGTTGAGCATAAATTATACAAATAATACATAAGGTTGAACATATACTTAGCAGCTAACCCTGCAATTCTAAGAGACATGATCAGTTCCTGGAAACCACCAATCTGATTTCTGTCTCTATGGATTTACCTCTTTTGGACATTTCATATGTATGGAATCATATAGTATGTGGCCTTTTGTGTCTGTCCTCTTTCACTTAGCATAATGTTTTGAGGTTCATCCATGTATCAGTATCAGTTCTTCACATATCAGCACGTATCAGTACTTCATTCCTTTTTGTGGCTGAACAATATTCTATTGTATGTATATATTATGACTTGTTTATCTATTGGTGAACATTTGGGTTGTTTTGGCTATTGTGAATAGTGCTACTATGAACATGCATGTATTAATACATGTGTTTAAATACATGTTTTCAATTCTTTTGTATACATATCTAGGGCTTCCTGTGTTTTTGTTTCATAGTTTGTAACTATCCACACTAATTACTGTGTCTTATTTATTTGTTCATTGAATATACATTACTGGCCATCTGCCAAGTGCCAGGCATTGTGCTAAGTTCTGGGAGAAGAAAGAAAGAAAGAAAAGAAAAGAAAAGAAAGAGAGAGAGAGAGAAAAAGAAAGAAAGAAAGAAAAAAGGAAGGAAGGAAGGAAAGAAAGAAGAAGGGAGGGAGAGGAAGGGGAAGAGAAGGGAAGGGAGGAAGGAAAGAAAAGAAAAGAAAAGAAATAAAAAACCTCATTTTTTTTTTCTTGATGGTTATGGTGGGGCGCGTGGAAACAGTGAGGACTTAAAACGAAGTAACCTGCTTAGAGGAGTGGGTGGTCAGAGAAGACTCTCCTGAGTTAAAATGCAAGCTGAGATCTGAGCAGAGTAGGAGAAAAAAGCCACCAGCAAAGGGAAGCTCAAGGTTAACAGAGATGTGTGTGTATACGGGAGTGTGGGGGTGGAAAATAAGGGCCAAACCAGTAAATGAAAGGAGATCAGAGACTGGAGTGCGGAGAGCAGGAGGCAAACAGATGTAGGACAGATGAGGCTGGCAAAGTCCTCAGGCACCAGACCAGTAAAAGTTCTGCTGTGCAAGGTGAGGAATTTCATCCAGTCCTTAACAGTGATGGGGAGCCACGGAAGGTTATATACAGAGGAGAGACGAGATCAGGGCAGAGAATGAATTGAGATGGATAGGGCAACGATGGGCACTAGCAGACTGGTCAGGCGGCTGCTGCAGGCGTTGAGGTGAGTTGGTGCTTAAGAATTAGAAAGTAGCTGGGGTTGCATTCTGAGTTGGGCGTTAGTTTAAAAAAAAAAAAGAGAAGAAAGAAAAAGAAAGTGCCTGAGTAAAGCAGAGGTGACTGATGTGGCCGCGTTGCCGACTGACCACCTGACTAGGTGACTTAGTGAGGGACCTTACTTAAGTAAGGAAACTTAGCATCATTGCATTTGCCAAAAGCTAACAACTTTTCAAACGCAGCGCTCTTAGAGCAGGGAAAGTGCAGTTGGAGGCGGCGCTGGGCAGTAAGTGCCCGCAGCGGACAGCCAGCCTCCGACCAGGTGTGCCCCAGAGGTGGAGATGGGAGAAAAACCTTGAGGAAGTCGAGGACCTGGGCTGCCAGGGCTGCCAGGACGCCCAGGAGCCTCCAGGGTCTCTGGCGGCTCCACGGAGAGAATGCCCTGGGCTCATCCAATCAGAGCGACGGATCCAGGCGCCCCTCTGTCGCCTTGGAAACGGGACGCAACGGCCCGCACTAGGCACGCTGGAGGTTTGAGTCCGGCCCGGGGGAATCGTGTCATGTCGCGACCGAAGGTAGGAGCGGACCCGAACAGATGCTTTTATCGTCCCTGGAGAAAGGGAGGGAAGCCTTGGAGGGGTTCAAAGCCTGGGAGTGCGGTGTTAGGGAGGGAGGTGTGTCCTCCAGGAGGAATTCCGGGCAGAGGGAGAAGAAAGCGACAACTCAGAGGCAAGACTACAGTCCCATCGTGCCCCGCGCCGCCCAAGCTGCTGCGCATGTGCGGCGAGCCCGGCCGCGGGCGGGAAATTTGCACAACTCTGGGATTCCAAGCTGTGCCCGGCCATTTTGGTGACCCCCGGGGAAGCTCAGAATTTCAGATTTTCTGACCTGGCGAAGCCCCTAGAGATTGATTCTTCCTGCCGCCCGCCTGCCCATGCATCCATCCATCATCCACCCATCCAACAAAACCCGTTTGGTGCCTTCTCCAAGCCGAGCTCAGTGCTGGCCAAGGCTCACAGAGGTGGATCAGACAAGCCAACTCTTCTATTTTCAGAGTGGGGAAAAGGAGACCCAGAGAAGGGAAATGAGTTACTCTCTCCCATCCCAACTTACTTCTTATCCCATGTTCCACCTCCCAGGAATGGCACTTCCATTTCTTTAATTCTCTCTTAAAACAAAAAACGAGTTTATCTGCTTTTAGAGTGCCTTGAACTTCACCTTTTTACTATGACTCATTTTTCATGTGATTATTTGTTTAACATCTGCCTTCCCTGCTAGACTCCCGGATCTAGTCTGACTTTTCTTCCATGTATCCCCAGGGCCCTGCACAGAGCTAACATACAGTTGATAAATCTTGAATGACTATTGTTGAACTACCCAGCTTGTTGCTCAAGCTAAAAAACTGGGACTGTCTTGACTCCTCCATCTTCCTCACCTCCCACATCCAATAAGGTCTCCTCCTTTAACTTTCTAAATATGTCTTGAGTTCATTCTTCTCTTTGCCTCAACTGCCATTATGTGAATCATGAGCCAATTCTCAATTAAAAAAAAAATAGTACTCTTTAAACACAGATTGGGACACATACCACTTGTACTATAAAAACAGAAAATAAATATCTACTGAAATAGTCCCTTCCCATCTACCTGACTGACGAAAGAAGTAACAAATTGCAGATTGATAAAGGATGGACAAACTCTTAGTCTATACTGTTAATATAGTATAGACATAAGTATGGCAGACCCATGTTGGTTGAAGGAAGGAAATAGCAGAGTGCTTCTTTGTGACACTATGTATTTTGTTGTTGTTGTTGGACAGGGAGGCAAAGTTCACATACATATTGACTTAGGACTTTGTGGTTTCTTTCAAATGACCCAGGGGACATGGGAGTATGATCTTATTTAAGCAGGAACATGAATGTCAGTCTCAAGAGAGCATGCCAGGATGTACTGTGTGTACCCTCACAAAAATATGCCTAGAGAAGCCAGAGGTCAGAATACCATGAGTTCCAACCTTTAATCTCAACTCTTCAATATTATGGTCTCCAAGATCTCAGCTCTGAGGCATGCTGGGAACTCTCCAGAGGGCTAAGATGAAATGAGGAATTGGATCAGGCAAGAATGAAGCTGAGACTGAAGGAACCAGCTAAGCAATGAAGCTGGTCTCTGGTGAGGTGGTGAAAGGCCAACCACAGTGTGTAAGCCAGTGTGGCAAACTGGTTCCAGCATGGATGTCCCCACCTGACAGGTGGTACCAAGGAGCTTGAAGCAGGGCTTGTGGCATACAGCCAGGAATGAAGGAACCTGGCAGTGTCACGAGCCAGTGTTCTCCCTGACTCAACACCAGCTGTCACCATTCATGCTGCCTTCCATCTTATATGAACCAAAATGAGAAATAAAATTAAAGTTTTCTGTTTGTAGCTCATGAAAGCAATTGAGCCATCTCTGAATCACTTTCTCAATAAGACCATTTTTAAAAAGTCTTGTAGGCTTGTCTTTTCTAAATGCATTATTTTAGTGGTTTGGGAGAAGTATTCATATCCCTGGACTGTTTTTTGTGACAAGATAATAATAGGACTTCTATCTCAGGCAATATGGCACATGAGATTTCTTGAAAAGCTCCTTAGCACAACACACTTAAAACTGCTCGGCAAAATATAACAAACAACGTTTGAAATGTTTAGCTGAATTTGTATGTGTGTGTCCAGGGTGGAGAAGATTGGTGGTAGGGAGATTCCCAAGGACCCCGCCCCTCCTTGAAAAAGAAAGAAAATAGAAACCAGACGTGTCACTACTGATTCTTCATTCTTCATTTCCCTTGAGGAGGAGGTTGCTTGTCTCACAAACAAGGGACATGACAAGTTGGAGAAATGGTGTGGGGCCCATGGACCAAGGAGTTGAAACTGAAGCCTCTCCATAGAGCTGGACCTTGTGAGGATTCTTAACCTTGGATGAGCCCTCAGGCTAGTCTGAGAAATGCTAAAGCAAGATATTACCATAAAATTTACTGTTCTTGGGGTGCCAGGCAGAAGTAAATATTAAACATCTCTGAAGAACCATAACTTTGACCCCATAATGGTTGAATTATATAATAATTACATATTAAAAGATGTTTTAATGAATTACATAATAATTGCATAATGACATAAGAAAAGATGTTTTAAATGGGTAAAAGAATGGGTAAAAAATGAAACATCTGTTCATGATACATCCTCAGAAAACTAGGGAATACTAAATTCACTCAATTTAGTAGAGGATGAATACTAGAACCTACAGCTAATATTGTTCTTTTTTTTTCTTTTATTATTATTTTCCCATTCAGCTTGTTGCTATATAATATTGTTCTTAAAAGTTGAAATTCGGAATGCAAGATAAAGATGTCAGCTCTCACCATGTTTAGTCAACATTGTTGACTAAAATTAGAGATTTTAGCCAGTGCAATAAAGCAAGAAAAAGAAATAAAAGGTATAAATATTGAAAAAGAAGGAGTACATCTGCCTTTTTTCACAGATGACATAATTGTATACATAGAAAACTCAAAGGAATTTCCAAACTACTAGAACTATTAATAATAATTTAGCAAAGGAATTGGATACAAGGTCAATATGCAAAAATCAATTATACTTCTCTATATGTATCATGTAGTTTCCAATGGCTGCTATAACAAATTACCACAATTGGCTTAAAACAACACATACTTATTATCTTATAGTTCTTGAGGTCAGAAGTCTGAAATGGGTCTCACTGGGCCAAAATCAAGGTGTTAGCAGGGCTGCATTCCTATCTGGAGGCTCTAGGAGAGAATCCATCCTCTCGCCTTTTCCGGTTTCTAGAGGCTGCCCCTTGGCTCATGGCCCCTTTTCATCTGCAAAGCCAGTCTTTCTCATATTGCATCACTCTGACACTATTGACACTGACTCTTCTGCTTCCTTCCACATTTAAGGACTCTTGTGATTATATTGGGCCCATGTAGACAATTCAGAATAATATATTTTAAGGTTAGTTAGTTGATAAGCAACCTTAATTCCATCTGCAACTTTAATTCACCTTTGCCATGTTATGTAACAGATTGGACAGGTTCTAGGGATTAGGATGTGGACATCTTTGGGGGTGGCATTATCCTGCCTATCACAATTTATTATAATCAGGTAATTAGAAAATGAAATTTGAAAATACCATTTACAATAGTATCACAGAATCAAATACTCATGAATAAATTTAATTAAAAGCGTTCAAGGCTCCTCTACTGAAAACTAGAAAACAATGTAGAAAGAAATTAAAGAAGACTTAAAGTAATGGAGAGATAGACTATATTATTTGTGGATTGGAAGGATTAATACTTTATGATGTCCCTTCCTCCCAAAATGATTTGTGGATTCAGTGCAATCCCAATCTAAATGTCAACATATTTTTTTGCAGAAATTGGCAAGCTGATTCTAAAATTTACATTGAAATGTAAAGGACCCCTAAGTGCAAAGACAATCGTGGAAAAAACAACCCTGGAAGGCTTATGCTACCTGATTTCAAGATTTCCTAGACAGCTACAGTAATTAAGACAACGTGATGGTGACATAAGGAAAGACAAGTAAACAGAACAAAACAGAGTCTAGAGATAGATGCACATACACATGGTCAATTGAATTTTGACAGACGTGCCAATGCAATTCAGTGAGGAAAGGAAAATTTTTTTCAACCAAAGGCTCTGGAGCAACTGGATAAACATATGGAAAATGGAATTTAAAGCATGAAAGAGGATTCAAGATATAATACCAAAAGACTAGACAGCTTGACTAGTGCTGGGGGAGTTGGATGGGCTTGAATGGAAGAATGAAACAAGATTTCACTGCCTTTTGTAGGGGGAGGCTTACTTCTGTCAGTTTTGTAAAGCAGTATCGTCCATCCCTCTCCACTGGCTCTTTGAGGAGTCAGATGAGGTAGTAAGCAGAATTCTAAGATAAGCCCAAGATTCCCACCCCCTGGCGTACATGCCTTGTCCAATTCCCTCTCCTTGAGTGTGGGTGCAGTCTGTGAATTGGATGGTACGGTTGCTATGCTGATTACCTTAAGTTATATAAAGCTCCATCACAGCCAGCTTGGAGGGGGGATAGGGACAAGCTCCTGGTGGCCCGCAGGAAAACAAACATCCACGTTGTGAACTTGCCTATGGGGGCCACATCGCAAGGAACTGCAGGCTGCCGCTAGGAACTGAGAGCAGTCCCCAGGTGGCAGGGAGGGAGGAAACAGGGACCTCAGTCCTCCAACCCCAAGCAGCAGCATTCTGCCAACAATCTGAATGAGCTTGGAAGAGGACCCCAAGCCATTTGAGAACCATAACCCCATCACCTTGATCGTAGCCTTGTGAGACCTGAGCAGACGATCCCGCTAAGCTGTGCCCATACTCCCAGCCCATAATGCAGGTGGCAGATCTGTCCAAGCTGCAAAAGTCAGCCCGTGTAGGACCAATTTCGATTTCTCTTTTCATCTGTGCCTTAGGGATCAGTCTTCCAGGACTGAAGGCCAAGCTGTTTTGGACATGGTTGGAGCAGAATAATACCCACCACCCACTGAGGATTGAAAGGTCCATTTTGGGTAAAAGGAGTTAACATTGCTCTGAGTCTTTGACCCAGCCCTCTCCTGGATCCTGGGTCTAATCAAGCATTCAAAGTTAGAGTAGAAGGTCCAGATCCTTCTCACAGAGCATACTGAGCTGAGCTCTCAAAACTGGGGTTCAGGGTGGACCTCTGGAGTATTGAAAACCAGGCATTCACTATACTGTCATGCCTGTGAATAGGCCTACAGTGAGGTGGGCCCTTGGATACTTGGGAGTTCATTCCAAGGACAGCAGGTAAATTCTGGACGAATTTGTTGAGATGTGGTGACCAGTGAGAACTGACCAGGCTGGACCTTCATGTCTCAGGACCTATTAGGCATTGTTGAGTCTGATGCTTTGAGCATTTTAATATCTATAGTAAGTTGAGCTGGGAAGGCAGAGTGGATATGCAAAACCACATCATTTTCCTTTTCTCATTGCAGAATCAAAATTACAAGGGCCATGGATTGTCAAAGGGAAAAGAGCGGTGAGTGGTCCCACCCAATCTGATAAACATAGAACAACCCATTGCCCTTCCTGCCTTCCTCACTCCCTCTCTCCCTTATTTACTTCAGTAATTATAATGATAATAGGCCAGCCTTGGTGGCTCAGCCTAGCACTCTGTGGGAGGCTGAGGCAGGAGGATCACTTGAGGTCAGGAATTCGAGACCAGCCTGAGCAAGAGCGAGACCCTGTCTCTACTAAAAATAGAAAAATTAGCCAGCTGTTCATGGTGCTCACCTGTAGTCCCAGCCCCTCTGGAGGCTGAGGCAGGAGGATCGCTTGAGCCCAGGAGTTGAGGTTGCTGTGAGTTGTGATGACGATACTGCTCTCTACCCATGGGTGACAGACCGAGACTCTGTCTCAAAAAAAAAAATTTAAACTGATAAATTTTAAACTACTTATTAATTCATTTAAAAAGCAATTATATACTCACTACATGGTAGCATAAATAAAATATTTTTATGAACTATAGTTGTATTCCCCCCCAAATTTACTGAGATGAGTAAGAATTATTTTACATTTTTGTGAATCCATTTAATGGCTGGCTTAATAGAAAACATTTGGATTCCCAAATCTTCTGTATTCAATCTATTGTGATACATTGTTTTGGTTGAAGGATAGGAAGAAAATCCAGCCTTACAAAAATATATAGTTGGAATAGGGGAGATTCTGTGTACCCCTGAAAGAGAGTTGGGGACCCTGAGGAATACTTGGACCATACTTCACAACCTGTGGCTCTCGGGGATTACGATATGTCCTTACCTTATCACAGTCTACCTTGAATCAATATTATACCATGTCATGTTCTTCATGTAAGGACCCTACAACATGCTTCTGTGTACTCCCTTCTGGTCCTTTGTGCTGCTATTTTTGTCATATATTTACCTGAAAATATGTTATAAACCCTATATTATATTCTTCTTATATTTGCTTTAAATAGCTAACTGTATATTTTTTAAAAATTAAGACATGGAAGAAAGTATTTCATATTTGCCCTATTCTTAATTCCTTCTGAATTTCCATTTGGTATTTTTTTTTAGAGGCAAGGTTTTTCTCTGTCACCCAGGCTGGAGTGCAGTAGCCCAATCATAGCTCACTGCAGCCTCGAATTCCTGGGCTCAAGCAATCCTCCGCCCTCAGCCTCCCAAGTAGCTGGGACTACAGGCATGCACCACCATGCCCGGCTAATTTTTTCTGTATATATTTTTAGTTGTCCATATAATTTCTTTCTATTTTTAGTAGAGACGGGATCTCGTTCTTGCGCAGGCTGGTCTCGAACTCCTGAGCTCAAATGATCCACCTGCCTCGGCCTCCCAGAGTGCTAGGATTACAGGCGTGAGCCACTGCACCCAGCCAAAGCCTCATTTCTATGAAATGTAAAACACTCTGTTTCTTCCACTTCTAATAGTTCATCAAGAGAAGGCACTACTAAATCACGTTCCTGCAGCAGTTCTGGGTAGTGGGACACTGTTCTCTGGATCCTTTCCAAACGCCAAACAGGAGTGATAAGTTTCATGTCTTGCACTTCTGGCATTCCATTTATTCTAGGGATTTGAGCAATCTGTAATTTGATACCAGGATGATTATCTTGTTCTGCTTTGGTTATTTGGGGTGTTGCTGTAACTTGTTCCTTCTCTTTTGAAGAAAGAGAAGACTTTACAGATTCCGTCTTGGCCACTTCTTCCACTGATGTTATATTAGTTTCAGCAACTAAAGAGTCAGAAATAATTCCTTCTGTGGTTCTGTTTGGGTCTTGCAAAATATTTTTTTTTCTTTCTTTTTTTTTTTTTTTTTTGACTGAATTCTCCTGGGATGGGTCTTGCAAAATATTCAGAACAACTTCCTGCAACTCTTGTATTTCTTCATTTTTACTGGGCTCTTCATATAGCCCAATAACATCAAAGGTGCCTTTACTTGCCAACAACTTTGCTTTGCAGATCCAAAATTTAGCAAATTTTTCAGCCTCAGGTTATGCTGGACAATATGGTAAGTATTTCATTAGAAAGTACACCCCCTTCAATGAGCTTCAGACATTCTGTTTTAGAGTGTTGTTAATTTTACTGGACAGTTCAAGTTGTGCTTTCTCTACTTCTTCTTTTTCAGTGCTCGTCCACAATGAAATATTCATTTCCTCTATTACTTTTCTTTTTGTCTTAAGTTCCACAGGAGGCTGTTTGTAGATTTTCCCCTTAGATTTCTGCCATTCTTCCAGTTGTTTCCTTCAATCCTCTACTTGGCTTCTTTTTAATATTTGGCTTGGATCCCATTTGGGACTCCTCTCCCATTTACGTTTGTGACACCAGCTTGAGTTCTGGGAGCTGTCTTGTTGAGAAAATAGTTCTGGGGAAAAGTCTTTTTCAACTTGGAGTCCAAAGTCTGTGCTTTTGGTAGAAAGTTGTTGCCACATTTATCCCCACTGGTTCCATTTGCTCTCATGCTAGGGGTGCTTGGAACGACTGAATTAAAGCTGCCAACTGTCAAATTAGGTTTCTGGCTCATAGCTTTTGATTTTTGCAGTACACATCATGTGTAAAACAAGGTTGAGTGGACTTCTGATCTTGCTTGATGTTCGGATGTCTGTTGTTATTTCCTCCCTGAAGCAAATTGGGATCCGTCCCGGGTTTGGTATGTTTTACTTTCTGTTTAGCAACAGGGTATGACCATAGCTTAGTTTCATTTGGTCTTTCATATTTACTCTTATTAACCTTTATTTCCTTGGCCACTGGTTTCTTTGATGATTGAGTCCTCCTAAGGGTCTGAATAAAGTGAAAGGGAACTGTCCTTGGGTTTTTTTCTCCTGGTCTTGCAAGATCTGCTCCTCTAGAGAGTGGCTGTGATTTTATGGGTAGAGCCCTGATTTGTGTTTCTCCAACAAGTTGTTCATTAACTCTGTCTTTCACAATAGCACAAGTACCTGAACTTTTGCCCAAGACTTGTTTAGGAGCCAAACTGCTCTTGGTTAGATTATAAGAGCTAGTCTTTGGCTAACTTATGCTACCTAATTCAGGATCTGGCATCTTCTCAGGCTTTGATAAGGTTTGGGGCAAGTTCTCTCCATTCATCTCACTTAGAAAGCTACCCAAAGATCTGTTTTCAACATGAGTGTTGTCCACAGAGTCTGTACCTTGAGCAGTTCCCTGATCTGTTACCTACTGCTTTGTAGTTTTCAGTTCCTGTATATTAAATGACCCCACAGGTTTTCTTGACAGTTCTCCCATAGAGGATGATCTGGCTTCGTGATGCTGAAGACTTGCTAGAAGGCTTACAGTTTGGGTTAGAAGAAACACAACTTGAAATCAGCTTTTTGCCTAGAAGTTTTGGTGGCTCCAACCTTGGCTTCTGGCACCCTGTCATACTGGCTGGTCTGAGCTGCAGTTTAATGCAAACGGACCTTTTAGCTTTGACAGGCAAAATGGCATGGATGGTAATATCCTTTGGGGGTCTAATCGTAGATTTAGAAGGTGGTAGATTTGGGCAATTATTCTTGGCTTTTAGATAAGGCTTGGTGTCTTCAGTTTTCCCTTGGCTGCTGGGTGCTCCTGAAGCTTTCTATGCTGTGGTGGTGGGCCCTGGCCCCACCATGACTCTTCAGTGACAGTTTTTCTTCAAAGGCCACACTTGGAGCCACAACCCCCACATTTTCTTTTTTGTTCTTTTTTTTTTTTTTTTGAGACAGAGTCTCACTCTGTTGCCTAGGCT
>CM052436.1:184961012-184977069 GCA_028533085.1 Varecia variegata | reverse complement strand
GGCATCTCGAAGGTTTTGGGGAAGAAGTCGCACTTGGCTGCCTCCAGCTTTCCCGCCTCGCGCTCCAGCTGTTTCCGGAACCGCTTCAGGTTCTTCACCATGTAGTTCTTGCGGGTCAGCTGGGCAGCAGGAGGGGCAAGGTGGCTGTGGGCTCCTGCTCCCCGCCCTGCTCCCCATCCATACGCTACCCTGCGTTCTCCATTCTCTGGCCCACAAGATAACAGTAAGGGTAACTTTGAGAGCCTGGTAAGTCTGTAATTATCCCCACTTCACAGCCAGGGAAACCGAGGCTTGGGGAGGTTAAGTCTGTTGCCAGAGCCATGCAACGAATGGGCAGCACTGCCAGCATTTGATCGGGCCTGACTGACTCCCAAGTCCATGTGCGTTTTGTTTTTGTTTTTGTTTTGAGACAGGGTCTTGCTCTGTTTGCTCAGCTAGAGTGCAGTGGTTATCATCCGAGTTCACTGCAACCTCAAATTCCTGAGTTCAAGCAATCCTCCCGCCTCGGCCTCCCAGAATGCTGGGGTTACAGGTCCAATGTTCATGTTTTTAACCACTAACCTTTGAACATCTCCCATCACTGGCCCCTCCAGTCCCCACGGACCTCCCTCCCATCTCCAGACCCCAGACTTCTCGACTTTCCTTCACCCTGAAATCACCATAACCTCTCAAGCACCCTGCTTCTTTGGTCCTTACACCCCCAAATCAGCCTGCCCCTCAAATCTCTGACGCTGAAACACCAACCAGCCTGTGACCTCAAATCCCCGCCCCAAGAAAGGCTGGTCCTCAGGGCTTGGGTCCTACACCCTCCACCCATTTAGCTCGTCATGCATCTAGTGCCCGTGCTCCCCACCCGGCACACACCCAGTTCCCTTACACTTCTCCGTTCTGATCCTTGTACCCCCCAAACCAGCTCCTGCTCATAGCCACACCCAGTGATCTGAGCTGGGTGGTTCAGCGCAACCCCCGCCCCATGCCCCACTCACCTCATAGTGGTTCCGAAAGTGACTGATCCGCACGTGCTCGTCCATGTAGGTGTGGTCGAAGTTCTCCCGGAGCCAGCTGACGTCACACCAGTAGAAATCCCACTCCCCTTCACTGGGGGAGGGGGTGGGGAAAAGGTCATGACCTGAGGACCTCGGCACTGCTGGGGGTCTGTGGCCCAGGGAGGTGCCGCTGCGGGGGGCGTAAGGAAGGGTTCCCAGCAGTGTGTCCATCAGGCATCTCTAGGGGGTGGCCGTGGGCTGCCACCGGCCCACATGTGCTTTGTTAGGCCAGAGTGAAAACTAGAGAAATGTTCCCACAAAAATCCAAGCTGCTGGCTTCCCTTGGACTATCAGCAGATCCGGCCACACTGAGCCCAGAGTGTCCCCAGGCACCTATCAGCAGGACTGAGGAGCAACCACCCCTTTAGACAGGACATGCCCTCTCCAGACCGCAGTGCCCACCACTCTCTACAGTGCAACAACCAGCCAGCCTCACCTGTCCTTTTCCTCGGCCCGCGGTGGAGCTAGGTGACATTTGCAAACCCCTTCCAGGTCTCAAAGCCCTCCTCTCACTACATCCTCATAGCAGGCCTGAAAGGTGACTTCAACCATCCCCTGAGCTCTAAGGCAGACCGGCCTTGCCCACGGAGGACACAGCACCATCAGGACTCATGCCCGGCTCTGCCAGACTCCGAATCCTGACCCCGTCCTTCCCAGCCACGCCAGGGGGAGGGACAGGAAACCAGACCAATCTACCAAATCTGGGCACCAGAGCTGGGCTGCAGGGAGGAGGTGCTTGAAAAAGTGAAAGGAAATAAAATACCATCATAACTGCTTCCAATTATTTTTAAGTAAAAAATTATGGTTATAACTGAAGCCCCGTGTATGTCCCTGTCTGATTCTATCTCTTTCTCTCCTCTCCCAAAGGAAACCATTAGCCTGAGTTTGGTGTGTATCACGTCTATGCAATGTCTTTAGAGTTCTTACTATGTATATATGTGTGTGTCTGTCTATACATGGCATTGTTTGGCATATTTTTAAACCTTCTAATTACTAATATTATTGCTCACCATGTGCCAGGGACTGTTCTAAGTACTTTACATATATTAATGCATCGATCCTCTTAGCAACCCTAAGTGTTAGGTTCTGTTATTATGCCCATTTTACAGACAAGGAAACTGAGGCAGGCACATAGAGATTAAGGAACCCAAGTTCATATAGCTAGTAAGTGGCAGAGCAGGATTTGAACTCAGACCATGGGGCTCCAGGTCCAAGCTCTGTGGCTAGAATCACTCCTACCTGTTTCCTTTCACAACTTGCTTTTTTCCACCAACCTTTTGTTTTAGAGATTTATCCACTTGATATATCTGAGTCTAATTCAGTCATTTTAATGGTTCTAGTCCATTCCATGGGGTGAACAAACCACAACGTATTTATCCATTTTTCCACTAAGAGGCGTTTGGGTTGTCCCCTCACCCCCCATGTTATTCTATTATGGACAAGTGGGCTGAGCTGTGAAAAATATCTTGAGAACGTTTGAGGCAGAAACAAAGAGAAATGAGGAGGCAGCTGCCTCGGAGGTGATGAATGAACACAGCCAGGTGGGGAGGGTGCTGTGCTGGGCTGCATTCCAGAGGTGCCCAGCTATACCTCTCATCCCAGACGCAGCAGGCCTGTGAGGCCACATGGAGAAGCCACGAGAACCTTCTTCGGTTGTCTGCCCCAGCAAGGTCCCTGCAGACAGCCAGCATCAACTGCCAACGTGTGAGCGAGGATGTCCCCTGACAACTCCTACTGTCAGGTGACCTCCAGAGACAGTCTCTTCCCAGCTGACACCCCTGATGTTGCAGAGACGAGCCAGTCCCCCTGTGTCCTGTCAGAATCCCTGACCCACAGGAGCTGTGAGCTAATGCAACGTTGTCTTAAGCATTACTCCGGCAGGGGCATTGTGTGGGCAACATCTCCCAGCATTCCGGTCACACAAACCTTGCAATACCTTTAGAAAAGTTTAACAGCCATGTCCCTATTTTAATGTTGATCGGGAAAAAACATAAATACTAAGGATAACACAACATTCAACAGATAGTATCACAGTGATATAAAAGTTCCTTTAAGTGAGTCACTCTTGAGGAAAATCCCAAGTAAACAGCACGCGCTGTGCACAGACGTGGCTATGGTGATGCACGCAGCAATGGAGTGACCCTGGAACCAGGAATGAATGGTTTCCCAGTTTCTTCTTAAGTTATTGTGTGAAAGTTTTTTTGGGACAGGATATTTGCATAGTCTTAGAGTATCTGTCTACAAGATACTTATTAATTACAAAAAAGCTAACTTACATCGGAAAAACCTGGCACACACCACCTTAACCTGATGCTCAGTCAAGGTGACAGCACCCATGATGACATGACAGTACCAGTGATGACATGCCAACACCATGAACTCCTTGAGGAGCTGCACTGATAGGTGCACAGCATCACTTCTGTGGGGGTCTTGCCAAAATGCATGACCTCATGATGAGGAAACATCAGACAGACCCAAATCAAGGGACATTCTGCAAAGTAACTACATAGTACTCTTCAAAAGTGTCAAGGGTCAAGTGTGGTGGCTTACGCCTATACTCCTAGCACTCTGGGAGGCTGAGGTGGGAGGATCACTTAATGTCAGGAGTTCGAGACCAACCTGAGCAAGAGCGAGACCCTGTCTCTACAAAAAATTAGAAAGAATTAGCTGGGCATGGTGGCACATGCCTGTAGTCCCAACTGCTCAGGAGGCTTAGGCAGGAGGATTGCTAGAGTCCAGGAGTTTGAGGCTGCAGTGAGCTATGATTGCATCACTGCACTCCAGCCTGGGCAACAGAGCAAGACCCTGTCTCCAAAAGACAAAAAGCATGAAAGGCATGAAAAACAAGTAAAGACCAAGGAACTGAAATATGTTTGAGGTAATAAAGGTTAACTAAATGCAGTGTGGGACCCTGGATTGGCTTTTGGAACAGAAAAGGGATATTAGTGAAAAAAAATTGGTAAAATTCAAATGATGTCTGTAGTTTAGTTAATAGTAATGTATCAATGTTAATTTCCTGGCTTTGGCAAATATGCTATGATTACATAAGCTGCTAACAGAGGAAGCTGGGTGAAGCTGCTATTATAAAAGAGGAAGATGTGTACTATTTTTGAAACTTTTCTGTAAGCCTAAAATCATTTCCAAATAAGTTTAAAATTAAGTATATTTTAAATGTTAAGGTAGGACCCCTACCTCACACCATATACAAAAATTAAATTAAACTGAATCAAAGACCTAAACAGAAAAGCTAAAACTGTAAAACTCTTAGAAGAAAACATAATAATAAATCTTTGTGACCTTGGATTAGACAATGGTTTCTTAGATATGACACTGAAAGCACAAACAAAAAAAGCAAAAATAGATAAACTGGACTTCATCAAAATTAAAAAGTTTTGAGGCCGGGCGCGGTGGCTCACGCCTGTAATCCTAGCACTCTGGGAGGCCGAGGCGGGTGGATCGCTCAAGGTCAGGAGTTTGAGACCAGCCTGAGCAATGAGCGAGACCCCGTCTCTACTAAAAAATAGAAAGAAATTAGCTGGCCAACTAAAATATATATATAGAAAAAATTAGCCGGGCATGGTGGTGCATGCCTGTAGTCCCAGCTACTTGGGAGGCTGAGGCAGTAGGATCGCTTGAGCCCAGGAGTTTGAGGTTGCTGTGAGCTAGGCTGACGCCACGGCACTCACTCTAGCCCGGGCAACAGAGTGAGACTCTGTCTCAAAAAAAAAAAAAAAAAAAGTTTTGAGCCTCAAAGGCACTATCAAGAAAGTGAAAGATAATCCACAAAATGGACGAAAATATTTGCAACTCATATATAAGGACACCCTTATCAGATAGAACTGTTATAATTCAACAATAAAAAGGCAAAGAACTAAATTAAAAAATGGGCAAAAGATTTGAATAAACCTTTCTCCAAAGAGGATTTACAAATAGCCAACAAGCACAAGAAAAGATGCTAAATGTCATTAGCCATCACGGATATGCAAATCGAAAGCACAATGAGATACCATTTCACACCCGCTAGGCTGGCTACAATAAAAAGGATGAATAATAATGAGTGTTGGTGAGTATGTGGGAAAATCTGCACCTTCATACATTGCTGATGGGAATGTAAAATGATGCAGCCACTTTGGAAAACAGTCTAGCAGCTCCTCAAAAAGGGAAATATGACCCAGCAATTCCATTCCTAGGTGTATAGTGAAGAGTCCAAAAGTTGGACATGAATGTTCACATCAGCATTATTTATAACAGCCAAACAGTGCAAATAACCTAAATGCCCATCAACTAATACATAGATAAATGAAAAATGGTATACCCATACAATGGAATATTACTCAGCTATGAAAAGGAATGAAATACCGACACATGCTATGACATGAATGAGCCTTGAAAATATTAAGTGAAAGAAGACAGGCAAAAGGTCATGTAATGTGTAATTCCATTTATATGATGTGTCTAAAATAGACAAATAGAGACAAGGCCCCAGACGGGGGCTAGAGGGAGGGAGAAATGGGAATGCCTGCTAGTGTGTACAGGGTTTCTTCTTGGGATGAAGGAAATGTTCTGGAATTAGATAGTAATGATGATGACACAACTTTGCAAATATATGAAAAGACATGAAATTGTTTATTTTATATATGAATTATTTCTCAATGAAAAGAAAAGGGAAAATTAGTTTGACATGCAGTTTGTTAAAATAATCAGGTCTAAAAAGACTGTAATAAAATATCTATTTCAAATTGCAAAAAATAAAAATTGTTCAAAGAACTAGAGGATGGGGTTGCAAAAGGTGATCTCTAGATCTCCTTTCAATTTAGATTTTCACTGCCATCACTACCCTGGGGTCTGTCACCTGACCAGGAAGACCGGGGACGTTAGTCAATTCAAGAGTTGTTTTTGGAGGCTCTGTTTTCATTGGAAAATAGCAATGGTTTTTAAGCATTATGAGGGTATGAAATGGACTAATGACCAACACATCATTTCTCCCCCAGCACCCAGCGGAAGGGCTGTATGTTGAATGATGAATGGGTAAATAACACATCACTCATTCATTCATTCACTCATTCATCCAATATGTAATAGAGACAAGACAATGTTGGGTGCCAATGATACAGGAGGAAACAAAACACCTGGCCAGGAGGTGCATACAGTCCCGTGGGGAAGATTAACAATAAATGAGGAAACAAATAACTCGATAACGAGGAATTGTGAAATGTGCTGTGGGGTAATCCAGTAGAAGCCATGCAGCAGGGCACTGAGGGACCTATGTTGGGTGGAGGCCACCCTGCAGAAGTGACCTTTCAGTTGAGGAGGAGCAGCCCATCGAGAACAGTGGGGAGGGGGCTCTAACAGAGGGAGGAGCAGGGACTGGGCCCCGAGGTTGGGACCATGTTCAAGGACAGGAAGAACATCCAGGTGGAAGGAAAGAGGTCAGAGGTGATGCTGAAGAGTTGGGTAGGGCCCAATCAAGCAGGGCCTCATGACCACAGTGTGGATTTTGGATCCTGTTCTGAGATTGAAATTTCATTCATTTGCATACCATCTTCATGATTGTCATAGTCAAGTAGCTCTTAAGTCACCCAGGAAGATATCAAATTGCTTAACAAGACCAGTGGGGATAGAGGTTCCTTCTACCTCCCCATGCTGCCATCCTTAATTTGTCCTCACACTCATGGCCTCAGGGTCACAATATGGTTGCTGCAGTTCCAGACTTCACACCAGCTTTCTTGGTGGGAAGCAAGGGAAAGGACAGCTCTGGCCACATCTGTTCTCTATTCTGACCTGACAGGCTAAACTGAGACCAGTTTCCATCTAGAAATGCCAGACCCCAGGTCAGGTCCTAAAGGATGAGGCCTTGGATTTATGGAGCTGCATTAAGCAGAAAGGTTCTGGCCTCTGGGCTCTTCCTGACTGGAGGACTCGTGAGGCAACTTGGGACCAGCCACAGAGCATCCTGCTTCACAGGCTCCCACACTCTCAGCACCAGACAAGCCCTCAGACCCTTCTGACCACTCAGCAGAGGCTGAGGAGAGGCAGGAGTGTCCTGAGGTCACACAGCAGGTGGGAACAGTGCCCTTGCCCACACCCCACCCCCGCAAGTCACCTCACTCTCCTCTAACTTCCCCCGACTCCCCCCACTCATCTTTCATTTCGTCAGGTTCTCTGGATCCGGGGAAGGAAGCCCCATTCTGATATTAGCATGACCACGAGAGAACCAAGAAGGCGAGTCCACAGTAGCTGCCATCATTGCTGCCATCAGCATCACCATCACTGTTGTAATAGTCCCCAGAGTCCTACAGAGAGGACTCTGCCCTCTCGGATTGCCTGTGCCACGCTTGCCATGGACGTGGGATGATTTAGTTAAAGTCTGCCCCCCCCTGCTAGACTCCAGCACCCGGCAGCTGTAGTCACGGATCTGTAACATTTGCTCCTTTGTGCCTGCAGCTTACTGAGAGGCTGCTAGAATGGGGTGCAGATGAGCCTGGGACTCCACGACAGAGAGACTAGGTGCAAACCCCAGCCCAAGCCCTTATAAACTGAGTGACGTCAAACGTGGCATTTTTCACTGCCTTGTGCCCGGTTTTATCACTAGTGAAATGGGGATGATAACAGCACCTCTGTGGAAGATTTGTTAGGATGATTATTTTAAGATTGCACATGTCAAGTGTTAAAGAGTGTGCACGAGGCTTAGCTATCATCATGCAGCAAACTTTTACTGAGCACCATGGCAAGCAGCCGGTTGTCCTACCCCTCCTACTGTTCTCCCCTTCTTCTACAGTAAGAGAATTCCCAACATTTGCCTGATTTCCACAATAAAGACTATATCTTCCAGATTCCCCTGTAGCTAGGTATGGCGACGTGGCCAACTTCGGGCCAGTGAGACGTGAGGGACTTCTGGCTTGTGTCCCTCAAGGGAAGGGCCTGCCTTTTCTTGCCTCCTTCCTACCCACTGCTGCTCGGAATGTGAAGGGAGGCTGGCGCGCCACCTTGGACCACAAGAACAAGGGCCTTGCTCAGGGGACAGCAGAGCGGAAAGACGGAAGCAGACGGGTCCCACATTTCTGTGGAGCCCCCTGCCCGTCTCTGAACTTCCTCCATATGGACTCCAGTGGGACAGATAAACAACTTCCAGCCTGGCGAAGCCTCTCTTACTTTGGGTCTTTGTTACATGCATTCAAACCTCAGCCCTAACTAATATTTTCACCTACTATGTGCTGGGCATTGTATGCTGATTTGTCTCAATCAGTATGGCCAGAGCCCAGGATAAAGGAAGAAACATAGGCTCATAGGTCAAGCAACTCGTTCCAGGTCACAGAACTAGCAAATGGCCAGGGAAGAGGACTGAAGCCAGCAGGTGTGTGTGGCCGCATTCCTTGTTCCTACCGCAAACCACGGGACACAAACTGAACTGGGCTTGAATCTCACTCTGACACTTACATGTTGTGTGACCTTAAGCAGCAGGCTTTATCACTCTGAACATAATCATAGCTTACTGGATAGTTGTAAAGTTTAAATAACACAGAGATGGCATCAGTAATGCACCTGATACATTGTGGGTGCTAAATAAATGTCACAGTCACTTTGGGACAAGTCCCAGTGGCCTCCCAGGGGAACTTGGAGAAAAACGAAAGGAGACAAGGACAGGTGAGACATGGGGAAGGAGGGGTGAGTTTGGGGGCTGGGGGTGTCTTACTCCTTCACTTCCACCCATCCTGGTCTGTGGCGAAGGACGTCCATGAGCGTGTTCATAAGGGTGGTCTTGAACCGGATTGATGCTCTCTGCTCTCTGAAAGACAAGGCGACAGAACACTTGCTCAGGATCGACGATTTCCCTAGGATGGCCCAAGGATTAAAAAAGGGGGGTGGGGCGGAAGAAAAGTCAAGTTCTCTACCTGGAAATGCCAAAAGCAGAATTACTGAATTTCAGAATTTAGCATTATAGCATGACAACACTTAAAATAATCAAACTGAGAATCACAGAATCTTTGAATCATTGACGAATAGCAATCATTTTATCCAGTGCCGCAATACGCCAGGCATAATCTGGTTGCTTTGCATGTGCCATGACTAATCCTTATATGAAATGATAAGTATTTGCAAATCCCCTTTGCTGGCATTCATCTGGGAAGAAGGAGCAGATGTACTTTTTCCTATTCCTCCTACTAATACAACTAAAAACCCAAGACATTATATATAAAACAAACATAAGAAGACTGAAAGGTAGAGAAGAAGGTGGACAGACTGGGGACATCAGGACCAAAGGAACAACATTTCCCTGGGTTTTCTTTTTTGCCTCATATAGCCCAGACATGGAATGAAACAACCACCAACCCAGAAATGCCCTTGGGCACAGACAAAAAAAGCTCCAACAAAAGCCTGCTCTCTCCAGCCAAAAGACCAAGAAAGGAGCAACCTAGCAAGACAGAAGACTTAAGACAATCGCTGCTCTATTCCAGCCAAAACCACTGAAAACATCTGTAGTTCACCCCCCCTTATGCCAGCAAAGGCCGAGTGGGGAGTCTAGACTTCCACTGAGGTGGTAACAAGGCGCCCCAACCCCCCTACTGGCGTGGTGTCAGAGGAAGATAAAGACAGAGCCCTGGCTGTTGTCCCTCCTGCAGGCGGTAATGAGGCTCCCACCCTTGCTCTTGAGGGAGACCACATGCGGGCCTGGACTGCCTCCCCTACCCGGCAGTAACAGGCGTCCCTCTCACTCTGGGGCGATGTCAAAGGAGGTCTAGTGCAGCGTTGGAAATCAATACAATCAAAACCATCAAAACAATACAGAAAATCAGTAAAATAAAAGGCTATTGATCTTCTGGAAAGATCAATAAAATCGACAAACTTATTTGTCAGCAAGATTGATAAAAAAGAGAAAAGAGAAGACACAATGACCAACATGAAGACAGAAACAGGGGTTACTATTAGAGACCCTGCAGATATCAAAATGACAATACAGGAATACTACTAACAACTCTGCCCATCTCCTTTGACAACTTAGATGAAATGCACCAATTCCCTGAAAAGCACAATTACTATAACTCACCCAATATGATCATTTCAATAGCTCCATAACTATTAAGGAAATTGAATTCATAATTCAAAAACTCTCAAAAAAGAAATCTCCAAGCCCAAGGAGTTTCACAGGAGAATTCTCCCAAACGTTTAAAGCCAATTCTATACAATCTCTTCCGGAAAATAGAAGAGGAGGGAGAACATTTTGTGAATCTAGTATTAACCTGATATCAAAACCAGACAAAGACAGTACACAAAAAGAAAACTACAGATCAATATCCCTAATGAAGCTAGATGCAAAAATCCTTAACAAAATATTAGCAAATAGAATTCAGCAATATACAAAAAGAATTATACACCATAACCAAGTGGAGTTTATCCCAGTAGGCAAGGCTGGTTCAATATTAGAAAAATCAATCCATGTAATCCATCATATTAATAGATTAAAGGTTAAAAACCACACGATCATAATCAATTGATGCAGAAAAAGTATTTGACAAAATTAAATACTCATTCATGATAAAAACTCTCAGCAACTTCCTCAACATGATAGAAGCATCCAAAAAAATTCTGACATTATAATCAATGGAGTGTGACAGTTGTCAGATTCAAAATGGAGTCACTTGTGTCAAACCCTGGCAAAACAGAGCTGGAGAAGGCCACAGAGGGAGGCCTCTCATGCATGATTTGCCTAATGACAGGAACTATCACAAAAACGTTTTTCCAACTACAGCTCACTATACGAGTCACACAAGGACTGCCAGCTAGCTGCTTGTACAAGAACACTTGCCCAACACACTGTCTCTTAAATCCAATCCAAACTGCAAGGGCCTCACCGTAACTCCAAGATCACAAGTCCTCCCTGGCAACTACTGACACTGTCCTATCAGAACTGCCCTTGGGTAATCAACTTGGGTAAACCTCCCCTTTCCCCAATAAAACTCTAACCTTTTCCTTTGGTCTCCGGACATACCAGAGGCCACTCTGGTCTGTATGTATGTCCTAGATTGCAATCTTACTTCTTGTGTATTATTCCCAAATAAAACCTTTTTACTTAGAGATTTGTCTCTCTATATTTTGTATGTTGACAGGTAAAAGACTGAATGCTTTCCTTTTAAAATCAGGAAGAAAGCAAAGATGTCCACTCTCACCCTCTCCCTCAACATAAAACTGGAAGTTTTAGCCAGTACAATAGAAGGAAATAAAAGGGATACAGATCAGAAAGGATAAAAGAAAACTGTCCATTTTTGCAGACGACTGTGTAAAAGATCCCAAGGAATCTAAACAATGACTGAACTAATAGATGGGTCGAGTGTGATCACAAGATACAAGACAAAGATACAAAAATCAATTGTATTTCTGTATACTATCAATGAACACTGAAACTAAAAATACAATGCAATTTATAATCCCTTACAAAAAGAGAAATTCTTAGGAGCAAATGTAACAAAACATGTACAGGACTTGTGTGGTGAAAACTACAAAAATGCTGCTAATGAGAGAAGTCAAAGAAGATTTAAATAAATTGAGAAACCTGCCATGTTAAATAATGGATTGGAAGACTCAACAGAGTAGAGATGTCAACTCTCTTCAAATTGACATGCAGATGTAATGCGATTCCTAGCAAAATCTCGGCAAGATTATTTTGTAGATGCGGATCATCCTAAAATGTTTATGGAAAGGCAAAGGAGCTAGGATATGTAAAACAATTTTGAAAAAGAAGAATAAAGTGGGATAAATCAGTCTAGTCAATTTCAAAATATATCATGCAGCTACCAAACTACATGGTATTGGCAAAGGGATAGATACATACATCAATGGAACAGATAAAGACCTAAGAAATAGACTCACACAAATATGCCCAACTGGCAAGAACAAAAGCAAGTCAATGAAGGAAGAATTTATCCCCTTTTCAATAAATAGTGCTGGAGCAATTGGATAGGCACAGGCAAACAATGAACTCAGGCCTAAACCTTGTACAAAGATTAACTCAAAATGGATTATAAACTTCAATGTAAAATCTAAAACTTTTAGGGAAAAGCATAAAAGAAAATCTTTGGGATCTAGGGCTAGGCAAAGAGTTTTTAGATTGTACACCACAAGCAGAAAAGAAAAAATTGATAAATTTGACTTCTTCAAAATTAAAAACTTATGCTCTGTGAAAGACCCTGTTAAGCCAATGAAAAGACAAGCTAAAGACTGGGAGAAAATATTTGCAAACCAAATATTTGGAAAAGGACTACTATTAGAGTATATAAAGAACTCTTAAAACTCAACATTAAAAAAATCCAATTAGAAAACAGCCACAAGACATGAACAGATCTTTCACTCAAGGGGATATACAAATGACAAATGAGTATATGGAAAGATGTTCAGCATCATTGGTCATCAAGGAAATGCAAATTAAAGCCACCATGATATGTTACTACACAAGCATTAGAAGGGCTAAAATTAAAAATTGTGACAATACCAAGTGCTGGCAAGGAGGCAGAGAAACTGAATCACTTATACATTGTTGGTGGGAATATAAGATGATACAGCCACTTTGGAAAATAATTTGGCAGTTTCTTTAAAAACCAAGCATGCAACTACCATACAACCCAGCAATTGTCCCCCTGGGCATTTAGTCCAGTGAAATGAAAACTTACACTCAAACAAAAACCTGTACATGAATGTTCATAGCAGTTTTATTCATAGTAGCCCCAGACTGGTAACAACCTAGATATCCTTCAACAGGTGGATGGTTAAGCAAACTATTATACAACCACACCATGCAATACTAGTCGGCAATAAAAAGGAACAAACTATTTACACACTCAACAACCCGGATGAATCTCTAGGAAATTTTGTTGAGTGAAATAAAGGCCAATCCCAAAAAGTTATCTACTGTAGGATTCCATTTATATAACTTTTTGAAATAACAAAATTCTTGACATGGAGAACAGAATAGCAGTGGCTAAGGGTTAAGGAAGCGGGGGAGGGGTGTTGTAGGGGAAGGGCGGGAGGAGGGGAAGTGAGTGGCAGCTACAAAAGGGCAACACAAGGGATGCTTCTGGTGGCAGGATGTTCTGTGTCTTGACTGTATCAATGTCAGTATCTTTGTGGATATTGTACTATAGTTTTGCTACAGAATTCACCATGTGGGGAAACTGGGTAAAGGGCACATGGGATTGTTGGGGCTCAGAAAACAATACTCCAAAATGAAAGTTTCAGAAACAGAAGTTTTTTCTCTGACCTTCTCCGGCCTTTCTGTCTCTCAGTCCCATTCTTCTCTGAAGCTAGCCACAGAAACTAGAATCCCTGTTCCCCAAGGCAGGTCACGGAAACCAGAACCCCTTTTCTTGAAATCCAGCCATGAAATCTAAAAATATTCTATGTAAAATCTGGCCATAATGAAATCATCTGACCTACCTTGTTTGACTGTATGTCATAAGCCCCCCATTCCAGAGAGAACCCTGCCCCACACCCAGAAGGAAGGAATGCACTCAGCCCAAGAGGAATCAAGACAGGCCTTGCGGGGTTGTCCCATGCGGTCTATTAGCATTAGATCATACCCCTCTTTTTGTCCCATCATATTTCTACATGGCTCTCCACACTTTGTTAAACCTAAGCATAAAGATGAACAATTCCCCCTGTATCTTTGGGTCTTCATCCTGAAGTCTCCCGTGTATACACGTTAGATAAATTTGTGTGCCTTTTCACCTATTAATCTGCATATTGACATTGATTTTTCAGTGAACCTTCAGAGGGCCAAGGAGCCCTTGGCCGCGACAGGATCTCTCTGTGTTATTTCTCACAACTGCACATGAATATACAATTACCTCAAAGTCAATGTTTAGTTAAGAATTTTAATACACCTGTAGAAGTCTGGGTAATGGCTATCTTCTTGTGGGAAAATGATTGGAAGGGACATTTCTGGGGTGCCGCTGTTATTTCCTGATATGTGTGTATTCAGTTTATGAAAATTCATTGAGCTATACACTTATGACAGATGCACCTAACTGTATTTATAACACAACTCTATAATAAAAAATACCCCAAATACAGTTAAAAGACTAGCTACAGATTGGGAGAAGATATTGACAACACTTATAACTCATAAGAGTTTTGGACCAAGCACTTAAAATAACTCCTAGAAATCATTAAGAAAGAGGCAAACAACTCAACAGAACAGCTAAAGGAGGCGGACAAGGGTGCAGCTCCAGGTCTGGTCTGGGGCTGTCCGAGCTGCCGTGGCCTCAGAGAAGCGACCGGAACTGCTTGAATATCCGCATTTCCATTTCTGTGCCTGATAGAGTTTTGATTCATCATGGATAATCTGTCATCAGAAGAAATCCAGCTGAGGGCTCACCAGGTTACTGATGAGTCTCTGGAAAGTACAAGGAGAACCCTGGGTTTAGCCATTGAGTCCCAGGATGCAGGAATCAAGACCATCACTATACTGGATGAACAAGGGGAACAACTAAATCGCATAGAAGAAGGCATGGACCAAATACATAAAGACATGAGAGAGGCAGAGAAGACTTTAACAGAACTCAACAAGTGCTGTGGCCTTTGTGTTTGCCCATGCAATAGAACGAAGAACTTTGAGTCTGGTAAGGCCTATAAGACGACATGGGGAGATGGTGGAGACAACTCACCTAGCAACGTAATATCTAAGCAGCCAGGCTGGGCGGCAAATGGTCAGCCTCAGCAACCAACAACAGGAGCTGCCAGCAGAGGAGACATTAAACCTATAACTAATGATGCCAGAGAAGATGAAATGGAAGAGAACCTGACTCAAGTGGGCAGTATCCTGGGAAATCTAAAAAATATGGCTCTGGACATGGGCACTGAAATTGAAGCTCAAAACAGACAAATAGAACGGGTCACAGAAAAGGCTGACACCAACAAAGATGGTATTGACATTGCCAATGCCAGCAAAGAAACTCATTGACAGCTAAAGCTACTGCTGTACTTCTTTATCATTTATTCACTTCCCTAGCTCCTCTTCCACAGTCATTACCTTTTTCAGAGTTTGAAATTTTGGTTCCATACTCTTCTAATCGAGAAATAATGTGGAAGAAGGGCCAGAGGAGTAACAGCTGCTCCCCCAACCCCCATTTTGTATTTTCTGTTGATGTTGAGGGTAGACTGCTACTCAGCCTTCCTTCTGGTATTTTCTTTCTCACTTCATAGTCTTAGATTGGTTTTCATACATCACATATAGTGTTTTCATCATCTTCTTTACTACAGCAGTTTCTTTTGCTTTCAAAATTTGGAAACATTGCCAAAGACAACCCTGAGAAAGGAAGCTGAATAGCTGATTGTTTATTCCTTTGTTTTTGTGAAGGGTGAGAGAGGAGCAAGAGATAAGAGGTTGTTATCTCAGTAAAAACCTGCAGGCCACAAAACAAGAAGTTGCATAGCCACAGTAAAGATCTAGTTGGATATAATTTTTAATTTAAGTTGCAGTTATTGGCAATTTAGGCTAATGCTTGCTTTGGAGCTTTTATACACAATATTTTTGTTATACATCACAATTTTGCAATCTCTCCTCCAGTTATAATAGAATGAGTTTTCTTAAAGTGAGCTTAATTTCTGAACTCTTAGTGATTCATATATGTACATAGATTCTGTGATCCCATTTCTTATGGCTCTATTCAGGACCACTTTGGATAAATGAATAGTTTTTTATCTTCATGTTATTAGTAGTATCATGGTGCCATTACAGGCCTATTAACCTCCATAAATATGTCATTAGTCTTTGACAAAAAATGTGTAAATATATATTTGTAACATGAGAATTTCTCTCTAAAGCAGGGCTTAAAATTTTTGGAAAAGTCTGACAAAGTATATCACGTAAATTCAGATTTACCTCAGTGCCAAGAATTATGTTTAGATAGGAAAAAGGAAACTTATTCTGATCTCAGGTAGAAAAATAGATTGCTTTGAGTTTTATGTGCCTTTAGATTTTTAAAAAATTAGAATTTATTCTGTCCTACTTAAAAGGAATT
>CM052436.1:184940760-184960512 GCA_028533085.1 Varecia variegata | reverse complement strand
GCAGCACCTTCTCTGAGGGAAAGGCACCTGCACAAAACATTGTCTTTAAGGACTCAGAAGCTGAGTGGGAGAAGATATAGATTCACACATAAGTCCATTTTAGGTAGGACATTGGAAGTAACCTAGGAATGATGCCTTGTCTCTTCAACCCCTTGTCTGTCAAGAGGTGACAGGCTGAGGCAAGAGGCAGCTGAGTTTCTTCCTGCCCATGTGGTTTTCAGATTGTGGACCTGGATACTAAAAGGAATCAGAACCGAGAGGGCCTGAGGGCCCTGCAGAAGGATCTCAGTCTCTCTGGTAAGTTGAAACTTCCCCACTGCAGCCCTGGAGACCTGTTGTTCAATCACCTTGTCCCTGATAGAGACCAGGCAGGAGGCCACAGATGTGTGACTCAGCCTTGTGGGAAACTGAAACAGCCCGTGGAGCTGGGGGAGCAAATGTTGCAGGTCTGACACAGACTGTGGCTCGGGATTTCAGCTGCTCACTTTTGTGACAGGGTGTTAGTTCCCAGCTCCTTGATGATGACAGACGCTGAGAGAGTGCTGGGGGTATATAGAAAAATGACACTTCCTTCCCTTGTGCTCTTCAGATGAGAAAAACAGTGTAAAATAGATAATTGAAAACTGAGAAAGCTACAGATGGAATTGGACTTGGGGTAGGTGTTGGGTGTTGAGAATATCCAGGAGATGGCCTTTAGATGAGGCCAAGCGTCGGTGGCAGAGCAAGCACGTGAGGAGAGTAAGCATAGCTGGAGATAGCGGCAGAGACCAGGCCAGAAGGAAGGGCCTTCGGGGCCAAAAGAAAGTTTGTATTTTGTTGACAGTTTGTATTTTGTTGAGAGTGCACCAAAATGTGTGCAACCTTCTAGTTGCTTCTTACCTTACTGGAGTAAAATCCAGAGTCCTGCAAGACTCCACGTAACCCAGCCCCCCATGAACCCTCCGATATCACCTTCTCTACTCCCCCCTACTTATGACTCCACCCTCACTGGTCTCCTTACTGTTCCTAACACCTCAAGCACACTGCTGATCTTTGCTGTTCCCTGTTTCCTCTGTCTTGCTCATACTCTCACCTTCTTCGGGTCTCTGCCCAGATGTCACGTAATCAGTGAGGCCTTCTCAGACTCCCTGGTATAAATAATAAGTTCCTCCTCGACTTTAGCATTCCCTGTTCCCTCTTAGCCTGCCTTGTTTTTCTCTGCAGCTCTTATCAGGGTCTGACAAATCATATCTTCGTTTATTTATTCCCTCTCTTCCTCTATAATATAAACTCCACGAGGGCAAGAACTTTGTCTTTTTCTGTTGTGTTCTCAGCATGTAAAATAATGCCCAGCAGACAATAGGTGCTCAAAAAAATACTTGCTGAGGGCATGACCATTTGCTCTTTCAGAAGATGTGATGGTTTGCTTCGGGAACATGTTCATCAAGATGCCTCACCCTCAGACAAAGGAGATGATTGAGAAAGGTAAGGCCTCCTGGGCTGGGTCAGGGATATAGCTGCCTCTGTCACAGCTTTGGTCTTAAACCAGAACTGAGAGTCAGGCTTTGGGCAGCTTGATGAGAGGTGACTGTGTTACAGGGTTCAGACTGATGTGGGTTTTAATCCCAGCTCTGCCACTGTGGATTATTTTGTCATCTCTAAAGGGGGGATGCGTTTATGTAGCACAGTTATGAAGTTGAGATAAAACAGTATGTATGCCTAGCATAGTACTTGTTTATCAGTGAGGAACGAATTGGGCTGCAAATAACAGAAAACCTGAAAAATTGAGGCTTAAGGACATAGGGTTCTATTTTTCTCGTGTAAGGAGTGGTCTAGAAGTGTGCAGTCCAGGTGTGCCCCCGCAGTGGCACCTTAGCATATTCTCATAGTTACAGTGTCATCATGCAGGCCTCATGTCCTCGTCCCAGGCTAGAAGAAAGGCAAAAGGCTTTCTCCACATACGGCCTTGCCTTCTATTTTGGCAATAAGGCCATCCTCCCTGGGACTTCCTGCCAACATCCCATTGGCCAGAAATAAGTCACATGGTCACCATAGCTGCAAAGGAGCCTGGGAGAGCGAGCTTTTCTTTTTCACATCCCCTGCAAAAGAGACTGGGTTTGAAAATGCAGGTTTGGGGAGAGTGAACCTATAGGGTCTGCGTGTATTCAAAATTCCAGAACCAGGATCCTGGAAGTTCTTTGGAGAAACATCATAAAAGCAAAAATAGTCAGGCTGCAAATGGGTCCTTGGCTGGGAACGGGGCAGGTCATGCATATTTTCTCTTTTATACCCTTGAAAACATATGGCCAAGAGGACCAGCAGGGTTGCCTCAGTTCCTGAAGGCAGAGTGTCTCCTTACCTCTTGAAATCAAAATGTTAGCAGAGGAAACTAGATCCAGCCTGCAGAAGTTTCTTGCAGTTCTTTTGAAAAACACACACTAACGTTATGTGGTTGTAAAATTAAAAGTTGTCATTGTGCTCGGCAGTGGGCTGAAGCTGCTCAGACTAAGCTTTCAGAGGGGGTCACCTGCCTGGGTTGAGGTTGTGGACTTTGGCTCTGTTGGCCCACAAATGTGGTTTTGTCATTGTACCTAGAGGGGTTCTGGAACATCATCAGGGTTTTCAGGGGTTGACACAGGCTAAACAACCTCATGAGGTACTGGGGTTACTCGTTTACAATGAGAAATAGAACCACTGCCCAGGCTGCAAGGCTTGGCCAGTCAGGGCTTCTCCCCACCACAGAGAATGAAAGTCTGTGGGGAAGACAGACTAGCCAGAATGTCATTTGAGAGCAGGTGGAATTGGTTGGGTGACCTTAGTTGATTGATCACCAAGCTTTGATAACTGTCTCTGTCATGATGCCAACTCTTCTCAGGGGCTGTCCGTGACTCTCGGAAGCCTTTTCTGTTTACAGTGGCTAATTAGGTTAAGCTTGAGCATTAGGCTCGCCCATTGATTATTTAGGTCACATGTTTCCACACAGGCACTTTTCTAAAAACTCCTTACCTTGATGTACTTGGGTTTGTAAAATTCCTCAGCAATCCATTTTCCAGCCATCTAGGTTGGGCCAGGTCTATAGGTGCTTCATTTTGTTTTTGCATTTGAATTTTCCATACATTCCGAATTTAGAAGGTGGTCTAAATCCTGGTGTTGCCTTCCCCATCCACTGACCACAAAAGGTCAGTGACCTGGAAGTCAGGGGACTAGTGTATCCTGGCTGGCTGAGTGGTCTTGGGCAGGTCATATCCTTTGTATCCTTTAGTCCTTCCTCCATTGGTCTCTGAGGTCCCCTTTTCCTTCCCGAATGCTAAGTGCCCTTGCTCTCAAGGGGGATGGGGGAAGCTGGTGTCTGTACTCCCTGGGTCAGTCAGACTATGGTATAACCTCATCCTCTCTTTGCCCACCTCATTTTTTCAGATCAGGAACATCTGGATAAAGAGATAGAAAAACTCCGGAAACAACTTAAAGTGAAGGTTAACCGCCTCTTTGAGGCCCAAGGTATGGGATATGGGCCTGGGAGGAACTGGAAACCGGGAGGCAGAGAGCCATCGGCACGGACTTTGCAGGGCAGGGGTGGGAAGCCCCTCAGAGGCGGGCAGTGGCCTGGGCAGTGTGTTAGTGGCACTGGAGGTACGGGGAGTGGCTGTTTGTAGCTGCCCAGAGATAGAATGGGCACAGAGATTTGTAGCATTTTATTCTTGTCACAGCTTCTTTGCCAGGTCCCAGGAACTGTCTGGGGTGGGGACCAGGATAGCTCTGACTGAGGAAGCTCAGAAGGCTTCAGTCAGATGGTGAAGGTCAGAGCTGAAATTCTCGATAAACCCAAGCACTCCAGATTGGTCACAGGTGTGGCAAAAATCTGGGGGTCTCTGGGCAGCAGGGCCAGGATTTGGGGGGTTCATGGTGAGCCAGGAGTGGGTAGTGATACCTCATCTGGTGCATTGCAGAATTTGAGACCCGTCCCTGTCAACCTCGAGGCCGGGTCTGGCAGTGTCAGTGCAGCGTCAGCCCCTTTCCTGGGCCTGACTCCAGAGCCAGCAGGAGCCTGACTTGCTGACGGATTGTCTTCTTCCCTAGGCAAACCGGAGCTGAAGGGTTTTAACCTGACCCCCCTCAACCAGGATGAGCTTAAAGCTCTCAAGATCATCCTGAAAGGATGAGACTCAAGAAGCAAGATGGGGGACCAATGACCAGCATCCCCCCTGGGGTCATGGAGGACCCAGGACCTTCTAAGCTTGAAACCTGCAAAGACAGCATCTGCCCTGTACAGGGACGGGCATCAGGAGTCTGGCCATTGACTCCTGTACGAAGCCTCTTTGTGCGTAGTGCTTGGCTGCTCTGTGACGGCGGGAGGGAAGCCTCGGCCTGCCGGTGTCTGTTGGACCTGACCACCAGGACTCGGTGCACACAAGACCTATTGACGGGCCCTGGCGGCCACCAGTGGGCGTGTGGGCAGTGCCTGCGGGGGCGTGAGAATGACTGCAACAGGCACTTCTCAACAATGGCCTGCTGTTCACACGGCCCTGCAGGGGAGAATGGAGAGGGGCAGAGCGGGATGTCATCCCAGCGTCCCTCTCGGGAAAGAGGAGAGATGTTTTCAGGCAGGTGTAGCAGAATTGGAACAAAGCAGGAAGCTCACGAGTGGTTTGTGAATGACGGACAGACGCTTGGTGCCTTGCGTTCACCACAGCCGTCCGTGGGGCAGACACACATGTCCCCACTGCCTCCAGTTTCGCCCTTTCTTCCTGCTTGCTTCCGGGAGTGTGTGCTGCTTATCAGCCCCCGTGGTCCTCTTTAGTCGGGAGGGCCTTGCGGAGCCCTCCCCCAGCGGTGGGTGAGTGGGGCCGCCGCTTAACATGCTACACGTGTCCGGTGTGCCCCTCCAGCACCTCCGAAAGCAGGGCCTGGCCAGCGCCACCCAGAGTCTCGTCTGCCTCAGTGGTCTGAGGTCCTGGTGTGAATGTGCCTTGAGGACAAAACTGTCCTTTGTATTCCTTGAGGTCTCAATAAATGTTAGCTGAATGAATGAATAGCAGCTTCTGGTCTTTACTTTGTTGAGGGCACACCGCTCCTTTTAGAATGCCACCGCTGAAGGGGAGGCAGTTCTTGCCTTGAAATGAACTGGGATTAGACAGGCAGGTGACAAGTGGTGGTGTGCACACCGCGCCTATTCCCCGTGCTCCATTTGGCTCTGGCCGATAGTTATATAGGAACACAGGCTGGTATGGCCAGATCTTAAGTTTTTTTTCAAGAGAAACTAGAAATCTGGATTAAGTTGAATTTCCTGTCTTTTAACTAATGCTAATTGAGAGAATGTTTAAAAATGTGGGTGTTGGTCAAATAAAACACCTTAACATAAGCCAAATTTGGCCCAGACCTCCAGGTTTGCATCCTCTTGAGTCTTGCAGAAGTTTCTGTGTGTTTTCCCCATGATAGCCCTAAGAAGTAGGGAGGTGGAATTGGAAACAAACTAAATGCCCATACACAAGGGACTAGTTAAAGGAATCAATAGCTCCAGATAGTGGAATGCTACACATCTATAATTGAGAATAAGGGACAAGCTCCAAGATGCATTCAGTGAGAAAAGCAAGGGGCAAAACAGGTGTCTTAAAGCTCATCGTTTGTGTATGAACACTGTGGTTCCCTCAGAACAGCAACTGTGGGCTTGGGGCACAAGGCGGGGAGGAGAGGAATGTCACCATATACACTTTTGTGAATTAAGGATTTTAAACCATATAAATATATTGCTTATCTTAAAATGTAAATTAAGTAAGAAGTTGCAAAATTCACCTTGGTGTAGATACTCTTTGGTATGACTGCCTGGCTCTCAATTTCACTATTGGGATGTTACCCCTGGCCACCTGGCTGGGTGGTTGCTAGCCCAAAGAGAGGGGCTGGCTCTCTTTCTCATGGAAATACGGAACCTGCAGCCCGTGCCTGGGGATGGCCTTGCTTCGTCACAAGGGTGGACGGAAGACCTCCTCAAGCTCTGGAGGCAGAAGGTCCAGAGTAGCTTGGCTTCTGGCCTTCTTAAAGCTGGCTCGTTTCACTTCTTGGATTTGCCAGTATTTTCTTTCTGAAAGCCTTCCCTTTGGGCCTAAGATAGGCTGTCAGATTCTGCCATTTGTAGCCAGAATAACTGCCCTGAAGCAAGGAGAGGGAGGGAGTAGGTCCCCCATGAAGCCATTAGCTCATCAGCCTATCCTTGTTGCAACCCCCCCGCCTTTTTTTTAAGAAACAAGGTCTCACTCTGTCACCCAGGCTGGAGGGCAGTGGTGTGATCATAGCTCACTGCTGCCTCGAACTCCTGGGCTCAAGTGATCCTCCTGCCTCAGCCTCCTGAGTAGCTGGGACGATAGGTGGGCACCACCACGCCTGGCCCCTGCAACTTCTCTTAAACCAAGAGGAGGCTTAGAAATGTAGGAATGTGAAAAATGCAGAAATATTTACTTGGACCCAACTCCCCAAGTGAACTTGCCCATGAGCCCAAGGCTTTGGTAAGGTTTGGGAAGGTAAGGTTTAAAAAGCTTACCTTCCAACCTCAAACAGGAAGGCCCCAGAGGCACATAGGTCACCCAGCTGACTTAGATAAATGCATCATTGCAGAGACCCTCACTAAGCAGCTTCCTGATCCTCACCTTGTCCACCTGAGAATGGGGACGCTGTGGCCCACTGGTTTTCAAATGGTGGTCGGGAGCCCCATGGGTTCCGCTGATGTGCAAGGAGGAGAGGATGTGTTTAGGGCTCAGCACTTCCCCAGACCCCCAGCAAACGCACAATCTGGTAACTGCTTTGCAAGCACAGCTTAAAGACAAGTTCCTTAGCCTCTGAACTCTTGCTCCTGAAGGACCCTTTCAGCACTGACCTGAGAGACGTCCGAGTATCAAAGCCAGGAGGACTTGGCTGCAGCCAACAGCATCCTCTGAGCCAGGCCTGTGCTCATTTATTTGGTGTGATCTCTCTGGGGTAGCAGAACTTGCTGCATTTGTCCTCTTTGGGCCCAATAGCCAAGCCAATCTGTCAAGGTTAAAACCCATCCAGTCCTGGGGATTGGCTGTCTCTTGGTGCAAAGATGCCCAGGGATGGGGTGGAGGTATCCAGGGGCCGATCCAAGCAGCAAGCAGCAGCTGCTGAGCCAGCAAACCTGCTGCCAGGCCGGAGGGAGGGAGGCGAATGCTGTGAGGTGCTGCTGTGCTGGAATCTGGGGGTGGGGAGAGGCTTGGGTGGCACCTCCCAGGGCCGCTTTCCTCCCAGTAGCCGGGGATCAACTGGAAGCTTTCTTCTGGACTTGAAGGGAGCAGAACAGCTGCCTCAGCTGTTTTTTCCGATCGTTGACACAGCCTGGAAGGGAAGGAGTATTGGCTGGGATGACCTATCCTTTGAGGAGTGGAGGGCCCTGTGTCCCCACCAGCTGGTGGGAGCAGGGGCCAGCAGGAGCCCTGCAGCTGTGCGTGGCCCGTGGCTTGCATCCTGGCTCCGTTCCTGAACTGCATGGCCCTTGAGCAGGTCATTTACCCTTGTGAGCATCAGTTCTCTCGTCTGTAAACCAGGACACTTCCTGCCTTATGGAGGGAGCGTGAGGATTCATCAACAAAGGCTAACATTGGTTGGGGGCTTCTCTGAAACTGGGGACTTGCTGAGCCCTCTTGGGAATGATGTGTACAAGGGCGATCGGGCTCAGAGAGGTTAAGTCATGTGAACCCAGGCTACCAGGTGCCAGAAGCCACACCCTTAACTGCACTCTGCCTTTCCTCCTGGCTTCGCTCAGCAAAAATGCATTTAAAGCACAATGGTACCTAATAGGTGCCCAGTAATGTCAGCCTTCTTCTATTACCCAGCCACGTGCTGGGCACCATTGGCTAAGAGATGCATTTTCCCCACAAGTGGTCCCTGGTCTCCCAGAGGCCTGTCCCCGGCAGGCCATGCCCAGAGGCTGCCGTGAGCTGCTGGGACGCCTCCTCTCTCAGCATGTTCACAGCGTTAACCTGTTTGCTGTCTGCTGTCAGAGCTGATCCTTGAGGCAACTCCACGGTCACTTAATATTGTGCCAGGCACATTGATGGCACTCAAAACTGCTGCTTGAATGACAGACTCTCTGTGTCCACAGTACTGACCTGGAAGTGTCTGCCATCTTTCATAGCACCCCAAACCCCATCCCTGCTTCCTAGGCACTCACCAGCTGTCAAGGCTCCACTGAGCGGACAGCCCACTATGTGCGTCCTCAGGGTTTCCCAAAGTGCTTTCCGTGGAGCCCTGGCTGTAACTGTATCTGAGTCAGTCATAACTCCCAAGTCTTCGTGTCCAGTGCAAACCTCTTCCGGGCGTTCTAGACTCATCTCTGAGTAATCTGCTGACCCCTTCACCTGGATGTCCCTGAGCACCTCCCTAGCTCAATTCATCAGTCCTCCTCCTACTCCAACCGGCTCCTCCTGCGTTTACCACCACCCACCCGAACACGTGACTGGAAACTTGGAAATAATTCTAGAGACTTCTAAAGCAGAGGCTCTCAAACTGGGCTGCATATTAGAGTCTCTCGGGAGCTTAAAAAATTCTGGTGCCTCCACCAGCCATATCTTTATTTCTGGCAGCCATCAGTGAACTTTAAAGCTCCCGTGTGATTCCAACGTGCAGCCAGGGGGCAGAATCGCCCTCTACACCTTTGCTACTTGACAGGGGTTGAGGAACTAGCAGCATTGACATTTGAGGTGCACTTTTAGCAAAGATGGCTGCAACAATTCCATTTCTATATGCACACCTCTCTGCGAGGTAACTTTGCCGTTTTTCTCATCAACAGGTACAGTCTATTTCCTTATCCGGTGACTGGGCTGGCTGGACTAGCAAATTGCTTTGATTAATGGATTATAGCAGAATGACATCATGAGACTTCTGAGCCTAGGCCTCAAAGGGTTTTGCAATGTCTGTTCTCACCTTCTTGGAACCCTGAGTCTACCGTCTGAAGAAGCCAGGGCTAGAGGGTTGCAGGATGAGGGGCCACGTGGAACGAGAGGCCCAGCTGACGGCCAGTATCAACCCTCACACGTGTGAAAGAGGCTATCCTAGGCCATCAAGTCTCAGTAAATCTGCCAGGTGCCTGCAGCCCTGTGAGTGACCCCAGGAGAGACCTGAAGAATCATGAGCAAATAAAATAGTCGTTTTAAGCTGCTAGGTTTGGGGAGGGTTTGTTACCCAGCAATAGTTAACCAATAGAGCATCACCCAGGAGCTTGTTAGAAATGCAATCTTGGGCCCCGCCCTAGACTTACTGAATCACAATCTGTATTTAACAAGATTTCCAAGTGATCATATGCACATTAAAGCTAGAAAAGTGTTATACAGTCATCCAAAACCTTATAAATTTAGAAAACTGTAAACAACCCGTAGAAAGATAGGAAAAAAGTCAGCACAGCTTACAAAAGAAATGTAAATTTAAAAAACTGAAACCTCACCAGTAATCAATGGAATGCACATAAAATTACAATAAGTTAGTACTTTGTACCTGGCAAGTTGGCACAGATTTTTTTAAATTAAAAACTGGCAAATTCACATAATCTTTCTGGAAAGCAACTTGGTTGTAATAAGTCCATTCCTTTGACCCAGTTATCCTACTTCTAGGAATCTGTCATAAGGAAACAGCCAGAATTTCAGTTAAGCTTTATATGAGAGGATGTTCATCATGGCATTATTTATAAATGTAAAAAAATTGCAGTTGTGCCAAATATCCAAATATAAGGAATTGGTTTGGTAAATTTTGGCATATATATGAGCTGAAATATGGTGGTTTTTGTTTTTAACTCTGCCAAGGAGCAAGAGAGTCTAGCTGTGAAGTGTTCAGGTTTTGGAGTCAGACAGACTGGAGCTCACGTCCGGCTCACCTTTTGTGACCCAGACTTTCAGAAAGTTATGTAACACCTGGAGACCATTTCCTCATCTGTAAAATGACAATAAAAGCTGCCTAAAGATAAAATGAGATAATGTGTGTAAAACATTTCATCCAGACCTGGCCAAAAAAGTACTTCCAAAAGGGAGGCTTTTATTAATATTCTTGAATGGAAAATGCCACGTGGAGAAGTGGGACTGGAAACTCCAGCCCAATGCCAACTTTGTAAAAGAAAAAGTATGAATATATGCATTTTTGAAAAACTGGAAGGAAATACACCAGATTGTTAAAGATGCTTATGTCTGGATGGTTTTTTTATTTCCTTCTTTAGTTTTCAAATATTCTACAATGAGTGTGAATACTTTTTATAATCAGGGAAAATTTACTTTTTAGAAACCAAGTTTAAAGTCAAGCCCTGAAGTCCTTAATTTCTCTTAACAACATACATACACTTTTTTCATTTATTTGTTTTCCACCTAAGTCTTTTGAAACCCACCTGCTGATAAATTAATAATAATGTCTTTAGGATTCTAGGCGTTTACTGAGATGGAAACTACTGAATCTCTATTTTACAGATGAGGAGCAGAGAGGTTAGGTCCCTTGCCTAAGGCCACACAGCTGATAAGCTGCAAATCGAATTCTAACAATCTGGCCGCTGTGCCAAGCTGCCTCCTGGACTTTCTGGCCCCTCCCATGGCCCATCCCTGGCGCCCCTCCTCGCCTATTCCTACATACCAAGGTGCGTGTTGGTCACGAAGTTTCCCATCCCCAACAGGTCAGGAGCCCCCTCTTCTCTGCTGACAGGGCCATCATTCCACATGAGGTCAAAGCCCCCGACTCGCTTCTCCCTTCCTGTGAGCCTGGCAGAAGACACACAGAATTAATGAAGTACACCTGGTGGGGTCCTATGACCAAGCCAGGTTGATCTCTGACCCCTCCCTGAACCCTATCGGTGTCCACCCCATCAGGATTCCTTCTTTTGTCCAACCAGTCACTGGCTGTTACCCAGGGGCCCACGCAGGTCTCAGAGGGGCCGCCTCCTATTTTTTCCCCCAAGGCTCTCTTGCTTAGTAGCATGTGCCTATTTGTGATTTCTGGCTTAAACTCTCCTTTCCTCTTCAAACCACAAACTCCATGAAGGCAGGGATTAGTCTGTTGTGTTCTTTACTCTTTACTGTGTCCCCAGTATGTGGCACAGGAGCTGGCACAGAGTAGGGTTCAAATGTTTGTTGAATGAATAAGTGATGGTAGGGATAGTAGAAACCTGTGGTTTCTGCCTGCTCAGCATCCATTTTCACCTTCTTTCAGTCCAAGGGTACCTCAGGTTTTCCTTTGAGAACCACTCTTCCTTCCCTCACCCATGTGGCTCAGGTGGGGTTGATGCCGCTCCCTGGGAGGTGGGCACAAGACTTATATCTACCTGGCCAATTAGAGTCATGATGAGTGGTTCAGGAATGGGCATGTATCCCAATCCCCAGCAGTGGGAATCAGCCCTCAAACTTTTGCTGGAATAATTGGGGAAAAGCTAATATGGAGGAAAAAGGGGTGGGAGGGGCAGGGAGAGAAAGAGAGAGAGAGAAAGAGAGAGAGGAAACAAACCAGCCAACATTGACTGAGCACCTGGATTCACCCATTCCTGAAAGCAGACCCTGGATTTTTTCATTATATACACATTGTTATAACAATAAATCGCCTCTGATTGAGTACTTAACTAGGCACTATACCGTGCATTATCTATTACCCTAACAACTCTGAGAAGTAGACATGATGTTTCCCATTTTGCAGATGAGGAAACTGAGTCTCAGAAAGATGAAGTGACTAGTCCAGGGTCCCATAGTCAGAAAGTTTTGAGGAAATCCTTCTAGACCGAGTCTCAGAAAGCTGTAGTTAGCCCTGCTCTGCCCCAGAGAGGCTGAGTCCTTGGGCTGGGACCTGACTCTATGTGAACATCTGTTTCTCCATCTATAAGATGGTGTGGCAGGCCAGAGCCACCTCCAGGGCCACTCGAGTCCCAATGTCCTAAGCTCCCCCTCTTCCTCAGTGGAAGCCCCAGTTGTCATGTACAGGGGCGCGTGATCGGGGCTGCCCTCCCTCACCTGGCTTCCATGTCCACGACGTGCAGGGTGTCTTCCAGGAGGCAGGTCTTGAGCTCATAGTCCTCCTGGCTGCTGGCTGTCAGCGATGGGGAGGCATTGACCTCCAGGAGCCACCTAGACCAGGAGGGAGCGGAGGGCTGTAGGGAGACCAGATGGGGAGCCCGGGCTCCACCCCCAGTTCCGCCAGGGCTGCTCCCTCCACCTTCCCGGCTGAAGACAGGGAACTTAAATGCGGAGAGCTGGGTGGGTGTAAGAACGATTCTTGTGTCCTTGTGCTGTTACTGTTTTTCCTTCTTCCGATAGAGAGGTGGATGCAAGAGAAACTTCCCTTTCCTAGTGAAAGTGCGCTGTAGACGCAACCGACCTGCTGTGGCAAAGGTCCGGCAGACAGTAGGGAGGGGCGAGACTGTGATGGGCTGGAAGGGGATGTGAGCCCAGAATGGCGAGGTCATCTAATTTTTCCAGAAAAGCCAACAATTCTGATTTTTATGTAAACATGTCCCAAATTTCAGTGCTTGTCAACACATTTAAATTAAAAACAAATCATTCTGAAGGTCAAACTCAAGGTATTTGCAGGCTGAAAGCAGCCCAAGGAGCTCCAGCTCACAACCCTGTCATTTTGCAGACAGGACACTGGGCAGAGAGGGGCGGGCTCAGCCAGCAGGAGACCAGGGCCCCTTTCCACCGTGTGCCGCCGCCTCCCGAGCTTATTCCCGCATAGTGTCCACTGCGAGGCCCACGGCTGCACCTCGCCTCGCTGCAGGTGGCAAAGGAGAGAGACCCGCTGCTGCTGAGATCCTGTTCCTGAACCAGGCCTGACTTAGGTCTTGCTCTGGGGCTCCCACTCCTGGCTCAGGAAGCCCCTCAGCACATACGGTGACCCTGACCAGGGTCCTGGAGCCAGCAGTGCCGGTGGGGGAGCAGCTCAGCCCAGGTACTTGGACCCCGGGCCTGGCTTTGCCTCTGACTTGCTACATGACCTCAAGCTCCCCAAACACCCCACTGGGCTTCCATGTCCTCACATGTGAGGCCATCACTGTGGTCCCTGCCGGGTCAGGCTTGTTCTACGTGTCAGATCAACCTCCTCCATGAGCGCGGTGGAGTGCACCAAATTCTTGGCAGGGATCAACACTGTAACAATATTCCCTTACACGGAGCTTTGCATCCTCAAAGCACCAAGACTTACAGAGGGGACTTGCCTGGTGCCAGGAAAAGATCCCTGACTCAGCAGATGATTCGGAAAGGGCTTCTCATGCCAGGCACATGTAGCTCAGTCCTCTGCGACTATATGTCACTTATTCCTCATAAAGATCCTATAAGGTACAGGCACAATGACCAACCCCATTTTACAGATGGGCAAACTGAGGCACTGAAAAAGGAAGCGTGCCCAAGGTTATACAGCTAGGAAGTGGCAGAGCTGGGATTCAAACCCGAGCACAGTCTGGATGCAGAGTGTGCAAAACATGACCTCCTGGCTCGCTGGGCCACCCACCCACTCACTTACGGTTTGAGGTCCTGGTCGATGAGAATGTCGTAGCCGTACAGCTCGAAGCAGTGCTTGTCACTAATGATCACCTTCTGCACACTCTGCAGACTTTTGACAAAGATGTTGTCCATGTCGCTGAAGAGCATCTCTACCGCCTCGGGCCCGTGCTTGGACGCCAGGTACTGCCGGAAGCGCTGGAGCATCCACTTGCAGCCCTGGAGCCCGGGCAGCCGGGTTGGGAGAGGGGACTCTGTTAGCTGGGACCCTAAATGACTGCCCTTAGGCCTGGGCAAGAAGGACCAGCCCTAGGTCCTGTGATTGGGATGCCTCTGAGTGTGCCCTCCTTGTGGGGCAAAAGTTCTGCATGTCCAACAGGACTGGCTACCAGCACCCCAGAAGTCCCTGCCCACGCAGCCTGCGTAGGCACCTCCCTGAGCCTGCTTTCCTGAGGACAGGTTGTGCTGACCATGTGTGCATCCCAAGGCCGAGGAGGGACCACCAGACTGCTGTCTGCAGGGGTATGTGTGCACAAGGCCCCCACGGTGTGGGATGGAGCCAGGGGAGGGAAAAGGCAGCAGCAGGTGTGAGCTGGGGGCCCTCTCTCCTGTGCCCCTCTGATCTGGCCCTTAACTCTGACAAGTCTGAGAATCCTGTATTTGAAGCTGGCCTTGCAGGTTATTTTATACAGATTAGATAGATATAAAGTATATCTGTATGATACATTAGTCAGTCAATTGATCAATAGATAGAAGATACATGTCAAGGTAGGAGGAGAGGACACATTTTGCATGGGGGTGCATTAGTTTGATTTGTAAGTTTGAAATATTTAGACACATTGTACATGGGCCTCCACTTGTACTCTTGCCCTGGGCCCTGCCCCTGTGAACTATGAGCCCCAGACATAGTCCCCTGCCACTTCCAGCCCAGCCCTAGGAGGCTGGATCCCTGGAGAACAGAGCCCCAGCTCCCTCACCTTCTTCGGGTGGTAGTCAGGAGATGTCTTTTGCACAGCAACGTTGGTGAGGTGAACATCTGGCAGAGGTTGGTGGTCAAGGATTGATGTAGATCTCAATGTATAAAAATACTATCTATAAAGCTCAATTATAGCCCAATAAAGCTGTTATTTAAAAAATAGGAAAAGAGGATGCTCAGCAAAGTGCATTAGTGGCTTAAAAGTGGGTATCGCTCCCCTCTGATGAAGGAAGTGTGACTTCCAGCTCTTCACACTTCACCACTGCTCTGGCCTCCCCAGGAGCACAGGGGAAGGAGGGGTTAAAGAGGAGAGTGGGGGGTGGGTCAGCCGAATTCAGAGCCTCCCTTCTCCACAGCCAAGCAAAGTATAAATACACAATCAAAATCAGTTCACAAGGCTGGGCTCCATGGCTCATGCCTGTAATCCTAGCACTCTGGGAGGCCGAGGTGGGAGGATCACTTGAGATCAGGAGTTCGAGACCAGCCTGAGCAAGAGTGAGACTCCGTCTCCACAAAAAGTATAAAAATTAGCCAGGCATGGTGGTACAGCCTTGTAGTCCCAGCTACTCGGGAGGCTGAGGCAGGAGGATTGCTTGAGCCCAGGAGTTTGAGGTTGCAGTGAGCTATGATGACACCACAGCACTCTACCCTGGGTGACAGAGTGAGACCCTGTCTCAAGAAAAAAAAAAAATCCACAGAGAAATGAAGCTGATTAGTTGTCAGATCTTTAGAGGAAAGAGAATTTTCTTAGTTTAGTAATGACGGTAGAAATCACAGAGGAAATCAATGGACAACTATGGACTCAACTATAATACACAAAAATAAGGAGTCAACTATAATACACAAAAATAAAACAGATGTCAGGACAAAACTTAAAGGCAAAAAGGGCTAGACAAAGATTTGTAGCAAATGTGAGAGTCTAATGTTCTTGTCGCATGAAAATCAATGAAACATATGACCCTTTATTTATTTATTGAATAAAGGATAAGAAAACATATAAGAGAAACTATAACCGGTTGAAGATCATCTGGGAAAATGCTCACAGCTCGCGCTGACAGAAGATACACAATTTTAAAGGAATGTATCAATGAATGGGGGAAATGCAAATTAGGAGAGATGTAAATTCTAACACAAAACCTGATTCCTCATCTTCAGTTACTTTTTTTTTACATTTTTATTTTGAAAAATTCAAAACTCACAGAATATTTGCAAGAATAGTATAATGAATGCTTCTACATGCTTCACCTAGACTGCCAATTGTTTCAGAATGGCTTTTTCAAATGATTGTCCCCAGTAATGGGGAGCTGGGGTGAAATGGATCATGTCAACAGGATGGTAAAAATAAAGAGAATTCTTTTGGAAAACAATCTGGCCAGATGCACTTGACCCAGTATTTACACCTCTATGACACCATCCAAAGGCAAAATCTTAATACAGTAAACGATTTACAAAAAAAAAAATATTCCTTTGTAGCACTGCATCAAGAAATTGAATATTTCCCAAATGTCTGCAGCATGAGGCATTAGTAAACCAACAAATCTACTCAGTGGGATACTTTGTAACTAACTAATAGCAAATGTCTACAAGGAAAATACTGATGATGATGTTTAGTGAAAAAAAGGGTTATGTTTATATGGTGGGATCACTAGAATACAAAAGGCAAATGACAACAAAAACATCTGCAAGTGAACTTGGACGGAAATACGCCAAAACGGTAATTAGTTATTGCTAGAAAATGTACCTAGAAAGGGCTTCTTTTCTTTTTTGTACTTTCCTGCATTTTCTGATTTGTCTTTAGTGAGCTATACCACTTTTATTGCAAAAACTATGTCCTTTAAATGTTTTATTATTTTTATTATTAGAGTAATGCCTATCAGTTGTAGACACAACTGATAATATAGGGACATGCATAAAGTTGAAAAATAAATGTTTCCTGACCTGATTCTAATCCTCTGCAGTTTTCAGAGTTAATAGATTAGAGAATTGTAAAGATCTTTTCATACTTGCCCTGAACAGAAACATACTTCCTTAAAAGCAAAACTGGGATCACAAACATACCAGTTCTTCACCTTGCATTTTGTTTTTCATTCGATAATCTACCTTGGATACTTTCCGTGTCACGACACTTCAATCTACCTCATTGTTTTTAACTGATGCACAACCATGTAGATGCTTTATAATACATTTCACCATTCCTCAAGCATGATTTAAGTTGTTTCTACTTGTTCACTATTATATACATTGTTTTAGTGAATATTTTTATATTTTGTGTATGTATCTATAGATACACTATATGTATATATTTTTGAGTAATTGTGTGTAAGCTATATATATATTATATATAATAAAGTCAGGTTAAAATATATTTCTTAATTGTTTTAAAACTTGGTGTGTAATATCTGAAGCAATTATAGTCAAATTTTAATCTGTTAAATCTGGATGGTGGATGCATGGGTTTCTTATCGTCTTTCCTGCATTTTCTATTAATAGAAAATAAAAAATTATTTGCTATTAATATTTCAAGATTAAAAAATTAAAAACAATATAAAAGAAGGGGTGGAAAATGATATGTATTCACTCACTGTGAAAACAGCAAAACCTCATTAAATAGAAACTAGCCCGGGGAGAGGGCTTGGTTTGTTTAATAATTCCCCACGAAGCTCAGAGATGCGCAAACATTTGTAAACGGAGCTGGGAGAATCACTAACATTTACTCAAGGGTCACTCTGGGCCAGGCACTATTCTAAGTCCTTCACATGTATTATTTAATTTTAATAAAAAAAAACAAGATAGCAATAAAACTCAACTAAATTTGATGACTTGCAGATGATACATGCTTATTAGAATTACAAAATAAAATAAATATACTGGAGACGCTGACGTTGGTGAAATAGCAAAAACAATTGCAAAAAAAATACTCAGAAGAGCCGAATCGCAATCTCAGGTACAGCAATGCAAATAAATGCATTACCCTGGGCACGTACTTAATTGAATGATGAAATGAAGGCAGAGAGATGTGGCTGAAAACATTGTGCTGCCCTTTCCGTCTTTCCCACACGCAGGTAACAGTCCCGCCGATTTTCCTCTGCCCCTTTTCTTCTGATGCTCAGGCCTAAAACTCTTAAAACCTTTTTTGCATGTTTTTATTTTGAACATATAATCCATTCACATGACTCAAAAGTTAAAAGGCACAAATGTGTATTTAAGGAAATACCTCCCATCTACTCCGTCCCTACCCACCCAGTGCTCAACTTCTTTCCAGTTTTTTTGTCCCAGAGATGTCTACGTACAGATAAGCAAACATATATAGAGATACAATTTTTTTTTGAGACAGAATCTTGCTTTGTTGCCCAGGTTAGAGTACCATGGCATGAGCTTAGCTCACAGCAACCTCAGATTCCAGGGCTCAAGCCATCCTCCTGCCTCAGCCTCCGGAGTAGCTGGGACTACAGGCATGCACCACCATGCTCAGCTAATTTTTTCTATATATTTTCAGTTGTCTGGCTAATTTCTTTCTATTTTTAGTAGAAACAGGGTCTTGCTCTTGCTCTTGCTCACGCTGGTCTCGAACTCCTGACCTCAAGCGATCCTCCCCCCTCAGCCTCCCAGAGTGCTAGGATTACAGGTGTGAGCCACCGCGCCTGAACGAGATATAATTTTTAACATGAATGAGAACATACTTTTTTACACTGTTCTATACGTACTTTGTTTTTTCCCCCAATTAACTATACATCTTGTAGATTATCTCATATAAGTACGTAAAGCACTTTCACCATTCCTTTCTAACCGCGTGGTATTCCATTGTATAAATGAGCCATTTGTCCCATTGTTTCCTATTTTTCGCTCTCACAAACGAGGCTGTGCAGTGAATAACCTCTAAGCCTGTCTTCTCCTGCCCAGTGGGTGCACCTGTCAGCTAAATTCCCAGAGGGGAATTGCTGGGGCAGAGGGTGTGTGCAATTGTCTTTTGATAGCTAGTTGCCAGGTTGCCCTAGAAGGGAGTGTACCAATCTATACTCCCGCCAGCAACATATGTATCCCCCAGCCTTGCCAAGACAGTGTGTTATCAAAGTTTTGGTCCCTGCCAATTGGATGGGTGAAAATAGCATTATATTTGAATGAATGAGTGATCCAATGATGAGGCACTGAAGAAAAAGGCACATAAAATGATGGGAACATTCTCCAAAGGGACTAAAAACTGTCCGATCCTATGAATATAAATAAATGTGAATGTCCGTCCCACCACCAAAACCATCACCTGGCAAAGCAGGTTGGGGTGAGCTGCTCTGAGCAGAGCGGGGCTACGCCCCTGGGGTCTCCCCAACAAGACTGAAAGCTCCCAGAGGGAAGGGACCAGTCCTGGCTCCGTCACTGCTGTGTCTCCCATGCGCAGACCACAGCAGGCACCTGGCAGACATCTGTGGATGGAGAAGGTCACTCGGGATTGTCCCCAGGACGGAAAGGGCAGGTGCATGGGGGCGGGGGTGGGTAGGCAGAACAGGATACACTGGTCATCGATGCTGTTCAGCGTGAAGCGGGTGTTGGAGAATCGGGCGAAGCCATCCCGGTAGAGCCAGGCCCGCAGTGGGATGTACTGAGGCGGACGCAGGTGGGAACAGAGAGAGAGAAAAGGGGAGGGGAATACATGCAGGCACTCTCACACCGCCTAGGTCCTGCACCTGCCGTGCCCTCCACCTGGAGTGCCTTTCCTTCTTCCCCAAATCAGCCTTCAAGCCTCTGCTCTGACATCAGCTTCCTTGGAGTCTACCCGCTCCTCCCCCCGGGAACAGGGATGCAGAGGGAACAAAATGAATGAGCCTCTTCTGTGCTCCACCACCACGTGTGACGCGCCCCAGCTCAGGGTGTGTCCATACTCTCCACCAGACAGGGAGGACCAGGAGGACAGGGCTGAGCCTGTCTCGGACACCCCTGTATCCTTGTGCCCAGCACAGAGGAGCACACCACGAAGGTTTAAACATCTGCTGAATGAAGGAACAAATGAGTGGAAGGAGTATAGCAAGTGGTCAAGAGAGTAGGCGCTTGAGGCCAGGAGGCCTGGGTTTGAATCCCAGCTCTGCCACCCACTGGCTGTGTGACCTTAGGCAAGTCACACAACCTCTCTGTATCTGTTTCCTCATCGGTAAAATGAGGAAAATAATAGAACCTACCTCACTGGATTATTAGGAGGACTCGATGAGATAAAACCTGCTAAGTACCAGGGCCTTGTACTTAGTAGATGCTCAGTAAATGTTTGCTGTGTTTACCGTGGATGGCTGAATGAATAAAGGACAGGTAGGGGGCAAATCTAGATGCTGAGGCATCTAAGATGGTAAAACTTGGGTC
>CM052436.1:184894406-184940260 GCA_028533085.1 Varecia variegata | reverse complement strand
TAAAAAGCATAAGTGAAATATGTAATACTGCTATCACACCTACAGAAAGGAATAATAATTTCTTAAAAATTCATGTGATATTTCTTTAATTTGTTACCAACATTTCCAAATTGAGATTTTCTTCTTTCTTTCTTCTTCTTCTCCTCCTCCCTCCCTGTCTCTCTCTCTGTTTCTTTCTTTCTTTCATAAATGTCCTCATTTCCAGCTATTGAGAAATGGAAACTCCAGCCATGATGGGCTCACATTCTCCCAGAGCAGCAATTGGCTGGAGCTGACAGGTGGCTGCCTCTGTAGACAGGGCACCTCTATAGTTCCCCAGAGTCCCTCGTAATGACAGCAGCTCAACCCCTTTGAGCACTGGCATTTGAGACCCTAACTGCCATCTAGTATCAGACACCCACACTAAGGACAAATAGAAGTGATTCTTTCTCCCTACCTTGATCTCCTGGTACCTTCAGAATGCATCAGGAGACTGAGCTCTCTAAGCCCCCTGCCCCACTGGCTCATGACTTCCCAACTTCACACAGGGATATCAGGAAAAGAGAGAAAGGGAGAGCAAGGGCCTCGGGTTAGAGTATAGGGTCTTGGATTTTAGTCTCCACTCAGCACCCATTTCACCAAGCCATCTCACAGATGGGAAAACTGAGGTCCAGAGAGGGGAGGCAAGCTGGCTGCACCCATACAGTGAGGGATGAACCTCGTCCCAAATGCTTTGCTGGAGAAGGGCTTCCTGCTTTTCTGCCAGGCAAAAAGAAGGACACTGGCTGGGAGCTGATGGGGGTGAGTGGGATGGGAGAGGGTCTCAGCTTCTCAGTCAGAGCCTAAAATTAGTGGCTGGGAAATGCTTGGCCTGAGCCCAGCAAAAATAAGAAAAAGAGGTGCTTTGACTCTGTGGGGGGCTGCTGAGGAGGAGGGAGACAGCCCAGCTCCCAGCGCCACATGAAATGGGAGCCAAACGTGTAAAATCACATCCTTTACTGACATTTATGACTCATTTGGCTGCCAAGCCCAGGAAGGTCCTATTTTGCATCCTTGCAGGAGCACTCAGCATTAGGGGTAGGCAGGTGCGGGGGCAGGGCCATTGCCCCCCAAGAGCTTCTCAGGCCCTATTGCAGATATATATCTGGGGGCCCAGTGTTCCGCAAAACCCACAGACTGGATCTGGGTCCCTGGGGCTGGCTCAGTGGATCCGTGCCCCATGGTGGGATGGGCAGTGCGTGCCAGTCCAGGTTTGGGGTGCAACTCGGGTGCTTTCTGACTATTTCGCCTCAGGCAAGTCATGTCTCTACTGTCTCTGGAATCCATCCCCTTTTGGCTGGTCTATCCTGACCTTTCACCTGGCAACTGGTCTCTTGTCTTCCACCCTTGTCCCCCTGCAATCTGTTCCCCACAGCCAGGAGGTTTCCTTTAAAATGCAGCAGTGGCATCTAATCCTGTCACTCCCCATCACTCTGAAGATAAAGATCAAATCCTTCACCCCGGCCCACTTCATCTCTCACTTTCTCCCCTCCTCTGAGCTCCAGCCATCCCACCACCTGCTGCTCCCTCCCAACTCGGGACCTTTGCCAGAAACTCCCTTCCTTCCCTCCCATACCTGGTTAACTCCTGTGACTGCTTCAGATCATGGCTCAGTAGCCACCTCCTCCAGAAAGCCTTCCCTGAGTGCCACACCCTTCCCAAGCTGGGCTGGGTCCTTTTCCAATAGCACTGCTGTCTTTAGTGCTGGAACGTGGGGCCCTGTTGGAGCATGCCTGGCGCCCATGGAACATGTTTGTTACTACATGTTTACATGATGCTTTAGTTAATCTTCCATTAGACTGAGTTCTTAGCAGGTGGGCTGGGTTTGCCTTGTTCTCCAACGTGTCCACTAGTGTTTTTGTACAGTTCCAGGCACACAGTAGGTACTCAAAAATGCTTGGTGAATGAATGTCAAATGAACATTGCCTTTTCTGAAACTCACTTTCCTCACCTGGAAAATGAGAATCCTCTCCACGAACCTCACAGGGCTACAGAGAGGACTGCAGAAAAGTACATACAGAAGGTATTTGATGAGTAATTTTCTTGGGGGCAGGCAGAGACCCCAAAGAAGACCTACCTTGTCAACTCTCCCCAAAGGGGCTTCTCTGACCCTCTGTGCCCTGGGGACAGATTCAATGAGCACCAGGGAAAGCCAGCCTAGGAGCGGGTCTCAGCTCTGCCAGAAACCAGACTGGGGACTACAAGTCTTCCTCCTTCCTCATGGGGCCTCTGATTCAAACAGCTCCATAAAAGCTCCCACTGATCGAGTGCCCAGCACTAGGCTAGTGTTTTATACGTACTGCTACTTTCCGATCGCACGGGTACCCTGTGAGGTGGGTGTTGAGCAGATGGGTTCAGAGAGGGGAAGCAACTTGCCTAAGGCCACACAGCCAGTAAGTGATGGAGCCAGGATCTGAGCCCAGGCCTTGCTGCCTCCCTAGCCCGGGTTCTTGCCCTTTGCATGTGGCCACTTACAGTCCCATGGGGAGAGACAGACAGGAAATATGTACGTGAGTAAATCAGACTGCTTCAGGTTTGTGAGATGTGTTGCTAAGAAAACAAAACAGGGTAACATGGCAGAAAGCGACTGGAGGGGTGCGGTGGATAGAAGCAATTTGGGGGTGGCTGGGTCTGAGAAGACCCCTGAGGAGGTGACACTGAGCTGAGATGGGAGGAGAGAGTTTGGCAGCATTAGCCAGGGCCTTTCTGGGCAGAGGCCCAGAGGCTGGCGCATCTGGAGAGGGTGAGAGGGCAGCATGGAGGGACAGGGTCCTGGAGGGGGACAAAGGCTGGATCCTACTGGGCCTCCAAGGTCATGGTGAGGATTTTATTCTAAGAGTGCTGGGGTGGGCCTAACCTGACCTAGGAGCTTATAAGATCCCTGGTTTTAAGATCCCTACGAGTTTATAAGAAGGAGCCCCAGAGGAGGCTGCTGGGGTGTGGCAGCTTGGCCCAGGGTGGTGACACCATGGAGAGAAGTCCTTGGGTTCAGGACACAGCTGTGGGGCCTGAATGTTATCAGAATCGGGTGGACAAAAGCTCCTTGGTGTATGTGAGAGTCAGTGACTCAGGTCCATTTTGTAGAGGAGGATTGAGCCCACGAGGGGCTGGACTTTCTGGGAATCACCTGGGTCTCCTGACTCTCCAATTGCTAATATCACCCCTCCCCTAGTTTTCTCTAAATCCCCATAATCCCAAGTGACGCTTTTAGGTCCATTATATCCACCCAGGGTCCTGGCAGCGTCCCCCGGGCAGCCGTGTGGCATGCCCTCCATGCAACGAGCCACCATGGTCGGCAGCTGCGGCGCCAGAGAGACAGAATGGGGCTTGTTGAGCTCCCCTGTCCCTGCTCTGGCCCAGGGGGCCATGGAGCGCCAGCTCTGAGTCCTAGACCTGATGCCAACTTGCTGTGTGACTTTGGACAAGTCCCAGTCCCTTTCTGGGTCTCAGATTTCCTCCTCCGTGAATTGAGGGTAAGAGCAGCACCCACCTCAAAGATTTGTTGTGAGGAATGGACATGTTCGTATGTATAAAAAGGCTCAGCACAGCCTGTCTGACGGGTGACACTCCATAAATGTGAGCTGTTGTCATTATTATTAACCCTGCAGACCGGCAATGGGCTCAGCTGGCAGGGGTGTCCTGTCGCTTCCCATCAGCCCACCTCTCTTGCCTCTCCCATCTGCCTCTCTGCCCTGCCCGGTCGCTCTGCAGGGGTCTGCAGGGGTCTGCAGGGGTCTGCAGCGCCCTTGCAGCTTGCAGATGGAGAGCTAGCCAGCGTGGAGGGCGCTTCCTGGAGGGAGAGGAGCCGCTGGAAGCTGCTGTGTTTTTGGCCCGGAGCTGTGAGGGGGAGTGGGGAGGGGCGCGAACACACTCGGAAACCAAACGCAGGGACCGACAGATGGAGGAGCTGAGGATGTGAGAGACGCAGACAGACAGAGACCCGGAGTCAGGGAGGGGGGGCACGCAGGGGAGGACGGCCGGGAAGCTGGCAGTCACGCCACACCAACGGGCTGAGCAGCAGACCAGCAGATGGACCAAGCACCTAAGGGACCAAAAGACACAGACAGACAGAACACCAAGGAGACCCAGTATCCAACACACAGACAGAAAGATGGACAGAAAAGCAGACCCAGTATCCATAGGGACAGACAGACTGAAGTTTCTGGCCTCTAAGGGCAGACAGACAGGCCGACCCAGGATCACAGGGTCAGACTAACAGATGGACATAGTATGTGACCCATAGTCCAATGGACAGACAGGTGGACTGACCCAGGGTCCAAGAATGAGACTGACAGTAATAGGGGAACAGATGAAGAGGCCTGACCCTGTATTCAAGAGACAGACATGACAGACAGCCTGATCTGAGCCACAGACAGACAGAGACAGTGACCCAGGATCTGAGGTCAGACAAAGTGATGGGCCCAGGTTTGACTGTCTGAATGGAATGAGGCCCAGGCCAGAAACCCTGATCTAGAACCGGAGACTCAGGGTGACTCAGGAACAAAGAACAGGAGCGAGACAGGGTGACCCAGATGCTTGGCCCAGAAGCTTCCTGGCTTTTCCGGAAGATAGGGTCCCCTCATCCTTCTCCCCTCCTTTCACCCACTAGAGAGGAGCCTCTGAACTCTAAGGGATGCTGGGAGGTTCCTGGGTCAGGAGAGGAAACCAGGCCTGGGAAGAGGGAGTGAGTTCCCGTTCATTTCTTGACCCTGTCACCTGCTCGTGGAGGCACTGGGTCCAGAAGAGACAGCCCTTGGGATCTCTGAGCAGAAGGATTTCACACCCTACTGCTGGCTCCCCCCTCCTCTCTAGGCTTGGCTTCTACGCTCCCAACCCCGGCCCAACAACGCACAATCATCTGCTCTTCCACTTTCTTACGGGACAAGCTTCTCCAAGCACAAGACTGGGAGTCAGTAAATTAGATCCAAAACAGACTCAGTGCCTGTTTCCTTGTCTCTAAAATGGAGGTAGCGAAAGTTGCCTGTTAGGTTAACAGCACTGACTGCGGTGCCTGGCTCGCACCCGGCCTCAGGCAGTTTAAGTCTGAGAGCTGTTAGAAGAGGGGAGGCCTGGCTACGCTGGAGGTGCATCAGGGAAGGCTTTCTGGAGGAGGAAGGCCAAAAGTGAGTCATCAAGGGCAGGAGGAGCCTGTGAAGTGTCCTGGCTCTTTGCAAACTCAGGCACAGAAACCCCAGGGCCCTCCCAGGTCAGGAGGGAAACACACACATGGACTCACATGTATTCATTCAACAAATATTAACTGAGTGCCTACTACACGCGGTGATGCTGGGGACACAGTGGTATCCAAGACAGACAAGGTACCTGCCCTCATGGATCCACAGTGGTAGAATAGAAAATATATAAATAAATAAATACGGTTATTTCATCCTGGATGTTAAGAAACTAAGACAGGATGGTACGGTAGACTAGAGCAACTTGGCAAGGGTGAAGCTGCCAGCATGGCCTGGGTGGCGTAGGAGGCCTCTCTAGGAAGGTGACACGTGAGTGGGTGAGGAGCCCGCCACAGGCGGAGCTGGGGAAGGGGTGTTGCAGGCAGAGCGAGCAGCAAGTGCAAAGGTCCTGAGTCAGTACATCTGGAGTGTCGGGCACACAAGGGACAGTGGTTTGAGATGAGGTAAGAGAAACAGACAGGGCCAGATGGTTTCGGGATTGCAAGCCAAGGGGAGAAGCTTGGGTTTTATTCCAAGAGTGATGGGAGGCCCCGGGAAGGTTTTGCAAAGGGGAATGACATGATCTGACAGGTTTTAAAAATATCCCGCTGGTTGCCATGTGGAGAATGGACCTTAGGGAGGTGGCAGTGGGTGCAGGGACCCCACACAGGAGGTTGACGTGGCCACTAGGCAAGAGAAGACGGTGGCCTATACCAGGTGGTGGGTGCATTTTGGAGAAGAGCAGATATATGACCACCCCAAGTCTGATTCCCTGAAAGGGGGTATCTTTCTTTTGAGCGAAGATCAACTTCTCTCAACGTCCTTTCAAATAGTGGGAGAGGTGGGATAGGGTGGGCTTCCTGGAGGTTTCAGGAGAGGTTGCTCAGTGACCAAGAGGAACCAGAGGCCTCCACCCAGTGTATGCACCCGCTCTCCATGTACACATCCCTCTGCAGTTCATAAAGGATTTTTAAGGTCCATCATTCACTTAATGCTCATAATAAGGAGAAAAATAAGGCTCAGAGAAGCAGAGAAACTACCCAAGGCCACACAGCAGGTCCAGGACAGGGCTGAGAAGCGAACCCACAAGCCCAGCGTACATATCGCCATCTCACCTTTCTGATCCTCACCCTGGTGGCTGTGATGTAGGCAGATAGCAAATGCCAGCCCCACTTTAGAGATGGGGAAACTGAGGGCCGTGGAAATTAGGTTGCGTGTCCTGGGCAGGACTGTTTTAGGACTCTTGCGGGCCCCACATCTATCAAGCATATTAAAATGCAGCCACATCAAACATCAAATGTAAATTATATATAACCAGATAAAAGCCAAATTGCAGTTGACTGGCTGACATCATGTTCTGTTTTGCAGACATTTAATTAAACATTTATTAATTTTGATTCTGTAGTTTTTCCCTGTGTTTTGGAGCCAAATCGTTTTTTTTTTTTTTTTTTTCAGGCTTCAAACATTTTCCTAGGCCCATGAAAATCTCCCAAGCCCTTGGCAGCGAGCATTAGTGCCGGCTGGAAAGAACGGCCAGTTTTGGTCCTGTTGCCAAAAGGGGCAGAGTGAGGCAAAACCCAAGCCTTTCATCCCGGACTGCAGTGTGGTCTTTCCACACTCCCGGGTGACCCGACATTCCTGGCCTGTCCCTTCCCCTCCCCCATGGCTGCTCCTGCCCACAGGGCCCTGGGCTGTGTGAGCCCTTTGTCTGGGGTTGGCTGGGAGCTGGCAGAAGAGGAGGCAGGAGTGGGCGGGGAGGTGGGCAGGCGGCCTGTCAGGTGCTGATGGATGCTGGCCAGGGGCCGGGGCCTCCCTCATGCTGACCCAGGCCCGGAAACAGATGGTCTTCCAGCCTGAGAGAAATTTCCAGGGTGTCACCCTCCCCCCAACTCCCCAGGCCCCTTCACGTCAGACCAGCTGGCCTCCCTATGCAAAGCCAGAGCCGAGGGAACCCGGGAGGAAGTGGGGTGGAGGGGAGAGGGCGGCCAGGAAAGGTGGCCTGTGTTCTAGGCCCCTCGGAAGCTCTGGGGGCCACCCTGGTCCCTCCCCTAGCCCCTTACCTCTGGCCACCTCCAGATCTGCTCTCTGTCCCTTCTATCCCCTGCCTTAGCTCAGCGCTGTCATTTCAGGGCTGGACCAAACCCCATCCTCTCCTGGCTTTCCTCCAAGCCAGCCTCCAGAGCGAGCTTTCTAAGCTACTGAGCTGATCACAGCACCCCTGGTTCTGGGATGGAATTCAGATTTAGAATAAATTCTGAGCTCGTCCGTCCAGAATTCGATGCCCTTCATGATTCTAGTCTGCTAACGCCTCTGCCCATGGAAGCTCCCCATCCAAGCCCAGAAAACCACTGGCCATTCCCCTAAAAGGCCGTGTTCTCTCCGGCTACTGTGCCTCTGTATGGCCGGTTCTTCCACCTGGAACGCCCTTCCACCTCTTATCTGCCTCCCAGTGCCAGGCCATGCTTTAAAGCTGAGATCAAACGTTTCTTCCTCCAGGAAGTCTTCCCTGACCCCCTCCCCCAGGTAAAGTTATTCTTCTCTTCTCTGGTTCCAGAGCATCTTTTAGCACCTATTTCACCTCGTGTCTTGTCTGTCTCTCATGGAACTGTGAGATACACAAGGGCACAGCGCCTGGCACAGAGCAGGTGGTCAAAATACACCTGCTCCAAGAATGAATGACTCTGGCTTCAGGGATCCTCGTATGTCCAGTAGGCAGGGGCCCAGGCAATGAGAGATACAGGGAGACAAGTTTCTGCTCATCAGAAGAAACACAATCCAGCCCTGCAGCTCCTCAGAAGCCGAGGGTCCTGCCTCTGGAGGTAGGGACTCCCTCTCTTGGGAAGTACAGGAGCAGTGGGTGTAGACGCACCAGGCTGGACATTGCCAAAGGAATTCCAGTGTGGCAGGGAAGAGTTGCACTGAGGGGCCTTTGACTTCCCAAGTCAGCTTCTGAGGGAACAGCCCCCTTCCCTAGCCGGGGTGCCAATCCTGTAATGTATCATGTTGAGGGTGTGTCTACACCACCATCAGTTGGTGCCAGAATGAGCCAGGGATAGGGTGGAAGGCTCTAAATGAGATATTCCTGGCCACGTTTTGAGGGGAGAGTCTGGGTCCCAGAATATTAGCTCTGAAAGGATTTCCAGAGTTATCAAGTCCATCCCTGTCATTGGCAGATGAAGAAACTGAGGTTCTGAGAAGGCCACACAGCTGCTAAGACCAGGATACTTATTTGGGGAAACTCTGAGTATCAGTTGGTCCCAAATTCCAGGGAGCACTGTCATTCCTCCCTTGGGCTGGCAGCACACAGTGAATAGAGTTGGTCCCCTGGTTCCCAGATAATGTCCTGGAAATGCCAGCATTTCACATCTGGGAGTAGACCCCTAAACCTCTGACTCCCCAATTTCAAATTCAGGCAGTAGGGTCACTGAATCTGTACTGGGATTGTCTCCCCAGGTTTCCTAGGGAAGCCACTTTTGGATGAGCCCTCTCTGGGGGCTCTGAGAGATCTGTGTGGACAGGTCCCCTCTCATCCTGCATGGGCACCACACTTTACAGTATGCAAAGTTTCTTTTCATCCACGTAATCCTCACAGCCATTTTGGGAGTGGTTAACTACGGCTCAGAGAGGGTCTTGCTCAAGATCACAGAGCAAATTACAAGCAAAGTCAAGAACTGGGCTGGGCACGGTGGCTCATGCCTGTAATCCTAGCACTCTGGGAGGCTGAGGCGGGAGGATCACTCGAGGTCAGGAGTTCGAAACCAGCCTGAGCAAGAGTGAGACCCCGTCTCTACTAATAAATAGAAAGAAATGATCTGGACAGCTAAAATTATATATATAGAAAAAAATTAGCCCGGCATGGTGGCGCGTGGCTGTAGTCCCAGCTACTCGGGAGGCTGAGGCAGAGGGATTGCTTAAGCCCAGGAGTTTGAGGTTGCTGTGAGCTTGACACCATGGCACTCTAGCCTGGGCAGCAGAGCAAGACTCTGTCTCAAAAAAAAAAAAAAAAAAAAAGTCAGGAACTGAATTCAGGACTTCGGAGTCCCTTCCATGCCCCCTATAGGGTTAGCTGAGTTCCATTCACGTCAGCAAATCTGCAATCATACACACATTCATTCATTCAATGCACATGGATTAAGCACTTACTTTGTGCTAAGAACTGAAGATGCAGCAGTTAGCAAGCCAACCTAGTCATTCTCAGGGTGCATGCATAATCAGGCAGTCACAATCCACTGTGACAAGTACTAGATTAGAGGAAAGCCTGGGAGAGGCCCTTACCCCAGGTGGAGGGTGGTCAGCGTAAGCTTTCTGGAGGAAGTCATGTCTAAAAGCTGAGCCTTGGAAGAGAAACAAGAGTCATCCAGGTTTGGGGCTTGGGTGGGGTTAGGGGACAGGGCAGGGTATTCCAGGCAGAGGGAACAGCATGTGCAAAATCTTAGTGATGAGGGAGACATTGAGAGCTCTGAAACCTGTGACCTGAACCGAGTAGCCACAAAGAGCCACGAAGTCTGTTTGGAGAAGTGGCACAAGAGGATGCAGCGAAGTCTCAAATGCCAGGAGAAAGTGTCTATGAGCAACTTCCGTGTGCCCTGTGGTGAGAACCGGACACTCAGAGGTGAGGTCGGGGAACAGACCAGGAAGCTGCTGGTGACAACAGAACTGGGGCTGTCACCAGGCACAAGGGACTGTCCCTGAAGGAACCTATGTGAGCAAAACTTTTCCTGGCTTAGTGTGTGAGGCAGTGTGCCTAATGGTTAGAGTGTGGGCCCTGAGGCCAGACTGGCTGGGTTTGAATCCTGGTTCCACTGCTAACTAGCTGTGACCTTGGATAAATGACATGCTCCTCTGGGTCTCAGTTTGCTCATCTATAAAATGGGGGATGCTAATAGGGCTGTTGTAAGTTCAGGGCACTCTCAGGTGTCAATAACCCTGCAAGGAAAGCAGGCCCCAACCTATTATAGGAATAATGACGGTACTGCGGCATCAAAGGCTTGCTTTGTGCTGGTACTTTGAGCTCACGACCCCATTCAGTGCCCCCTCAACAGCTCCATGAGATGATCCTTTCAATACGCTCATTTTACAGCTGAGGAAACAGGCTCAGGGCAGAGTGACGCGCCCCCTGCACCTGCTGGGTGGCTCCGAGCGGGTGGGACGGGGCGTGCGGAACGAGGCGCGGGAGCCGAGCACCTGAGCGAGCACCTGAGCACCGCGTCCCTCCCGCTCCCGCAGGTACCTGCGCGCCCTGTACCTGGGGCTGCAGAGCCGCTGGCGCGGGGAGCGGCTGCGGCGCCACTTCTACTGGCGGATGCTGTTCGAGAGCGCCGACGTGAGCATGCTGCGCCTGCTGGAGACCTTCCTGCGCAGCGCGCCGCAGCTCGTGCTGCAGCTCAGCCTGCAGCTCAGCCTGCACCGCGGCGGCACGCCCGACCTGCTGCCCGGTGAGCCCCGCCTGCCCCTTCTCCCCGCGTCACGGCCCCTGGGGGGTGCCCTGTGCGCCGCCCACCTCAGGGCCCACCCAGTCAGGGCTTAGGGAGGCCCGCCCTTCTGCCCTCACCACCCTCAGGCCCCTGGAGGGATCCCCGTGTCCCCTCCAATGGCCCACTTACCCCAGGGTGAGGACGGACCTGGCCCCTCCACCCTCGTGCCACCCCTTAGGCCCCCTGGGTGCTCCCCGTGTCCCTTCCTCCCTTTCCCATTGCCAGAGCCGACCAGACCCCACTTCTGCGGAGTCCAAATAGGCCCTTCACCCCATCAACACCCCTTACACCCTCTGGCCAATGCCCTGCCCCTTCATTCCCCATATTGTCCTGAGCCCAGCCTGCATCTCCTGGGGACCCCCCTGCCTCACAGACCTGCCCAATCTCCATCCGTTTCCAGAGAACCTGTCCATCTACCCCTTCACTGGGGGCCCTGGGGCCTTGCCCTTCCGTGACAGACAGGGCCAACATCCCACCACCCCGGCCATGTCCTGTCTTCCTGAAGCACCACCCCACGTTCTCCCCACCCAGACCCTTTCCAACCCACCCTCAGTGGCTCTACCACCATCCTCCAGGCCCCCTGGGGATCCCTTGCCCCAAATACTGGGTCCCACTCACAACTCTTCTCACCTTGGGTCTCCTCCCCACACCCCACCTCATCCTGGGGGCCACATCTTCTAATGGTCCCCTCCTGGCTCCTCCATGCCCTAACCGTGACCCCCTCTTCACCTCTTTTCCCACGCCCAGAGTCCTGGACCCTAATTTCCTACCCTCTCGCCAAGACCCCTGAACCCTACCAGCCCCATGCTAGGGTCCTAGACATGACCCTTATGGAGACCAAATCTCCCACCTCCCATCTCCCTTTATGCTCCCACCGCCACAGAGGCACCTGGTCCCGCATGGCACTTCATCATTGCTCTTGAAGACCCCCCACCAGACCTTCCCCACCACCCCTACTGGTCCACAGACCCTCCCCTCACACCTCCTCGAAACCCAGCTCCTGACCCAGAACCCTCCCCCTCTCCCCAGACCCCAACCCAAACCCACCCCTAACCCAGCCCACCCCACCCCCGCCCTGTCTCCACAGCCCTCTCCACCTCTGCCTCCCTTGTGTCCCTGGCCTGGACACTGGCCTCCTACCAGAAGGTGCTGCGGGACTCGAGGGACGACAAGCGGCCACTGTCCTACAAGGGTGCGGTGGCCCAGGTACTGTGGCACCTGTTCACCATTGCCGCCCGCAGTCTGGCCTTCGCACTCTTCGCCAGCGTCTACAAGCTCTACTTTGGCATCTTCATTGTGGCCCACTGGTGTGTCATGACCTTCTGGGTCATCCAGGGGGAGACAGACTTCTGCATGTCCAAGTGGGAGGAGATCATCTACAACATGGTGGTGGGCATCATCTACATCTTCTGCTGGTTCAACGTCAAGGAGGGCCGCAGCCGCCGCCGCATGGCCCTCTACTACTGCATCGTCCTGCTGGAGAACGCCGCGCTCACTGGCTTCTGGTACTCCAGCCGCAACTTCTCCACCGACTTCCACTCGCTCATCCTGGTCTGCGTGGTGGCCTCCAGCTTTGCGCTGGGCATATTCTTCATGTGTGTCTACTACTGTCTCCTGCACCCCAACGGGCCCATGCTGGGTCCCCAAGCACCTGGCTGCATCTGCCCACAGTCCCCAAGGTCCTGTGGCCCACCATTCGATGCTGTCACAAGTCCCCCGAGGTCCCTGCCGAGGACTACAGGCGCTGAGCGGGATGGGGCCTCAGTGGGGGGTGAGAGAGCGGGAACCCCCACACCGCCTGTCTTCCAGGTGCGACCTGGCTTGCCTCCCACACCAGTGGCCCGCGCCTTGCGGACAGAGGGGCCTGTCATTCGGATTGACTTGCCTCGGAAGAAGTACCCAGCCTGGGATGCTCATTTTATTGACCGCCGGCTCCGGAAGACCATTCTGGCACTGGAGTACTCCTCGCCTGCCACGCCCCGGTTGCAGTACCGGAGCGTGGGGACCTCCCAGGAGCTGCTGGAGTATGAGACCACAGTGTAGGCTACAGTCTCCCCCCAAAAAAGGGACAGACTTGGCTGACCCCACATCAGCCGCAGTATTGAGCCCGGAATATCAGGGCCACCAGGCTACGGGGGAGTGGATCTCCTGGTCCAAGGGTAGAGTGGCCCCGCTATTGGGTTCTTGCAGGGGAGGGGACAGCCTTGTGGAGGCCCCAGCCCTAGGCCCCATTTTCAGCCCTGTGGCCCATTCCCTAGATTCCCCTGAACCAGGGCCCAGGGAACCAAGTGGTGCTACACTCCTCACGAGCTGCCCTGCTTTCATGGGGCCCCACACCCTCTCTCCTGCCTGGCCTTGCCCATGTGTCACCCCTGCTGGCCCTGCCAGAGAAGGGGCACTGTCTGGGGTCTACGACCTAGACCCTGTGCTCCTCAGGGGGATGTGGGCAGTGGTGGGAGGAGATCTCTGAGAAGGATGGCGGAGGCTGCGGAAGGTGTGGGGTGGGGTTGGAGCGACTTGGGGACAGGGATGGCGCAGTGCCTGCAGGGTCTGAGGCCTGGAGCCAGGGCAAGAAGGGAGCTGAAGGAGGGAGTTGGGGTGGGGTGGGGTGTTGGGGGTGGGGGGCTAGCAGTGCTGGAGATGGACAGGAGAAAGAACCCCAGGGGTTCAGCCTGGCAGAGCAAGAAGGGATGGAAGACTTGGGGGAGGGGAACGTGTAGTCCAGAGCATGGAGAATAGGGACAGTGACTCCTCAGGAGACACGCCTTTTTGTGGGCTCTGTCATGGATGAGGTTCCAGGCACCTCTGGTGAAATGTTTCACGGAGCCATTCTTTGTTCTAGATGAGCATCTGGAACATTTCTTCTAGGTAAAGGTATTGAACACAGCAGATAAAATGTCTAGGAAGATCTCTGTCTGGGCCCAAGTATAGATAAGGTTCTAGCACATTTAGCGGGGGAGCTGTTCTAGAGACATGCTTAGTTCTAGATTAAGTTCTAGAACACTTAGCTGATAAAATGTCCCAGGGGGTGGCTCTGATCTACGTTCTGTTATGAAGGGTGGGGACATGGAGCTCTGCTGCTCTGTGGTGGAGGATGCTAGCTCCTGCCATAATCAGGGTAGGGGATCTAGAACCCAGTATGAATGGTATATTCTAGGAATGGGTGCTCCAATTCTAGACTTTTGGGGCTTATGGGAGCTCTAGGCCCCTGTCCACCTTGGTCCATAGCCATCTTCCTAAAAGGAAATTGTCCACAGAACCCCTGAGACATTTCAGCTGCCAACTGGTTTCTAGATAGGAAAAAATAGCTCTGGGGACGTGACATGAATCCTGGCTCTCAGCCACCCTGCAGATGGGGCTCCCTGGGGCGGCATCTGGGAAACTGACACATTTTGCCTCAGATCCCACAACTCCCCAGGACCTGCGGTCCATTCCCATGGCCCAAACATCCCAGGGTGCCCATGGGACCACTCACCCAGGGCCCCTCCCCCCACCTGTGACAGCCAGTCCTGGATGGGGGTGGAGAAGAAGGCAGTTCCATGGAGTGAGGGGACAGAGCCTCTAGGCAGAGCTTGGAACCTCCTCCACACTCCCCCATGCTAACTAAGGTGCATTCACTGGGAGGGGACAGCAGGGGACGTTAAGAACCGACACAGACCTGGGCTGGGGTGAGGTGGGCCATGAGAATCCTAGACTATGCAAATTAGAGGGTGCTCAGCCCTTCCTGGTTCAGCCTCTCTTGGGTACAGATGGGAAACTTAGGCCCAGAGTGGCAGCTGCTCCCACAAGGTCCCAGACTCTGGGCTGTCCCATCAAAAGGTGACGGGTAATGGTGAATTTGCTGGGGGTGCAGGGAGAGGGCCACACTCAAGGTGCAGGGGAAGCCCAAAGGCAGAGAGGGTAGGACTGTACACATATACACAAACAAGCACACATCACACTTGTGATACAAGTCACCCCCAGCCTGACACACAGGTCAAGATGGTGCGTGCATCCCTGTTGCCAACACATAAAGAACGCTTTTCCTTCTTTCTTCTACTTCCCTAGTCCTTAAGAAGCCTCAAGAGTGATGGGTGGTGGGAGAAGCCCAAGGCTGACCCAGGCCAGCTCTGGGGGGTTCATCCACCCTCCATGTCCTTTGCCCAAATCTGGCTGAAGTCCACGGCCAGGCACACACGGGGCAAAGCCTTTGTGAGATGGTAGCTTTGAAGACGCAGCCCCAGCCCCAGCTGACTATTTCTCCAGAGCCGACTGTGTACTAGGAATTTTCACCCTGTGTCATTTCACTTACACCCTCCCCTGCCCGCAACATCCCTACAAGAGAGGTGTTATCAACCCATCTTACAGATGAGGAAACTGAGGCCCAGAGAGGTGGCATGAGGGTCACCCTTGGCAAGTTATTTTATTCCCCAGGGTCCTAGAATGGCCTGTCTGGCTGCTCCAACATCTTAGAAGGAAAAGTTAGAAATGTCCCAGCTGGGCGTGGGGAGTCCTTTACGGCTCCAGGAGACTCCAGGAGAACCAGGCAGCAGGAGCTGGCTGTCCTTGGCGTGGCAGCCGTGGCTGCCCCAGCCCCCACACCTTCTCAATCCCACACGACCTTCCCTCAGGGCCTGTCTGCAAGGACATCTGAGCGCCAGAAATGGCCACAGTCCAAGGGCACGAGAAGAAGGCTGCAGGCACCTGCTCCTGCTTCTCCCCCTTAGGAAAGTCTTAAGGACGCCCCACCCAGGAGCTCAGCACTCCATCCCTCCCAGGCCTGAGGACCCCCTCTCTGCTGGCCGGTCCCTTTGTTCCGCTGGGATAGAGGAGTCAGATGAGAGAGGGCCCATCCCTTAGAGCGGTTGTTTTGTTTTCCTTTCTATGACATAAGCTACCTCAGCGGTCTCTCTCTTCCCTGCTAGAATAGGACCCCCGGGGCCTCAGCCCCCGGTTCCCTGTCCCCCACCCCAGTCTGGATGCTCAGTCCTTCCCAGAATCTGTACAGGGTTCTTGTTGCCCAGAGCGTCCCTTAGGGTTCCCTAAGCCACCTGCCCTCCACATCTGTTATACAGGAGAAAGTGACTCAGAGAGGGTCATGCACTTGCCCAAGATCACACAGGAAGTCAGTGGCAGTTAGGATTTTCCTGGGGATGAGAGGTGGTCGGGTGCCTCTTAATTTTGCCAGGAACAGAAGAGAACAGGACGCTCTGGGTACCAAACATGGCAGGCCCTGTCCTCGGTATCTCTAATCCCAGGAAACCAGTGTCCCCATTTCCAGGGTAGGCTTCTGCCTCCCTGTTCTCTTGAGCACCCACCCTGGAACTGACCCCCCAGGCTGCTGTGTTCCCCAAACCTCTCCAAGCACCACACACCCCTCACGGCACCCACGCACTGACGTACCACGTGCCTTGTAACTGTGACCCCAGCTGAGCAGCGCAGACCTCCACCCCTCCCCGGGAGGGGCTCCCCACCAAGGGAGGCTTGCTTGGTCCCCTCCTCTCATCTGCTCATCCTTGTGTCTCCCCAAAATCTGCCTTACCCCTAGCCAGCTACACTTGTGTCCCATAGAGGCGTGTCACCCAGGAGAGTTGGGAAAAGCAGAAGGCGGGGAGGGTGAGGCCTAGGGAATATCCAGGTCTCTGGGTAAGGGCCAGGTGTGGGCTCGGAATATCCAGGGAAGGTCTTTCCCGGCAGCCCAAAGCCCTCCAAAGTACTGAAGTTCCTCAGGTCCTTCCCTTGGGACTCACTTGGGCCTGGAGTCCACAGAAGCCTCAGACAGTGAGGAGAAAGTTTTCTGGGGCAGGGGGTACATGGGTTGCAAACTCAAATGCCTCAGGGTAATGAAAATAAGAGCAATGGAGGTGCCATACAATAGGGAGTGGTGGGGACTGTGGCAAACATGAGAGTATGTGCCCTGCCTATAGGCACTGAAATTCAAATTTTGGGAAAACGCTTTGTCGGCCAAACTACACACTCATATTTGGCCTACAGGTCCCCAGTGTGAGATGTCTGGTTGAAAATGTTGAGAAGGCTCTGGGGAGTCCTGCAGAATCTGAAATCCCCCTGGGGTAGTCAGGGACAGAGGCCCTGGCTCCCTCCCCCTGAGACGTTGCTACTCCAACCCTAAATCCCCACCACCTGGCCATCTGAGAGCTGACCACCCCCCCCTCGGCTGAAAAGGAGAGGGAAGTCTAGGAGTCCATAGGGTCCCGGGTTTGGGAACCATCATCTGATAAGGGCTACAGGGCCCCCCACCCCAGTGCCTCAGGGGTTTAGGGGCTGGAGTTCTCCAGCTTGGGGCCCCTTGTTAGAGGGAACCTGCATTGGGTAAGAGAGAGCAGGTGCAGGAAGAGGGCTGAAAGCCAGGACCCAGCTGCCCCATCCTGTACTGGTCCCTGCCACCTTTGGCACCTGTCTCCCTCCCAGTTTGAGCTGGGGTAGGGCCTGGGGAGGGTGGCTGTCAATTTCTGTATTGAAGTGCTTTGTGCTGTCTCCACAGAAGGGACTGAGTGAGTGCCAAGCCGCATGGGCAGCAGTGAGGATGGGACCTGAGTCCCCCTTCCCAACCAGAGAGACTTCTGAGAGCCTGGGGCTGGGGAGAAAAGGGACTGCAATGTGCCATCCTGGTTGGGGAGCGGGGCTAGGACATTCCTGGGTTCTTGGTCACTGGGTGAGAGGCGGGGGGAGGAAGCACTCTGCAGCAGGAAATTGTGGGAGTGGAGAGGATGGCACAGTCCAGGCATGGCCTGGTTCCTGGAGGCGGAGAACTCCCCAGGGGACAGAGGGGTCACCCCTTGTGCTTGGCTTCTTGCACCCTTCCCTTCTCACGACAAGGAGGGGGCTGCCCTCTCCTCGGCAACCCTGGCCTTTATTCTATGCACAATTGCTGTAAGAGCACCCCCAGGCCAGGCTGAAGGGGTGGGGGCCCGGGGGAACCTGCAATAATCTCAGAGTGGAGGGTACCCTGGGACAAAGAGGGGGTAAGAAAGGCACCAGGTGGGAAAAGGATTTTCCTCCATCTCCCTCTCCCCCAAATCCCTAAATCCCACCAGACCTACTAACGACCCTCCTCCTGCCTGTCTCCGTTGGGCTAAACCACCAAATTTGGAGGGCTTCGTATAGACACAGCCCCCAACCCCACTAGTTTTCCGAATCAGTCATGAAATAGCTGGAAGAAATCGCTATGATTCCCAGAGCCATCTCTTATTATTTTCTTCCCCCGAGGACCCTACGGTTTGGGAGGTTTTTCTCCCAAACAAGCCTCATTTCTTAAAGAAGAATTCATTTTCCCACATTAAATTAACTCAAGCTGAGTTTCTGATTGCAGATAAATGCTGCCGAGGCTTCAAGTTAGCTTCTAGGGCTCAAGGGTGGGGAAATGTTTGTATTCTATTGGATTGCTTAATGCAGAATTCTCAAAAAGCACTCGTGGGCCCCCATTCCTGCCTTCATGGGCCCTCCGGGGCTGGAACCCCATGTTGAGAATCAGTAATTTAGTCACCTAACGTCCCATTTGACTGACTGACGGAGAAGGCCCAGAGAGGGAAAGCAGCCAGCCCAAGGTCACACAGCAAGTTGGTGGCGGGGTGGGACCAGAACCCAGTACCTTTGGGGATCCCACCAGAACACCCTCGGCCCTGATCCCCCACTCCACTCTTTCCCCCCAACCCCAGGAATCACTAGCCATGCCTGAGGGGCTGATTTCCTCTGTCAGCACAATTCCAAGTGATTCTTCCTCCATGTTGTCTCTTCCCTCCCTAGTCGGCCCTCACCCCCTCCACCTGCTTCCTATTCCTGGTCCCACCACCTGGTATTTACTACATCTGTGCCATCCCCAGTCCCTCAACCCCCACTGCCCCTCTGCGCTTCCCCTAGGACGGGGAGTGAGCTTCAAGCTGGGGGCTTCTGTACTGAGACTCTTTTGTACACCACAAACGTTTTGTATATTTTTAATTTTGCTGCAACATGAGATATTAAAAGTCATTTCAGTACGTGCTGCTTGTGTCCTATTGTTTTGGTTGTTCTGGGCCAGGGGAAGGAGGGATAGGAAGGGTACCACCTGTCACAATCTCTGTGGCCCCTTTAAGAGAGAAAGACCTTTGTCTGGGAGAGGGCGGGACAAGACACAAATTTCCTGTTGATTGATTGGACAGTGTCTCAATCTATGAACCAGAATTCTAGGGCCAAAAAGTTCAAGGAATTATCTCCAAACTCATTTTACAGATAAGGAAAAAAAAGAGATGAAGGGTGGGGACATACTTGTCAGAGGTCACAGAATGGGTCTATGACAAAATCGGCACCCAAACTGAAGTTCCTAACTCTACTAAAAACAAATATTTATTGCATACTATGTACCAGGGAAAGTTCTAGGCATAGCGAACAGGAAAGATATGAAACAGGAGTTACGTCATGGAGGGTATTGCCTCCAAAAGGTCCCCCACCTCCACAGTTTCCACTCTCTAATCCAGTGGTTCTCAAACTTCAAAGTGCATCAGAATCACTCGGGAAAGAGGGGGGATGTTGTAAATGCAGAATTCTCATCTCCATAACCGCGGGTGTGAATCGCGCACACCTGGGAATCTGCGTATTAAAAGTTCTACAGGGGATCCGGTGCAAGGGGGTCTGAGGACTCCACTTGGAGGACCACTATTTTAATGCATCCTCCACAGATCTGATCATGGAATTTCCTTGCTCTAGAACCTTCCATGGCTCCCCAGAGCTTTCAGGATAAAGGTCAAACCCTTTTGCCTGACTCTGACTTTTTATAAACTGGGCCCATCTCCAGCGTGGCCCCACCTGGCCTGCATAGCCTCTCCAATCCACCCATCTCCCTGTTTCCAGGAGAGTCTCCTAACTGCCACCCAACAACGTTTCTCACCCTTCTTTCATGCAGGTAGAGCCCCAGTGTCCTAGGGGTCCCCCTCCAAGTGCTCAGGGAACGTAACTCCAGCGTGGCCCCAGGAGGCAAATCATGATCCACCTAAGACAGTGGTTTTCAAAGTGTGGTCCCAGATGGCAGCACCAGGGAACTTGTTAGAAATGCAGATTCCAGGGCCCCACCTCAAACCTACTGTGTGGGTGGGAGCAGCAATCTGTATTGACAAGCCTTCCAGGTGATTCTGGTGCATGCCCGAGTTTGAGAACCATTGGTCTGGGACAATTTCCCTGATCAGGCATTGATGGAGGCAGGGGCATGTGAGGGGGGATTCTGGTGAGGTACAGACTGCTAAGTGTCCCCCAGTATTCATGCTCCCTCTTTTCTATAAAGGAATTTTTAGCTAGGCACTTGGCCACTCCGAATAAGACATTTCCCAGCCTCCTTTGCAGCTGGGTGTGGTCACAGAACCAAGTTCTGGCCAATGAGATGGGACCAGTAGAACTTTGTGCGACTTCCAGGTCATCTCTTTAAAAAGGACGGGATCTTGTTCTCTTCACACCTGTGTGTGGAGCCATCTTGCAGTGATGGCAAAACCATAGTGAGTAGAGCAACAAGACAGGGAGCGCCAGGGGCCCAGACACATGGAGCTGCCAGACCCACCCTGGACTGCTTATGCCTTGACTGTTATGCGAACAAGAGATAAACATCTCTCGTATTTAGGCCACCGTTATTTGGGTCTTTGGTATAGCCAACATATATCCTGGCTAATGCATCGGGCCCCTAGGTTCTTAAGGGAAGTCGTTTGAAGAGTCTCTGGGAAAGGTTTTCCTCCACGATAAACAGACACACAAGAAGGGAAACCCTTAGCCCCGTCTTGCCGGACAGCATCGTGCCTTTTACTCCCACAGCCCCTGCTGCCATCTTGCCGGCTGCGTGAGTCAGCTCGGGCTGCCATAACAAAATACCACAGACCAGGTGGCTTAAACGACAGAAATTTATTTTCTCGTGGTTCTGGAGGCTAGAAGTCCAAGATCAAGGTGTTGGCAGGGTCGGTTTCTCCTGCGGCCTCGTTCCTTGGCTTGCAGACAGCTGCCTTCTCCCTGTGTCCCCACATGGCCTTTCCTCTGGGCACCAGTGCCCTGGTGTCTCTGTGTGTCCAAATTTCCTCCTCTTATAAGGGTACCGGTGAAATTGGATCAGGGCTCACCCAAACGGGCTCATTTTAACTTAATCATCTTTTTAAAGGCCCTATCTCAAAATACTGTTACATTCTGAGGTCCTAGGGGTTAGGACTTCAATAATAAATATGGGGAGGGGACACACTTCAGTCCATGTCCCCAGCAAGGTAGAAAATAGAAGGAACTTGATGCCATGTTGAGCTGCTCAATTAACTAGCCCTGAAAGCAAACATCGGACTTCTTGTCTTAAAAGGGAATAAATTGTCCTTCTTGTCTAAGCCACATTGGTGGGGTCATCTGTTCCTTGCAGCCAGAACTCAGGTGTTTGCTCAAGCTGTTCCCTCTGACTAGAGTAACCTTCCTTCCGTTCACCCTTCAACCTTTGTCTTGAATGCCAAGGCCACTTGGCAAATGGCTCCTGGTCCTGCCTTCCCCACACAAGTGGCTTGCCTTATATCAGAGTTCTCTGCTTACGTGTCTTTCTCTCTAACCAGACCGGGGCCAGCATATGCACTGTCCACCTGCTGCCACTCTCCTTCCTCCTGCCAGTGGCAGCCATTGGTAATCAATCCCTTTTTCCCCCCGCTGGGAGTAGACCTGGTTTTTATAATCCTCTACCACAGCCCTCCAGGCAGCCCCTGCCAATCAACTGGAGGTGGCTCCAAAGAGATGAATTTTATCTGCCACAACTGTTAAGACTTTGAGAGCAGGGACTTTGTTTGCTCATCTCTTTTTTGACTCATAAGATAATTTTAATAATATAAGTTATCATTGTATAATTCTGTTCCCATTTAATCCCTGCAGCTGCCTTCGGAGGCAGGCACCCTGATTATCCTGCTTTTGACATGTGAGGGCTCTGAAAGATGAGGTAACTGGTTCAAGGTCATATACATTTGAACCTAGGTCCCCCTGTCTCTGTCTACTTCCATTGGTTTTTATTTTTTTATTTCTTATTTTTACTCCCCACTATACTAACGAGGATACTTCCACTGACATTTCCTAAGCACTTCATCTGTTCATGACTGTGCACTGCAGCAAATTCACAGACAGCTTTCTATTTCTAGTGGCATTCGAAACGCTTATTATCCTATTTGAGATACCCAGCAGTTCAGTGATGTTTGGAGTTAGTCCAGGAATAATATAAGTTCCCATTTTATAGACAGGGAAACTGAGGTCCAGAGAGAGGAAAAGGCTGCAAAAGCCAGGCAGGCAGGCGCCAGAGCAAGAGACCACCTTTTATGCCCTGCTACCACTCCAAAAGTGGGAATTCTAGACTGGCTTGAGGGATTAAGTGGAAGTTTTCATGCCCAGAGCAGGTCAGGGATTGGCTCACACATCCTAGCTTCTTCCTGTTGGCCGGCAGGCTGAGTGGAGATCTCACTTCCTGCAATGGGAGGTGGCCGGCTTGCAGGATGTAGGGGAGCAGGAGACAGTGCGGTGAGAGCCAGCACTGAGTAGCCTGGGCCATTTCCCCTCAGAGGGAGGAAGGGAAGGAGGGAGGGAGGGAGGGAGGAAGGGCTAGTGGCTGGGAGTCTCCTGTAGCTCTCACTCCCAGAGGCAATGGGGAGCTCTGACCCTCCCTGCAATGGCACTGACCTGGCACATCCAGGCTTTCAAAAAAACCTCTCAAAACAATCCAATGTATTGGCACCTGCACTTTACAATTTCCAACTGCTTTCTCATCTGTGGCCTGTGTCGTCTTTGGCACACCTCCGACCAGCAAGGCAGGCATTTGGGGATCCATTGTTCCCACTGGAAAGATAAGAAAGCTGAGGCCAAGAGAGGTTGCAAGGAGCAACCTGGCTCGGGTCACACAGCAAATCAGTTCCAGAGCTTGGGCCTCCAGAACCTGTGTGTCATGGCAAAGTGTGGATGGGCCAACAGTCCTGGGCAGGGCACGCAGAATGCATGGGTCCTGGAGGTAAGGAACACCAGGCTTCAGGTCCAGACCAGCCAGATACCCCAGGTCCTCCTCTTATTCACTGTGTGACTGGCTTGAGCCAGGCTGTGCACTTGAGCCTCAGTTTTTAAAATCTGTATAATAGGTATAATAATTATACCCTGACATCATGAGGAATAAGTGAGATGAAACACACAAAGTGTTCAGCACAAAGGTGATCTTGCCTGTCTAATATTCTCCTGAGAGAGTAAAACAGGCTAGGATTTTGTAAAGTTGTCAGAATCAAAATGGAGTCACTAATGTTAAGAAAACCTTGACAAGTAGAGTGGCGGAAAGCCATAAAGAGAGGGTTCTCACACTGGCATGCCTGATGGCAAAAAATGACTGTTCAAAAAGCACAACCTTGCACAAAGACCGCAGCAACCTTACACACAAAATAATACTGTTACAAGGATACCGGCCCAGCAACTGCTTGTCCAACCTTGGACTGGCATCACCCTTGTTATTGATCTTTGTAGCCAAGGACAATTATTGCAAAACAATCACGGAATCCTCCTTATTTTTCCTTTAAAAACCTTTGTCTTCCTTTACCTCCCTGAATATGCACATAGTTCACCTTAACGTGTGTATTCCCATTGCAATGCTTCATCCCCAAGTAAACAGCTTTTCTTTCATTTCTTTATTTATTTTTGAGATAGGGTCTTGCTCTGTCTCAGGTTGGAGTGCAGTGGTGTCATCATAACTCACTGCAACCTCAAACTCCTGGGCTCGAGCCATCGTCCTGCCTCAGCCTCCCAAGTAGCTGGGACTACAGGCATGTGCCACCATACCTAGCTGTTTTTTTTGTATTTTTTGTAGAGATGGAGTCTCTTGCTCAAGCTGGTCTTGAACTTCTGGCCTCAAGCAATACTCCCGCCTTGGCCTCCAAAAGTGCTAGGATTACAGGTATGAGCCACTGCGCCTGGCCCAGCTTTTCTTTTAGAGAGCCTCTCTCTGTTATTTAGGTTGACAACCCATAGACTGGTAAACAGTTTTTATTGAGCACTAACTACATGCCAAGAGCTTTTGTAAGTGTGTTTAATCTTTACAAGGTAACTATGAGGTCAAACTAGTATTATGCCTATTTTATAGATGAGAAAATCTAGGCACAGGTGAGTAAGGAACTTCCCTAAGGTCATAACCCTAGTAAGTGGCAAAGCCAGGACTCGAACTCAGGCAGCCTGTCTCTAAACCCATGCATACTGCCTCCCTTAATAGTAATGATTAATTTTTTAAAATCCTAGCTTGCTTAGACACAGCACTCTATAGTTTATGAAGCACCTTCCACCCCCTTTTTTATTCATTTCTCACCACAGCAGCCCAGGGAGGGAGGCAATGCTTACTCCCACTTTATAGAGGGGAGGGGGAAACAGGCTCTGACAGGGGGAACTGATTTGCCTTGCCAAGGTCAGACAGCAAGGTCAGTGGCAGAAACGGGGCTGGAACTTGGAATTTTCCAAATTAATGACTCTGAATTCGGGGTGGACCCTTCCCCAGCCTCACCCAGCTCCCAACCCCCCTCAGCAGCAGGTCTTCTGGCTGGAGGCCTTGAGTATTTCTCCCCAAGTTGGTCGTTCTGCCTGGGCTCCCACCCTTCGGCTGTAGGGGCCCAAGGCTCCGTCCTCCACCACTGCCACCCCCATCAGCTGGGAGGGGCAGGAACTCCGGGGTTGGTGGAGTTTCCGACCAGGCAGGAAAAAGAACAAAGGAACTGGGGTGGGGGGGTGGAGGGGGTGGCCAGGAGGGTGGCAGGAGCAGAGAGGACGCTTCACCATGGAATATGAAGTCAAGAAAGGGAAGAAGGTAGGTGGGAGGTTGGGAGGGACACCGGGTAGGGAAATGTCCCCGAAGTTGGGGAGGGGACAGCGGGGCAGGGGGAGGTGGGGGGACAGCAAGTGGCATAAGTGGGGCCTTTCTTCTTATTTAGAAGGACCTTCTTTCCCACTCCTGGGCAGCCAGACATTTGGGCTCTAAACTCCCTTACCTGCTTCTCCACTCTCAGTGGCCTCTGCCATCCCTGGAATGGACAGACAGGGACCCTCCCCGAAACTGACCAGGCAGAGTCAGTTTGGGAGATACTCCAACCTGCTTCCCTGCTGTTCCCCTCCTGCAGCTTCACAGACACCTAGCAGACCCTCCCCCTGCTCCCCACTGCCGCAGACAGGACAATTCTATGCAGGCTTGAGTCGCTCCCACCTGTTCCTCTCCCTGTCTTTACACAAGGGCCTCAGGCCAGGATCATTCCCTGCCCCCCGCCGCCCCCACATTTTCTAGCATGCTTCTCTGGACATCTTACTGGTTGTCTTTGGGGTTCAGGGAGCTGCTCAGATTCCAACTTCCACCCCCATCCCCACATATCCCTCTTCCCCCAAGAAATCTGGGTAAGGGCTGTCCTCAAAGATGCCCACATGAATCATGAAGGGCTCAGAAGGGAGCCCAGACACACGTGCATGTGCATGCTCTCCCTTTGTTCATCCTTTCAATAGACATTTATTGAGCAGCTACTGCGTGCCAGGCACTGTGCCTGGTGCTGGTGGTGACGCAGTGGTGAGCAAAGTCAGGCAAGGACCCTGCTCCCTCCCTGGACCTCACAGTCTAGTGGGGGAAGCAACTATTAATTTTTTTAAAAAGGCAATAAATAATAATTGCGTGGTAAAATTGCATAAAAGGCCCTATACTCAGTACTGGAAGACAGCATATTAGAGTGGGCAGCCCTGTACTGGTCAGTTTGAGTTGGGAGCTGATGGATGGGTGGAAGGACAGGGAGTAGGGAAGTGTGTTTTGGGCAGAGGAACAGCATGTGCAAATGGGGCAAAGGAATATAGCAAGTAGGAAGGACTGAAAGATGGCTGTGCAGCTGGGGGCGAGAGGGAGGGGGATGAGGCTGGAGAGGAGGGTAGGGCCACAGACAAAATGCTCACACACACACAGGCAAGACAAAGTCGCAGCTCCACAACCCTCATTCAAGGTTCATCTCGTAACTCAGCCATGACAGACAGCGCACAGCTTCTCCAGGGTCACCCTCACCAGCCTTTGAAGCCAGCAGGATTTTGCACATACCGTGCCCTCTGCTCAGCATGCCTTCTCCCAAATAGTGTTCTTTCATTTCTCTTTTATTCAGGCTCCACGACACCAGTTCTAAAACGAGCTGTGCGTGTATCAGAATCACCCGAAGGGCTTGTTAAAGCACAGATCATTGGGTCTCACCCCCAGTTTCTGAGCCAATAGGTCTGGGATCAAACTCAAGAATTTGCATTTCTAATAACCCCCAGGTCCCCACCCCTACCCTGGCCAGGTGATGCTGATGCTACTGGCTGTGGGGACCACACTTTGAGAACCACTGGTTTAGATCCTGGCTACTCAGAGTGTGGTGCGCAGACCAGTAGCACTGCCGCCAGCTGGGAGCTCATTAGAAATGCCGAATTCAGGCCCTAACTCGGACCTACTGAATCAGAACTCATGGAAAATGCAGTAAAGTTTGTGACTCACTAGTTTAGGTCATTTATCACAAGCCCTGGAGGCAAGGACGGGGTCCAAGTCTCCCCTGAATCCTCAGCACCCAGCACAGGGCTGACCCATATAGGTATGAATAAGTGTTCACTGAATGAATAAATGAGTGAACGATCTCAAGCTTTTGTGGACTTGTGTACTGTCTGCTTACCCAAACTAGAAGGTGAGGGCAGTGGGGTAGTTTTGTTTTGCTCACATTTATTTGTCTTGTCACGCTGCAAGAGTTGAATAATCAGACCACACATTCTACACAGTGGTTTTCAGCTGAGCTCCCTTTTGAAATTACCTAAGGAGGCTTTTTCAAGAAACAGGGTCTTGTTCTGTCGCCCAGGCTGGAGTGCAGTGTCCCATTCATAGCTCACTATAACCTTGAACTCCTGGGCTCAAGCGATCGTCCTGTCTCAGCCTCCCAAGGAGCTGGGACTACAGGTGTGCACCATCATGCCCAACTGTAAGGAGGCTTTAAAAATCTTGATGCCTGGGTCCCAGGCCCAGAATTTCTGATTCAATTGGTCTGGGGTGTAGCCTGTACATCTGAAGTATTAGAAGCTCCCAGGTAGTTCTAAAGTACAGCCAGGGTTGGGAGCAATGGCTCTGAAGTATGGTTCTCACACTTGAGCATGCATCAGAATTACCTGGAGGGCTTGTTAAACCCGCCTGCTCAGCCCTACTTCCAGAGTCTCTGATCAGCGGGTCTGGGATGGAGCCCATGAATCTGCATTTCTCTCAGTTCCCAGGTGGTGATGCTGCTGGTGCTGGTTCAGGAGCCACGTGTTGAGAGCTGTTGTTCTAGAGCAGTGTTCGATCTTTCTTTTGAGATTGACATTCTATTGGTTTAGGCTAGGGCCCTGGAATTTGCAACTTTAACCTTGATCCAGGCCATTTTTATGCACATGCCCCTGGATTATACTTAAATTTACTTATTAATTATTTCTAACTTTTAGGAAAGCCCAGGGAGAGCCTAACAAATACCTGTGAACCCACCACACAGCCACACTGAATCCTAATATTTTTCTGTATTCACCCCAACCTAGACCCATTCCTTAAACCTGGTTGGAGGGGCTATACTCACCTGGGTGTTTAGAATGGAGGTTTTGGACCCATACTGCTCAAGGTGAACTACTGGTTGCACCACTATTACCTATCAGCGAGTTCCCTCTCTGGGGCTTAGTTTCTCCATCTGCAAAATGGGAATCGCAGAGGTACCCCTTCTGCAGAGTTTTTGGGAGTACTAAATTAGGTAATATAAATAAAAGTGAGCATGGTAAGTGCTCATTATGACTGTCATTCCCCTGTCCTCTCCCAGGGCTTTGTGTCCCCCATCCGAAGGCTGGTGTTCCCCAAGGCGGCTCGCCGGGCAGCCTTTAGAAGCAGTGTGAGCCGCCGGCCCCTGCACTCGATGCCCCTGTATCCCCCTGACTACCTCATCGACCCCCAGATTCTGCTGTGTGACTACCTGGAGAAGGAGGTCAAGGTGCGTGTGGAATGAGGAAGGGTGGGGACAATCTTGGGCTGAGAAGAGACCTCACTTCTCCTGGACACCAACCCCTGGTCAGCCCTGTCTCGCACAGGGGAAGTTGTGGCTCATAGGAATGAGGCCTGGGTTCATGTCAGCCTCACCCCTGCCTTATGCTGTGTACAGGCAGCAAGCGACCTCCAGCCGCTGAGCCTCAGTGTTCCCATCTCAGCAAGGGGCTCAACACCTCCCACCAGGGGAGAGTGGATGGGAGAGTGTTCTGTGCACCGCAAAGCCCTACCTTCTGTCAATCTAAACAACAAACAGAGAGGGAGACTCTCAAAAAGAAAATGTTTATTCGGGAATCAGTGTTCAGGAAAATAAAGGAAGGCAAAGGCTTTTAAAGGAAAAGTGAGGAGGACTGCCTAATTGTTTTAAGATAACTATCCTTGGCTATAAGGATCAATAACAAGGGTGGTTGGTGCCAATTCTAGGCTGGACAGGCAGTTAGTTGCTGGGCAGATGTCCTTGCAGAAGCATTTTTGTGTGTAAGGTTGTGACGGCCTTTGTGCAAAGTTGTGGTTTTTGCAGTTTTTTGTGATAGTTCCTATCATCAGTCATTCGTGCATGAGAATTCTTGCTTCGTGGCCTTCCCTGGCTCTATTTGCCAGGTTTTTTAAAACACAGATGACTCCATTTTGATTCTGACAACTTTCACACTTCCCCAGAGATTTTACCACAGTGACCTTGTTGTTACTCGGATGGTATCCAGGTTAACAGCAAACCACAAAGGACTTTGACCATTCGAGAGCTTTACTTCTATTTCATGAACACCATGAAGGAGCAGCCAGGGATCCTCATTTAGCCTAGAAAGATGATGGGGGAAGGGTTATCAGATTTGGCAAACAACAAGCCACCTAAATTTGAATTTCAGGTAAGTAATGAATACTTTCTTAACATAAGTATGTCTCAAATATTTCAGAGGACTAAAAGTACTAAAAAACTTTTTAAAAATTTTGCTGTTTATCTGAAATTCAGATTTAACTAGCATCCTATATTTTATCTGGCAACCCTATACAGAGGGAAAAGCTAACAAATAAGTCCACTTAAAAACTGGGGACTGAAATTTCATAGAGAATAAAAAGAAAAGGTTTGATTGGTGGAGTTCACCTAGAAGAATACAACTGAAAATAATGGAAAAAGTTAATTTTTATATTGAATAACATTTAAGTGAAGTGATAACATTAGGCTGTAACTAAGAATGAATGAAAAAATTTGATTTAGAGCATTATTTTTCTGACAAAATGATCCACTAATTAGACATAACATATTTCCATTTGACTTCTGCAACAAGACCATAAAGAGGACAAGTGATTTGCAATCAGTTTGATAATGATACTTGGGGCAGAGAGAGCCACTCAGTCCAGAGGAAATTCACAGGTGGTCAGTTCTTTCAAGCTATTATAGTGACTTTTGCTTCCCTATGAAATCTTATAGCTAAATGACTGTGTTAAGGTGATATAAGCTAGCAGTTGAGAGTGTGGGCTCTGGCAGGTGGAGTCCAGTTTTACCCTTTTAGCTGTATAATCCTGAGTAAGTTTTTTATCCTTAAAGCAAGGATGAATGAGTGACTACCTAGAAAGCACTCAGAACTGTGCCTGGCTTCTATTATGGGGTCAATAAAAGTTATGATCAGGTTATTATTAATTCAGATATTTCTATCTCAATCTATCTGCACCGCGTCAGTGAGGAGGCCAGGGTCCTCCAGGGTTTCAGAGTGACCTCTCTGTGCCCTTGTCCCTCCTGGTTTCCTATCCAGTTCTTGGGCCACCTCACCTGGGTGACTTCCTCACTGAACCCCTCCAGTCGGGACGAGCTCCTGCAGTTGCTGGACACGGCCAGGGTAAGGCTCTGGGGAGGGAGGAGGGCAGGGTCTCGTCCCCTTCTCCCTCTCCTACCCACGGCCCGGCCCGGGGACTCAGGAGATCCGAACCTCCCTGCAGCAGCTGAAGGAACTGCCGCTGAAGACCACGGCGGAGCAGGACAGCATCCTGAGCCTGTCTGCCCGCTGTCTGCTGCTCACGTGGCGGGACAATGAGGAGCTCATCCTGCGTATCCCCACGCACGAAATCGCCGCGGCCTCCTACCTGCAGGACGACGCGCTGCACCTGCTAGTGCTTAAGACCGGTACAGCGGGCGAGGGAGGCCCGCAGCCACCAGGGGAAGAGAAAGGGCCCAACGCCTACTCTGGAAATGGGCGTGGCCTGCGGCAGGGGCGGGGCCTGAGGCTGGGTGAGGGGCGGTGGAAAAGGCCTGACCGCACTACCCTGAGACCAGGGGCGGGCCGAAGATGCCATATGCAACAAGACGGAGCCCGGGGTTGAGGCTGAAGGGTGGGCAGCCTGACCCACCATTCTGAGGGCAGGTGGCGGAGCGCGGGAAGGTGGAGAGGCCGGGAACCTGAGGCCCGAAGACACCACCCGGCCTAGAGGCTAGGTGGACCCTCAGGCTAGGGGCGGAGTCTGGATTGGGGGCGTGGCCATACGCTCGGGGGCGGAGCTCCTGGTGGGAGGTGTCAGGCACGCCAAGGTAGGGGCGGGGCCTGTGGCCAGGGGCGGGGCTGAGGACGGGGTTGGGGAGGAGTGGGAATCCAAGGTTTGGCGCCTCTGAAACCTGGGACAGGGTCTGAGTTAAGGCTACAGAGGGAGGGGACAGCCTGACCACCACCCTCTGGTCAGAGAGCAGGTGTGAGGCGAGGAGCTAGGCAGTGGGTCGAGGAGGTGGAAACCGCCGGCCACACCGAGGCCAGGGGTGGAGTCAAAAGTAGGAGCGGAGACTGAGATCGGGAGGGGAGCCGAAAGTGTGGACGTGGAGTGGGGCGGGGGTGGCCGCACTACTTGGAAGCCAGCTGGGGGTCCTGAGGCCAGGGGCGGCTGGACCCCAGAGAGGCGGGGTCGGGTCCTCCAGATGGCCTCGGTAGGGGTCTCAGCCCGGATCTTCTGCGGCTGATGGCCCCCCGGACTCCCCTAGGTCTGGGCGTGGACCCAGTGCCGGCCGGCGTGGATGCCAGCCCTGGGGGCGCGGGGCGAGACCCGGGCCCGCCGGGCGCTGCGCCCGAGAAGCGGCGGGTGGGCACCACGGAGCGGCGCCACACCATCTGCAGCCTGGACTGGCGTATGGCGTGGGGCGGCGGCGCCGAGGCCCGGGCCGCGGGCGGAGGTGGCGGCGGCAGCCTGGAGCGCCAGCGCGCGGGGGCGCGGGCGTCGGGCAGCTGGGAGCGCCGGCAGACGTTCAGCGGCAGCTGGGAGAGGCGGCACGGCGGCGGCGGCGGCGGCGGCGCGGGCAAGCCGGGCGGCAGCTGGGAGCGGAGGCAGGCTGGCGGCGGCGGCGGCGGCAGCTGGGAGCGGCGCCACCCGGGCCCCAACCCGCTGGACCCGCAGGACCCCAGCCCGGATGCCTACTGCAACCTGGTCATCCTCGCTGTGGCCAACAGGGTGAGCCCGAGGGCACCCCACGCTCCAATGTCCTGCCTCCGGGACGCTGCTTCGGTCTCTCCCGCCCGGTCCCGCCCCATTCGCGAGGTTCCTGGATCTGCCCCGGCCTTTTCCCTTCTCCCTCCTTAGGCTCCACTCAGTCGTCCCTTTGACGCCTAACGCGTTCTAACCTCCAGCCCCGCACACCTCCAGGACATCTCTCCCTGACTCCCCCAGTGGGGCAAAAACTCAAAATAGCCAGAACATACTAGACCTAACCCCTCCTCCAGCCCTGCTCCTTCTCCGATGTTGTCAATGTTAGCACCACCACAGTGACAATCAGAGCATATTAATCACCAGCATGAATTGAGTGCCAACTCATGCCAGACACGGGACAGCATCACTTCATTTCATTCTCACAGCAACCCCTAGAGGCAAATAGTACAACTATTGTATCCCAATTCTACAGAGAAGGAAACTGAGGTCCAAAGGTTAAGTAAGGTGGGCAAGGTCACACAGGAAGCAGGTAACGCTTTTAAGATTCGAACCCACAAAGGTCAGAGCCAGTACTCTTGGTAACTAAGGTGGTCACTCAGGGCAGAAGCCTTCTTGCCATTCTTGCTTCTCCTCCCCTCCCCCCATCTTCCATATCACCCTTTCTTTTATTCATTCGACCGTGTTCATTGAGTGCTAGGCATTGGGTTAAGTGCTCTGGATACAGAGTTGAACAAGACATTTGGTGTCCTCCCTTACGGAGCTCACAGTCTAACAGACACCTTCAAGCTCTGAGCCTTCTAAGCTTTTCCTCTGACCCCAGGCCACCAACTCCCTCTGTATATAAACAATGGCGAACAAATTAGACATGGTGCCTGTCTAGAGAGAGAGACAGATGATAACCAGTCAACTCAGACACTGTAGCCGTCTCCCTGCCCATGAAACACTTTCTCACTCTGCTTCCGTATCCTCCTACCTCTCTGGCTCCTCCTCAAAAGCTGGTTCCTCCTCTTCTCTCCAGACTCTAAAAGTTGCAGTGTCCAGGCTTAGTTAGTCCTTGGTCCCCTTCCCTCCTTTATCTACTCGTTTCTAGATGATCTGTAGTCTCATGGCTTTTAAGACACTGAGAACTCCTCAAATTTCATCTCTCACCAGATCTCTACTCAACCTCTCCACTGGAAGGTCTAATGACCATTTCAAACCTAACCCCCTGAAAGCTGAGCCCCAGTCTTCTTCCCTAAACCTGCTCCTCCCTTGGTTTCCCATCTCTGTTAATGTCAGCTCCATCCTTATGTTGCAGTGATTCTTGGCTCCCCACCCCTTTCCATCTCTCTCTTTCCCTCTCCCTTTCTCTCCCTCTCTCACCTCCCCCGACCCATATTCATTCCGTCAATAAATCCTCTTACTTCTCCCCACCCTCCACTGTCCCCACCCAGATCTGTGCCTCATTCTCTCATCTGGATTATGTAGTCACCCCCTCACTGGTTCACCCCTTGCATACAATCTGTTCCCCCAGGCAGTCAGAGTGTTCCTGTTAACACATAAGTCACGTCCTGTCACTGCTCCAAATCTTCCAACGCTCCCCTTTTCACTTAGAGTGGAAGCTAACATCCTGACAGTTGTTTCCAAGGCCACCTCCAGCTACCACACCCATTTCCTCTCCACCTCATTCTTTCTACTCTCCCCTTTTATTCACTCCACTCCCACCAGACTGACCTTGTAAAGTGCAAGAGGCCTGTGTGTTCTGGATGGTTCACTGTGGCACCCCCAGAACCTAGAACAGGTGCTAGTACCTAGCACCTGGCATGTAACAGGTGCTCAATAAGTATCTGTTGAATGAGTGGATGAGCTAATGCAAATTATATCATTATACCTTGCCGTGGGGACCTAGAAGAAAACAAGCAGGTTGCAGTGATGAAGAATGGGGGCGGAGATCCATTTCAATAGGGAAAGTGAGTTTGTGCCATTTGCACTGAAACATGAAGGAGAGCAAGGAGTTAGCAGTGTGTAGAGCCTGGAAACAGATTCCATACAAAGGCAGCAGTGTGCCCTGTTCATCCCCCGGACTGTGAGAGCTTTGGGGTACAGAGCCTGGCCCAGCGCCTGCCATGCAATAGGAATAAATGAGAATTTGTGGAATGAGTAAATAAGAGTTGCTTTCCAGGCATGTCTGAGCCTTAACCTCCTATCTGAGACATCCTGGTCCCAAGCAGGATACAGGAGTTAGAGACAAAAAACTTGGGTGCTAACTAAGGACATGAACCTGCTGTGTGAGCCTGTGCAAGTCACTTAGCCACTCTAAGCCTCAGTGTCTTTAACCATAAAATAAGGATCGTCTCTTCCCTGTCCATTTTGTAGGGTTATTGTAAGGATAGATCCCGGTTTAATGATTAGTGTACCCCTACTATCCCAAAATGCCTATCTGCAATTAGATTTTAATTTATACCTTGAGCTTTCTTAGAGACACAAAATAGGAACAGATTCATGAAAATGGTCTCTTCATCAGTTATTGTCTATGTGTCTTGCTTAAAGACATAAAGAGGTAAATTCCTCTTCAAATTTGCAATCCCAAAAACAATTCACCCAAGAACTTAAAGTCTTTCCTTCTACCAGAGACTGAAGTTTATGTATTTATCCTGCTTCCATTTTTGCACTGGATGCCAGGAATCTCATATTTAAATATGACAGTTGAACCTAAAATTTTGATACATTTAATCATTTCTCCTCCTACTAGGTATAGGAGAACTGGATTCTAATCCTGGCTAATCACTTTTCCTCACTGGGCCTCAGCTTCCATACCTATACATTACACTAAATTTGGGCTTATTTTAGGTCAGCTTCAGGAATGCTCATGAATCCTCTAGAAATTTGGGATGTATATTTCATGGCACAGGAGTCAGAGTTGTTGCTGGATTCTATAAAGGGGTTCCAAGACCAGAGAGTAGCCATATAATTTTGATGAAAAATGTTCTCAAAATCAATTTAGAGGGGTCCATATGTGTGTGTCTCCGTGAGCCTCTTTACACTGTGTGCTAGGAAGCAGGGCATGTCCTGGTCATTGGTGAGGACCTGAGCTCTCTCTCTCCCTGGGCCAGGATGCTGCTGAGGAGTCTTGCGCACTGATCTGCCAGGTCTTCCAGATCATCTATGGGGACCAGAGCATTGAGTGTGTGGACCGGGCTGGCTACCACTACACATCTACACCGGAACGGCCGTGGCTCTGCAGCCGCAGTGAGTAACCACTCCTGGCCTCCCCTCCTGTGGAATACCCTAAAAGGCCAGGGGAAGGAGGATGCCCCAGGACTCGGGCCAATGAAGGCCTTTAGGGGCCCCGATCCCTATCACAATTACAGTGTAGGTTAAACAAAATGTTGATTTTCACGATGACCTCAAACTTAGCTTCTTCAAGGATGTTTGGGTTGCCAAATTCAGAAAGAGCCCCCTCAGAGCTGAACTTTTCTCCCTCCCATTTGTTTTTATGTCCCTGCTTTGCAGAAACTGAGGAACATGCATTGTCAGCTCACTGTGCATCCACCCCACTAGGACCCTAGGTCAACACCAAGATTTCCAGACAGGTTCTTGGGTACAATCAAGAGCTAGAATAAGAACGAGACTAACAGAGGCATTCATTGAGCACTGATTGTGTGCCAAGCACAGTACCAATGTGCCATGTCATAATCCTCATAGCAACCTTGCCTGTCCTGTTTGTCACTGTATCCCCTGTGCTTAGCACGGGACTGGGTATATCACAGATGCTCGTGAAGTAGTTTTGGGTGAAGAACTCTCTGAGGCCTTACGATTCCAGTTTCACAGATGAGGATGTTAAGGCTCAGAGTAGTCAATAAATGCTGAAGGTCACATACCTGGTAAGTGGCAGGGTCAGGATTCAAACTCAGGTCTGTGTGATTCTAAAGCTTCTCTCTGCAAATGCCCCACTCCCCATGCTGCCTTCAAGGCCAGTAGGTGCATTCCCTCAGACACAGTCCCCTGCGACGTGGTCCCTGTGTGCCTGGCTGCAGCCACAGAGTGCTGGCTCTGTTTCTTCCAAAGGCCTGCCCGTCTGTGGGAGCTGTGCTTGTTGGGAAGCTGGGAGTTCATCGACTCTCACAAAGATGATGGGAAAATAAATGAGATAGCTCAACAAATTCATTCACACAATGAGTATTTATTGAGCACCTACTATGGGAGATCCAGTACTAATCACCAGGATACACAGGTGAGCGACACTAGATGTGGCCCTGCCATCACGAAGCAGGCATCGCCGAGGCTGGCTGACAGTGATTAATTAATGACACAAATAAACATGGAACCACAGACTGTGCTGCAAGAACACATAATGAGGACCTGGCCTCACCTGGGAAGTCAGGGCCAGGAAGTGACACTGAGTGGGCCGAGATCAGAAGGCGGAGGCCACTACCTGGATTGATGAGACGGCAGGACTAGGAAGAGAGCACGTTCTCTGTCAGTGGTGCCTCTTTGCTCTGAAGGTTTTGAGATCCTCCCTTCACAGAATTCTTTTTTGCCTTGCGTCAAGCACACACAGTTTACAAAACACTCCTTCACCTGTTCCTTCATCTACTATTCCCAAGGCCTCCATGAGGTAGGGAGGAAGGTGGTATTGTCCCCACTCTGGGGAAATTGAGGACCAGGAGCAGGGAGGTGAGTTGCCCAAGGTCAGTGGTGTATTTGCAGTGGGGCAGGACTAGACCCCAGGGTGAGGCTGAGGTTGGGGCTTCAGGGAGCCGGGGATGTTGGTCCCTGCTTTGCCACCTCTGACAGTCCCTCTGTCTGCTGGTCCCAGGTGAGAGCTGCCGCACGGACGGGACTTACGCCTATGACGCTGACTTCAGCTGCTGCAGCTCCTTGTGCGTACAATCCTGAAGAGGGCGGGGTAGGAAAAGAGGAGCCTGGACCCCTAATGACCATGAAGCCCTGAACTCCTGCTCTATGTTATGTAAGAGATAAGGGAAGAGATTACAGGCGTGAGCCACTGCGCCCAGCCTCCAAGGTTGACTTTTTATTAGACAATATTTATTGAGTACCTTCTATGTGCCAGGCACTGTGCTGTGTGCTGCAGATACAGCAGGGAACAAGACAGAGGGCAAGACCCCTACCTGGCACATAGTAGGTACTCAGCGAATGAAGAAAACCAAGCCCTCTAGTCTTGCCAGGTTTACAATCTAGCATGGGAGGCAATGAAATCATCATTTCATAGTAATAATAATTAATGTTAGTAAGCACTGAAGACAAGCTCAGAGAGCTGTGAGAGAGGCTGAGGGGGACCCCAGCTCATCTGGGGAGTCAGGTGGGCCTCTCAGAGGTGACGGCTGAACCGAGGCCTGGAGGATAAAAAGGGGAAGAATGTTCCAGGTAGAGGGAGCGCAAGCGCAAGAATTCAGAACAGGATAAAGCTTAGGGGGGTTGAGGAGCAGCAGGAGGCCACTGTGCTGCAGCAGGGGTGTGAGGGACAGGCTGTTTGGCGGGGGAACTTGGAAAGGCCTTGAGAGTCACGCATAGACTACAGACTGAGGGAGCACATCCAACAGAGGGTCTAACCCAGCTGGTGGGGTCAGGGAACACTTTCCTGAGGAGATGATATTTAAAATCCAATGATGAGAGCTAGCTGAGGGAAAGGTAGGGGAAGAGAGGCACTCCAGGCAGAGGGAACAGCATGTGCAAAGGCCCAGAGGTGAGGAGGTGCTTGGAGTATTAGAGGGAAAAGGAGAAGGCAGGTGGCTGGAGCATAGAGGGCAAGGGTGAGCACAGTGAGAGACCAGGCTTGAGAGGTGGCAGGGACCAGGTCACATAAGGCCTTGGGGATGAGTCCCCAGAGCATCAGTAGCTATGCCCTCCCACCTCCAGTCTGCCCTGGGGAGAGAAGCTAGGGGGAGGTGAGTGAAAGTCCCTTCCCCCTGTCCCTGCAGCAATGGCTCCCAGGACACTTTTGAAGCATGTTACAGCGGCACGTCCACACCCTCTTTCCATGGCTCCCACTGCAGCGGCAGTGACCACAGTGGCCTGGGCTTCGAGCAGTTACAGGATTACATGGTCACGGTGAGCTGGAGCACGTGGTGGGAACAGCACACAGGCCTGGAGGCTGGAGGAAACATGGGGGTATTTCAGGGATTGAGTGTGGTCCTGGACACAACCAAGGCAGAAGACCTCAGAGGTCAGGGTTAGGAGAGTAAACTGAGGCCAGCCTGTGAAAGGCCCTAACTAATGTCAGCTTGCATTCATTGAGTGCTTGCTGTATACCAGGCACTGCTCCAAGCACCTTTCATGCATCATTTCTTTTTTTTTTTTTTTTTTTTTTTTGAGACAGAGTCTCGCTCTGTTGCCTGGGCTAGAGTGCCGTGGCGTCAGCCTCTCTCACAGCAACCTCAAACTCCTGGGCTCAAGCAATCCTACTGCCTCAACCTCTCAAGTAGCTGGGACTACAGGCATGCGCCTCCATGCCTGGCTAATTTTTTTCTATATATATTTTTAGTTGTCCAGATAATTTCTTTCTATTTTTAGTAGAGATGGGGGTCTCACTCTTGCTCAGGCTGGTCTCGAACTCCTGAGCTCAAAGGATCCACCTGCCTTGGCCTCCCAAGTGCTAGGATTACAGGCATGAGCCACTGCGCCCGGCCGCATCATTTCTTTTAATCCTTTCAACAGCCCCAAGAGGGAGGTGCCATCATTATCCTCACTTTGCAGACGAGGAAATCAAGGGTCAAGGAGGTTGTCACCTACTCGAGATTACAGAGCTGATCAGTGGGGGGCCAGGATTTGAACTGTGGCAGCTTGAGTCCACATCCCATTCTTAGGTGCAGCCCAAGGGGTCTGGATGACCCAAACAGGCCGTTGAACGGCTTTCAGAGGAGGGCTGGGCCCCACATGCCCTTAGAGAAGGCTCTGGGTCTTTCAGGCAGGGGGTGGGTGGGGTTGCTCCCTGGGATTGATCTCAAGTGTCCTCCCACAGCTGCGGAGTAAGCTGGGGCCCCCTGAGATCCAGCAGTTCGCGGTGCTGCTGAGAGAGTACCGGCTGGGGCTGCCCATCCAGGACTACTGCGCGGGCCTGCTGAAGCTCTATGGGGACCGGCGCAAGTTCCTCCTCCTCGGTGAGCCCCCTGCCCACCCTGCGGGTCGGCTGAGGCTCCTACTTGGTCCATGCCATTTCTGGTCAGGCACCAGGCTAGGAACGTTTTCTTCTTCTCCTTCGGCCTCTGATAAGGCCAGATGAGGAGTCCGAGGTGCAGAGAGGGGAAAGGACTTGTCACAGTGCCAGGAGACAGAGCTGATAAGAAGAACAAAGCACTGGTGTAGCCATTTCATTGTCACAGCTAAGCTGGGAGAGGGAGCGATTCTTCCTATTTTACCCCATGAGGAAGCTGCGGCTCAGAGAGGCTAAGGAATTTGGCTAAGGTCACACAGCTAGTAAAGAGGGCTAACAACAGTAATAATACTAATAACATGTATTTGGCAGTTACCTGTGCCAAGCATCATCTCATTAAATGCCTCCAGTTCTGGGAAGTAGATGCTATAATTTGTCCCCATTTTGCAGTTAAGGAAACTGAGGCTCAGAGTAGCAAAGTAGCAAAGTCACATGGCTAGTAAGTAGGGATGGAAGTAAAAGCAAAGTAATGTTTATGGAGCACACGGTGCGTGCTAAGTTCCTAGGGGGAGAACAGGTGCAATTATCTCAATTTTACCGGTGAGAAAAGGGAGGCTGAGAGTAGTTATTTAATGGTGACACAACTAATAAATGGGACCGTGACAATCGTAATAATAGTAACAATAGTAAGCTGGCATGCAGCGAGCTTTACTGTGTGCTGAGCGTTGTGTCGTTATTTGCCGGCTCAGAGAGTTAAGGAACTTGGGCAAGGCCACACGGCCGGTGCGTGGCAGAGCAGGGACTTCAATTCAGATCTCCAGAGAGGGCGACTCTGTAGGAGGGGAAGGGGCTGAACCCGAGGGGCATCACCCTGCCCCTCGCCCGCAGGGATGCGGCCCTTCATCCCGGACCAGGACATCGGCTACTTCGAGGGCTTCCTGGAGGGCGTGGGCATCCGCGAGGGAGGCATCCTCACCGACAGCTTCGGCCGCATCAAGCGCAGCATGAGCTCCACGTCGGCGTCCGCCGTGCGCAGCTACGACGGCGCGGCACAGCGGCCCGAGGCGCAGGCCTTCCACCGGCTGCTGGCAGACATCACGCACGACATTGAGGCGCTGGCCCCCGACGACGACGATGACGACAACGGCAACGAGGGAGACGACGATGACGAGTCCCAGGGCTCCCGGGGAGGGGGCGACGCCGCTGAAGACAACTACCTGTAGCCGCCGCCCATGCGGAGGGCGTGGAAGGGGGTGGCCCCGCAGCCCACCTCTGGTGCTCACTCCCTCTTACCTGTGGGACCCCCATCCGCAGGGCCCCCTCCTTATGCCCTGGCCAGGGTCTTCACTCCCCAAGTTGCTGTCCCTGCCTTCGGGCTCTGGTCCGTGCAGTACCGAGGATGTCCTGCAGGGGGCGGGCGAAGCCGGGCCCTCGAGTCTGGGGCGGTCGCCCGGGGGCTCAGCAGGGCCCTCTGCCAGCCCAGAGTTGGGCAGCATCCCACTGTGTCCCACTGGCCCAGAGGGCTCGGCCCCAGGACCCACCCTCCTCCCCAGGGCTCCCTCCGCAGCTTTCCGGAAAGGATGAAGGGTGGGCTCCACCTGCTGGCCGACTGAGAAAAGAATTTCCAGAACCCAGAAGCTTCTGTTGATCCTATTTTACAGAACGGGAAACTGAGGTTCAAAAAGAGGGAAGAGACTTGACGGGATCTCCTGATTCTCCTTATATTACCTCAAATAGAACATACAAAACAGTGCAGAAGATCTTTTTAAGGGTCTAAATGGCAGCGTGTCCCCTCCCCTGCTAGCAGGAGTTGCCTCCTCAGTGCGGAGGGGAGGTTTTCGTCCCCTGAGGTTTGACTCAGGTGGGTGATCTGGGTCTCACTTGGAGTCCTAAGGCCCTAAACAACTTGCTTGTTCCGGTCTTGGCTCTGGAGCCCGATTTGGATTTGGGATCTTGGATTTGGAGCCAGACAGATCCAGGGCTCTCATCTGGCTAGTGTCCTACCCTCCCATTTCCTCATCGGCCCAGTGGGGTCAGCCCCATCTACCTCCCAGGGTGGTCGTGGGGAGTAACGAAAGCCAAGACCTTAGTTCAGGGTTTAGCACATGATAGGTGCTCAATAAATGACATTCCTTGCCACATCGAACACTTTCTGACTTGGTTTTCCTGTCTTGCCCGGGTGCGATGGGATGAGAACTGGGGGCGGGGGGGGGGGGGGAGGATGTTAAGAAGACCCTCAGGGAGCTTAGTTTGGGAAGAAGAAACAGGACTCGCCCTTTGAAGCTCAATTACAGCCTGGCTCTGTGTGCAAAGCCCAAACAAGAAATACCCAAGACTCCACAGCCATCTGTGGGTCTGGGGTAGTCAAATCTGACAGCAGGTTGGAGAGGTAGGGAGGTCAGGATCCGCACAGCACTGGGCGCCATCTCCGTAAAGACTTGGAGGCTAAAAGGAACAAGGCTGGGGAGGAGGCCAGAAACTCACGTAGAAGAGCTCAAATTTATGTACAAAGCCTTCCATGGCCAGACATATGGTACTTACCATGAGATAGGTACCGTTATCAATTTTCAAGTAATATTATTAGGACTTCACGTCCAGAGAGTTCCATGATTAATACTCCATTTGTGGCAAGTGATCATCCCATCATCCCATTATCCTTGGTCCATGCAAGGCCCTTCTGATGTTTTATTTTATTCCCCCCTCCCCAATCCACACATTCCCCACATTTCTTCCCTCTCCCCACTGTGAGCACTCACCTCCACATGCTGATATATATCCCTGGACATAAATAGGTGATGCTTTGTGTGGCTATTTACACTACATAAATGGTATTGTATGAGACTATCATTCTCTTGCTTCATTTTTTCACTCCATACTGTTTTTAAGGTCTACCTGTGTTGCTGTGGGAAAATCTAGCTGTTGCATCCAGTTGCTGCAAAATATTTTGAGCTGAGCATCCACTGTTTTATTTATCCATCCTCCCAGAGATGGATACCCAGGTTGCTTCCAGCTCCCTCTTACCACAGACAACACTGTGATGAATGTCTTTGTACATGATCCTTATGGGCCTGTGTGAAAATTTCTCTGGGCTCTACACCCAAGAGTGGAAATTACTAGATCACAGGGCATATACACATGTTTTAGATTTCACTAAATTCTTCCAGATAGCTCCACCTACAAGGTGTGAAAGGTACTATCTCTCCACATCTTCATTAGGTTTTACATTATCTGACTTTGTAATTTTTGCGTATCCGTTTGTGTGTAAAGTGGCATCTCATTGTTGTTTTAACTTGCATTTCTCTGTTAATCCTGAGATTTAGAACCTCTTCCTATACTTGTAAGGCATTTGGGCTTTTCCTTCTGTGAATTGCTTGTTCATACCTTTTGTTTACTTTCTCCTGGGTTTCCTCTTTTTCTTGTGGCTTTTGCAAGAGTAGATGGTAAATTTTAGATATTAATCCCTTTTAGATGTTGATGTTCCAAATATCCTCACCTAATGTGTTGCCCATCTAAGTTTATTTATGGCAATAGTTCTCACACTTTAGCATGCATCAAAATTTCCTGGAAAGCTGGCCAAAACACAGACATCTGAGCCCCACCCCTGAGTTTCTGACTCAATAGAGCAGGGGAGGGGCCCAAGAATTTGCATTTCTAACAAGTACCCAGGTGATGCTGACAGTCCAGGGACCACACTTTGAGAACAGCTGCTCCATGATGCTTTCCATTGAACAAATTTGTTCTATGGAACAAAGTCCTTAATTTTGATGTTATCAAATTTATTTATCATCATTTTGTGTTTGAAGGAACTGGAGCTCAAGAGGTGAAGTGAATGGCCAAGGTCACACAGTGGGCTGGGATTTGGACTCATACCCGGCTAACCAGAGCCCATGCTCCTAGCCTCTACTTTCCTATCTCGAGCCTTTGGGTGTAGTGGTCATGGGCTGGGGCGTTTGGCCCTGAGGCTACAAGGAGACTTAGTGAGTTCCTGAGTGAGGCGCCCATAGAAGGAGAAGTTCGTTGGGTAAGGACAGAGGCCAAAAACACAGGGGTCCCTCTTAAAGGCCTGGGGGCTTTGCAAGAGAGTGAAGCTCAGAAACTGCCTACAGTCCTAGCCAGGGTACAGTGCTGGGGCTGCTGAGAAGCACTGGGTTGGTTCTTACCCCATAGTTCCGGGCATGGGGCAATTTCCCTCACACCCCAAGGAAGTTCCCACCCACCCCAGAACTACCCTCTTACCAAAGCCATGTCACCTCTTCGTTTCTGAGGTCCAAAGGGTCCTGGCTGGGGTAGCGAGACTCTGGCCACACTTCCTCCTACAGCATCCAGATACCCTGCCAGGGCCACTTCCTTTCATGGTTCAGTTCCTGGCATCACAAGAAGGGAAAACCCTTGTGGGTGGGATAGCTGGTTGCCAAGGACTTCTAGGGGTAGTGCAAGTATGGAACTTCCCCACCAGCTGGGTCTCCTGGGGACAGTCCTGACCCAAAGACAAGTGGTGAAATTACTAAAATTGTCTCCAGTTACCCCTAGATGGACAACCCTCCTATTTTGAAGCCCTGCAACCTCCTACTTCTTCCCCACTTCCGACTGGACACTCCTAGCAGTCCTTCCCAACTGTGTGTTGCGGAGAAGGAGTCCTGGGGCCACTGTCGTTCTGTCACTGAACATTTAGAGAGCATGCACTCTGCCAGGCATTGTGTGAGACATGAGAGGAAGATACAGCACCATCTCTGCCTGCTGCGGGCACACAGTCTGGTTAGTGGGGAAGACAGGTCCCCAGATAATCACGGCACAAATTTCTCACTTCTATAATCAAAGGATGAGATGCCAGCTCTTTCTGGGAAAAGCTGCAAAAAGCTTCACAGAGGAAGTGACCCACGAGCAGGAGCTTGAAGGACAAACAAGGGTTTTGGTTGGTGGATGTGGAAGGGAGTGCCCCCCCCATGTGGGGACCCAGCATGAGCGAAGGCAGGGTTGCTTGAATGAGCATGGCACACTCCAAAACTGGTAGCCAGTTAGGACTGGTGCAGTGACTGGGGTCTTCGACTAGAGGGTCGGGCTGCATGGTGTTGAATCCCAACTCTGGCATCTGCTAGTTGGGTGACCTTGGGTAAGCCCCTAAATGTCTCTGGGTCTTGGCTTCCTCATCTATAAAGTGGGGAGAATAATGGTATCACCCTCATAGATCTCATAGATTGGTGTGAGGCTTAAACAAGACAATTCATGCAAAAGTACATACAGCAAGTGTTCAATAAATGTGACCATTATTAATGCTGGAGAAACATGGAGTGTGTGAGGTGGGGGACAAGATCGGTGGGCAAGACTTGTAGGAGAAGAAACCAGAGAACTAGGCAGATCAGGAGATCAGGAAGCCCTTGAAGGGCAGCTAGGAAGTGCAGGCAATGGGGAACAATCTAAGGGACTCCTGTTTTCTTGGAGTGACTCAAGCTGCTGGGGAGGAGGGTGAATTGGAGAGCAGAGGAGAATCTGGGAGGCGGGGGATGGGGCAGAGGGCTGGAACGAGGACCAGATGAGAGATGTTAGGACCTGAGTCAGATGAGGTAAGAGGAAGGAAGAGGAGAGGGTACGTTCAAAGAGGAAGGGGGAAGGGCGAGAACTCCCTCCAGGTTCAGAAATAGCAGCTCTCACACCCTTTGATTAGACTCATTCATTCATTCCATAACTGTTTAGCCCTTAAACCCTCTTGGAGTTTACATTCTGCGAGTTTATATAGCTATTAAACAATGTTACTTGGAGCTTTCAGATGCAGTAACCACCCAGTCAGGTCTAAGTGACCAGAAATTGATGGCCCTATTGGTGGGTCCTCCCACTTTTGATTTGTTGTTTACCCTCCGATATCTCAGATGAGAGGCAAAGGGGTCTTAAAGCCGGCCAGCCTGTTTTGCCCACTTCCTGCAATGGGAAGTTCACTGTCTCCTGTGGCAGCCTCTTCCATCTAGTGCAAGAGCTAAGAACTGCCTCCCTGTCCTCCCCTCCTGCCCGCCTCCCCCACCCCAGCTTCTAGCATCACTTTCTAGAGCCTTACATGGCAGAGCTGCTCCCTCAGCCCAGGGGCAGCCTTGCAGTGATGTGCAGAAAAACATGTGACCTGCAGAAACTTCTCATTTTTATCGAAAGCAACTTATTCCAAAAACAAAATATTTTTGAAGCTTATGCAGACAAGGGGATAGTACCTTTGACATGTAAACCAGACCTACAGGTAAGACCCACAGCCCAGTAGAAAACCAGGCACATTATTTACACAGCTAGAAAAGAAAATATAAATGATTCTAAAACGTGTGACAAGATGTTCAACCTCACTCCTAATAAGAGAAACGCAATTAACACTACACCAAGAAACCATTCTTCAATTACTGGATTGGCAACATTTGGGAAGTGTGATAACTTACCATGTGGGTGTAGGTGTGGGACAGGTGGGACAGTGAGTTGGTATAAACCCTACTGAGCAATAGCTACCAGTGCTTTAAATGCACAGACCCTTTCCTGCAACAACTCCACTGTCAAGGATTTCTCCCCCGTTTATACCCACATAAGTGGAAATAAATATGAAAGGAAGATCACTGCAGCACTGTCTCTAATAACAAAAGATTAGGAATAAACCAAATGTTCCATGCTAGGGGACTGGTTAACTAAACTGTGGCTCATGCAGACAATAGAATACCATGCAGCCATAAATAAGAACAAGGCAGCTCTCTGCATACTGGTATGGAATTATTTCCAAGATAAAGTAAGTGGGGAAAAAAGGCAAGGTGCAGAACAATGCACTTTGAATAGTGCTGTCTTTTTGTTTAAAGAGGTTGGAAATGTCTTGTGTCTATGCGTGGAATAGTTCTGGAAGGATGTACACAAACAAGTTATAGTTGTTGCCTCTGAGCTGGAGGAGTGTGTGGCTGTAGAATGAGGAGGGAAGGAGATTTTCGTTTCATGATGTGTCTTAAGTGTTGTGCCATGAATATGGATTACAGCAAAGCAATTAAAAAAAAACACTATTCCAATATTATGGTATTATTGAACTCTATAGACACCATCTGTTTCCATAACTGACCTCCCTACTCCCACCCCCACCCCCAACACACACACACACACACACACACACACACACACAGATCTTGAACAAGGAGGGCTGCTTCTAACTCATTCCTACACTACCTGGAGCCCAGCACAACACCCGGCACAGAGCCTCTTGCCAACAGTTATGTGAGTGAATTATCCTGGAAACAGATCCTCCAGCCCAGGTCCAGACTTCAGATGAAGGCAGCCCAGGCTGACATATTGACTGCAGCCTCATGAGAGACCCCACGCCAAAACCACCAAGTGAAGCTACTTCCAGATTTCTGAGCTACGGAAACTGCATGAGATAACAAATGTTTATAATGTTTGAAGTTGCTAAATTTGGGGTAATTTGTGGCCGACACGGTGGCTTACACCTGTAATCCTAGCTTTCTGGGAGGCCGAGGTGGGAGGATTGCTTGAGGTCAGGAGTTCGAGACCAACCTGAGCAAGAGCAAGACCCCGTCTCTACTAAAAATAGAAAAAATTATCCAGGGGTGGTGGCGCGCACCTATAGTCCCAGCTACTTGGGAGGCTGAGGCAGGAGGAGCACTTGAGCCCAGGAATTCAAGGCTAGCCTGGGCAACATAGTGAGACCCCGTCTCAAAAAAAAA
>CM052436.1:184850708-184893906 GCA_028533085.1 Varecia variegata | reverse complement strand
TTTTCTTTTTTTGAGACAGAGTGTCACTCTGTTGCCCGGGCTAGAGTGCCATGGTGTCAGCCTAGCTCACAGCAACCTCAAACTCCTGGGCTCAAGCGATCCTTCTACCTCAGCCTCCCGAGTAGCTGGGACTATAGGCATGCGCCACCATGCCCGGCTAATTTTTTCTATACATATTTTTAGTTGTCCATATAATTTCTTTCTATTTTTAGTAGAGACGGGGTCTCGCTCTTGCTCAGGCTGGTCTCAAACTCCTGGGCTCAAGCCATCCTTCTACCTCAGCCTCCCGAGTAGCTGGGACTATAGGCATGCGCCACCATGCCCAGCTAATTTTTTATATATATTTTTTTTAGTTGTCCAGCTAATTTCTGTCTACTTTTTTCAGTAGAGACAGGCTCTCGCTCTTGCTCAGGCTGGTCTCAAACTCCTGAGCTCAAACAATCCGCCCACCTCGGCCTCCCAGAGTGCTAGGATTACAGGCGTGAGCCACCTCGCATGGCCTAATGAACTTTATTTTTGAACAGTTCATATATTCAAATGGTTCAAAATTCAAGAGCACAAAGGATGTACTATGCAGTTCCCCTTCCTGGAGGACACTGTGGGAGCCGCGTGCTGTGTGTGCCCTTCCCGACTCGGCCCAGGCTCACGCCAGCAAATTCCCAAGCACGCTTGTTCTCTTGTTCTACACAAATGGTAAAACACAATACAAGCTCTTGTACACCTTGCTTTCTCCTCCGTTTACCAGTATATCTTGGCACTTAGTCTCTATTAGTACATAAAGAGCTTCCTCATTCTTCTTTTTAAAAAGCATTTTTATTGGATTATTATTTACATACCACACAATTCACCTGTTTAAGTTTCACAATGTAATGGTTTTTAGTATATTCTAAGAGTTGTACAACCATCGCCACAATCAATTTTAGAACATTTTCCTACTCCTCCACCCCGGTAAACCGGTACCCGTTAGCAGTCACTCCCCATTTCTCCCCCACCCGCAACCCAGCCCGATGCATGCTGATCTCCTTTCTGTCTCTATAGATTTGTTTGTTCTGAGCATTTCATATCAATGAACTCATACGATGTGTGGTCTTTTGTGACTGGCTTTCTGCATTTAGCACAATGTTTTCAAGGCTCATCCATGCAGTAGCACATATCAGTACTTCATACGTCTTTATGGAGGTATGTATTAATAATAGTATTGCATTTGTTTATCTACTGATGGACATTGGAGTTGTTTTCACTTCTTGGCTGTTATGAATAATGCTGCTATGAAGAAGTACAGATCTTTGTGTAGAAATATGTTTTCAGTTCTTTTGGGTATATATCCAGGAGTGGGATTGCTGAGGCAGATGGTGATTCTATGTTTAACCTTTCGAGGACCTGCCAGACTATTTTCCAAAGCAACTTCACCTTTTGTATTTCCACTACTAGTGTATGTGGGTTCCGATCTATTTTCCCACCAACGTTTCTTACTATCTGCCTTTTTAAAAACTATAACCATTCTAATGAATGGGAAGTGGCATCTCATTGTGGTTTTCATTTGCATTTCCCTAATAACTAATGACATTAAGCACCTTTTCAGTGTTTATTGGCCATTTGTATAGCTTCTTTGGAGAAACATCTATTCAGGGGATCGAACCAACGACCTTGTCGTTATTAGCACCAGGTTCGAGAAACATCTATTCAGATCTCTTGTCCACTTTTAGATTTGTTGTCTTTTTATCATTGAGCTGTATGTGTTATTTATATGTTCAGCATCCCGGTCCCTTATCAGATCTGTGATTTGCAAGTATTTTCTATCACTCTGTGGGTTGTCTTTTCATCACTTGCAGCACAAAATTTTTAATTTTGATGAAGTCCAATTTACCTATTTTTTCTTTTGTCCCTTGTGTCACATCTAAGAAGGATTTGCCTAACCCAAGGTCATGAAGATTTACTTCTATGTTTTCTTCTAAGAGTTTTATGGTTTGAGCTCATTCATTTAGGTCTATGGTCCATTTCAAGTTATTTTTTTGTGTATGGTATGAGATAGGAGTTTAACTTCATTCTTTTGCATGTAAATATCCAGTTGTTCCAATACCATTTGTTGAAAAGACTATGTTTTTCCACGATTGTATTGTCTTGGAACTCTTGTTGAAAATCAATTGGCCATGAATGTGAGGGTTTATTTCTCAACTCTCAATTCTGTTCCATTGACTTATATTTCTGTCCTTGTGCCAATGCCACACTGTCTTGATTACGGTAGCTTTGTAGTAAGTTTAAGAAATTCGGAAGTGTGAATTCTCCAATTTTGTTGTTCTTTTTCAAGATTGTTTTGGCTGTTCTGGGTTCCTTGCATTTCCATATGGATTTTAGGGCCAATTTGTTTATTTCTGCAACAACAAAAAAGGCAACTGAGATTTTGATAGGGACTGTGCTGATTAATTTGGAGAGTATTGTCATCTTAACAATATTAAGTTTTCTAATCCATGAGCATGGGATGTCTTTCGCATGAGATGTCTTTTCTATCCCATGGGATGATTTTATTTAGGTCTTAAGTTTCTTTCAAGAATGTTTTGTAGCTTTCAGAGTATATTGCGCTCATGTCCAGGGATGATATGGGTTATTAGAAAACATAGGAGAGCAAGGGGAGAGGTTTCGGATGGGAGAGACAGGATGGTCAGGGGAGCCCTCTCTAAGGAGGTGACATGTGAGCAGGACTTGCTGAATTGGGGAAATGGGTCACGTGACAATCTGGGGAAGTGTGTTCCAAGCAGGAGGAACCAGAATAGCAAAGGTCCTGAGAGGCAACAGCACTTGGTGTGTTTAAGGAATACAAGGAGGTCAGTGTGGCAGAAACACAGAGGGTTCCAGGGAGAGCGATGGAGAGGCAGTGGGGCCAGTTTGTGAAGGCCATGAACATCTCAATGTCAATGTTAAATTTGACATCCCATGCTCATGGATTAGAAAACTTAATATTGTTAAGATGATATTACTCTCCAATTTTTAGTATCTGTCCACCTTCCCCTGCAGAATGTAAATTCCAAAAGTACAGGGAGGAACTGATTTTTGTCTATCACTGTATCCTCAGCATCAAAAACAGTACATGGCACATAGTAGGTGCTCCATAAATATTTGTTGAATGAATAGAGGATCATGCCACTCCCCTGTTTATCACCATCCAACAGCTTCCACTGGATCTTAGAATGAAGTCTACACTCCTCACAGAGGTTTACAAAGCTCTGAATGCCCTGGCCAACCTTGGCGACCTCACGGTGGACCTCCCTCCTCTGCCAGCCAAGCTGGGATTCTTCAGACACACAAGCACCCTCCTGCCTCAAGGCCTTTGCATATTGGATTAGTGATCAATGTTGAATAACAAACTACCCAAAAGCTTAAAGCAATGAGAATGTATTATCTCACCCAGTTTCTGTGATTCAGGAATCTGGGAGCCGCTGATCATGGTGATTCTGGTTCAGGATGTCCCATGAGCTTGCAGTGAAAATTTTGGTGGGGGCTGCAATCATTTCAAAGCTTGACTGGAAGATCCATTTCCCAGGTGGCTCGCATACATGGCAGGCCGGTTGGTGCTGGTCTTTGAAAGGAGGCCTCATTCTCTTGCCACATGGGCCTCACAGCATCACAGCTGGCTCCCCCCAGGGGAAATGGTCCAAAAGAAAGTAAGACAAAAGCCACCATGTCTTTTATGACCTAACCTTGAACATCACACTCTATCATTTCCACAATATCTAATTGGTTACACAGATCAGCCCTGTGCAGAGCAGAAGGGACTGACAACACCACAAGGGCACCAATGCCAAGAGGCCATCTTGGAGACTGGATGTGACACACAGGCTCTCCTTGCCCTGGTTCCTTGCCTTGCTGGCTCCTGTTCATCCTTCTAGTCTCTGCTTAAATGTCGCCCCCACTGGGAGGCCTTCTCTACCTTCCCCTCTTAACCTTCCTCAAAGCCCCAGTACAGATTCCCACCTCTGCGTAGCACTTGTGACAACTCTAACCTACCTTTATTTGCACAACTACTTGTTTAATGCCCCCCACTAAGCTAAAAAGTCCATGAGGCCAGGGACTGTGGCTGCCTCATGCCCTGTTGTATTCCTAACACCCAGCTCGAGACCCATCACCGAGTAGGTGCTCAATAACATTTGTTGACTGAGTAAGAGACTGAGAAGAGTAAGAGAAGGCTACACATCCAGGAGTGGAAGGGGCCCCAGAATCTGAGTCCAGTTACTTCTGATCTAGGGTTGGCCTCCTGCGTGCTCCAGGACCCAGTATCACAGACTTCTGTCCCAGCTCAAGCCCACCCTCATTCCAGGATTCCTTTATCCATGTTCAAAGGGGCCCACTACCCACAGGGCACTATCTTCTGTTTAAAGTCATATGCTCCTTCTTTCATCTTTGGAACAAGGGAGAGTGTAACAGAGGTGACTTCCAAATTATATTCGAATCAATGCCCAAGCAGTAGTTTGAAGTCTTCTTCTTTTTTTTTTTTTTTTTTTTTTTGAGAGGATGTCTCACTCTGTTGCCCGGGCTAGAGTGCCGTGGTGTCAGCCTCGCTCACAGCAACCTGAAACTTCTGGGCTCAAGCGATCCTCTTTCCTCAGCCTCCCAAGTAGCTGGGACTACAGGTGCGCACCACCATGCTGGGCTCATTTTTTCTATTTTTAGTAGAGACGGGGTCTCACTCTTGCTCAGGCTGGTCTTGAACTCCTGAGCTCAAGTGATCCTCCCGCCTCGAGCAGTTTGAAGTCTTAATGACATAGACATTGTTTACAGGAGTGGCAAACAGTGTACAATCCAGGTGACCACAACTAGGAGAATGGGTAAATAAAATGTGAAGGATGTAGACAATGACTACACAGCCCCTACCTTCAGCAACATGGCTAGATATTAACAACAGTGATGGCACAGAGGGAAAGTTCAAAATTGAATAAGTACCACTCAGGTAAATCAAAAATGAATGAATGAGCAGACAAAATGTTGTTCATTATTTGTTTTTATAAAAAGTACATATAGGTACATATATTCAAGCACATATACCAAACACATAAGAGTAAGGCATTGTCATTCTCATTCACCAGGGGACATTTGGCCTGTCTGGAGAGACATCTGATTGTCACAACTGGGGAGGAGTGTTACCACTGGCATCTAGTGGGTGGAGCCCAGGGATGGCATTAAACATCCTACGGTGCACAAGACAGTCCACCACAACGAAGACTCCTATGGCCCAAATGTCAACAGGGCCAAGTCCCAGAAGCACTGCATACCCCAGCCACCAGCACAGTAACGCTGAATGAACAATACATGCATGAAGGAAGGAAGGAAGGAAGGAAGGAAGGAAGGAAGGAAGGGAGGAAGGAAGGAAGGAAGGAGAGATGATGGTGACCCGGACTGGCTAGTAGCAGCGGGAATAGGGAGATGCAGTAAGATTCCTGTACATTTTGGAGGTGTGTGACATAGAATTTAGCGTGATAGCCCCTGTCTTTTCCCAGAGAGGGTGTGCTCTGCCCTTGCCTGGCTCTGGGCACAGTCCCATCCTCAGTCGCCCTCCAGCCTACGCCTCGCTCCCCCTCAACTCAGGAAGTCCTCTGAGCTGCCCAGAAGCCTGCCCGGGATAAGCCGGGGTGGTTCCTGCGGGCGAGCAACTTTGCATGGCGTTTGAATAGCGCACAGCCTGCGGAAGGGAAACCGCTGACCACAGAAGGGTCTGGAAGGTTTAGGACTCCGTCTGGGGCAGGGGCCAGGGCCAGAAGGGAGGGAGCGGAATGGTGGGGGAGACGGATCATAATGCTTGGAGGGTGGGTGTGAGAATCCTGTGAGAGTGATGAGGGTGGGGTAGCTTCCAGAGCCAGGTTAGAATCTTTGAAGAGAGCGGCTGGAATCCATTGGCAGGTGGGGTTAGAATCCCTCGAGGGCGGGGTTGGAATTTTTGGAAGGGCGGGATTAGACGCCTGCGGATTAAAGCCATGGGGTTGGGGGCGGGGATTGGGACCACTCAGGGGCAGTATTAGAATCCTTGGGGTTAGGGTTGTACATCTTGAGGGTGGGGTTAGAATCCCTTGAAGAGAGGGGTGAGGATCCTACCGTTGGCTGGATTAGGATCTTTAGGTTACGCATCCTTCAGATGTGGGATTAAAAATCCTTTGAGAGCAGGGATAGGATTTTAGGAGCAGGAGGGCGGCTGTTGGGGTACTTGGGCCCGCGGTTAGAATCTCCGGGGGCAGGGTTTAGAATCCTTTGGGGACAGGGTTAGGCTGTTGGGAGGCGGGATGAAAATGCGTTAGGAGACTGGTAGGACGCGTTGAGAGGAGCGGGGTGGGGGTTAGGGTCTTTGGCCCAGAGGTTAAAATCCTAGATCCTAGGGCCAGGGTTATTATCCTTCAGAGACGGGGTTAGGACTTGGGGGGCAGGGTTAAAAGCCTCGGATGGGTGGTGGGGTTTTTTCTGTTTTATTTTGTTTTTGTCGCCGGGTTGGGGATCCTGCGAGCAGGGCACGGAGGTTATGACCCTTGGGTAGCCGGTTATGATCCCCAGAGCGGGGTTAGAATCTTTGGGGGCGGTGTTAGGACACTTCGGGGCGGGGTTAGCACCGCTCTGGGCGCGGCTGAGGCGCCCAGATGGCCTGTGGGCGCCACCGCGTCCCTGGTTCCAGCCCGGGCGCAGGGCGAGCGCTTAGAAGCAGTGGGAGGGGACCCGGACGCGGCCGCGCGAGGAAAGCCCGAGAAGGCCCGCGGCACCGAAGCCCCTCGGAGCGCCGCCCCGGCTTCCTGTTCTCGAAAGTCAGTCCATCTTTCTACGGGCACGAGCGCCCGGGACCCCGGGGGCTGCGGAGCTGGGGGGGCGTTCGAGCTGCGAGGATCCGGGCTGCCCGCGAGACCAGGAGCGGGCGCCCAGGTGAGTGCGGCGGACTCGACGCCGGCGCCGGGGGACACCGGCCCGCGAGGGTCCTCGGCGGCGGAGGGAGCCCAGGGTCCTGGCCAGGGCTGGCTGTAGGCAGAGCGGGGAGAAGGGAACGTCGGGTCGCCGCGGATAGGAGTGGAGGGTGCCCGGGTGAGGGGCGGCACTGCCTCTGCCCAGCTGCAAACCTGGGATAGCCCGACGGAGGGGAAGCTCGGGCGGGTGGAGTGACTCAGTGCTCAAGCTGCCACTTCTCTGGGCCGTCCAAGTTCCCCTTCTGCAAAATTAAAAAAAAAAAGAAAGAAAGAAAGAAAGGGATGGGGGCTTCACACAGCCCAGGAGGGGAAGGCCCTTACGGTTCCCAGTGGGGGTGGGTGATGGGTCACACCGGGTTGACAGCTGGCGTGGGGAAAGGGGCAGCGGGGCGGAGGCGTGACGTGCTAGCCACACCCTGGCCCGCTGCAGCTGGGTCGGCTCGCAACGCTCCCTCCCCCCGCCCCGCCCCCAGCCCCTCCAAGTCAAACCCCAAAACCTCCTGGACAGAGACTGCAGGATGTCGGCCTCTCACTTTCCTCCTTGGTGGGCAAGTCGTTCTCTCTCTGAATTCGTTTTCTCATCTATAAAACGGAGCTACCTAAGTCTTTCTTCCAAGGATGCTGTGAGAGGCGACGTGTGCGAGAGACAGTTAGTGCAGCGGTTCAGGGCAGGAGGGCGCTTCTAGGGCAAACTGCCTGTTGGACCCTGTACAGAGTATTTGGCCTTTCTGTGCCTCGGTTTCCACAACTGCAGGGTGAGGAGAGTAATAATACCTCCTTCGCGGGGTTGTTTTGAAGATTAAATTGAGGAAAGCTCCCAAGCGCTGACGGATACACATGCTTAACACATGCTAACTATTGCCCTGACTGCTACATACAGCCCAGGGTTCTCGGACATTGGTGTACATCAGCACCCCCTGGAAAGCTTGATAAAACCCGGATTGCTGGGCCACAACCCCAGAGTTTCTGATTCAGCAGGTCTGGTGCAGGGCCCCTGGGAATGTGCATTCTCAGTTGGTGCTTGGTACTGCTGGTCCCGGATCCACACTTTGAGAACCGCTGGTGTAACTGATGCCCGGCACTGAGCAAGGTCTCAGCGGATACCATTTACCCTACCCATGCTTTTCTCTTCACTCTCTTGTTTCTGGTTGGTGGGGGAGGAAGTTAAAATATAGAAAAGTGAAGAGAGTGATATACTAAGTATCCCAGGAATCCACCCCCCCGCCCCAGGATTAATAAATCTTAGCATTTTGTTATGTTGGCTTCAGATTTTTTAAAAATAACTTTACTTTAGTAAGTAGTGATAGATTAAAATTGAAGCCTCCTCACCTTGTATTCTCTCTCAGTTCTGTTTCTCTTCCTCCCTAGGGGCAACTAGTCATGAATTACAGGCCTTCCAGCCTGGGTCTTTATAAATGTATGTGTAGGTGTATAAATGTATGTGTTTGAACAACACATAGAATTGTTTTCTATGTTTTAAAGATCTACATAAATGCTATCTATGTGAGCCTCCTCCAATTTCCTTTTCCCCCTACTTCTTATTATTAAGTTGACAGGATCAATCCAGGATGAGAAATAGAGGTCTCATGCATTCATTTCCCCCAGCTGTGAAGTATCTCAGGTGAAACCCCACGTTAGTTCTCATTCCCCTGTTGATGGACATTGCAGGTTGTTCCTAGGTGTTCACTACAATAAACAATATTTCCGGGGCCATTCTGGATGTGTAGCCTTGAGCCCACGTGCAGGTGTTTCTTGAGGACACCAAGAGGCTGGATGGTTCTCCAGAGGGGGCACCTGTCACCATCCTCTTTGTATGAGAGGAGTACTGAAGCCTGGAAGGGTCACCGAGGGTGTCTGGGGTGGAGAAGAGAAAAGAATCTGGCCCTGCTGACCTCCCAGCTCTCTTTACACCCAAGGCCTTCTCCCAGCCCTCATGTTCTCTGCTGCAGAGCACACGGGCCTTGCTCACTGTGCCTGGGAGTTAGTGGATACTCAAAAAATGAAAGCATGAATTTTTTTGTGTGCGGGGGATAGCAAACATTTTAATATATTTTTACATAGTCTTTTCTATGTACTCTTAAATTAACATGATTAGTATAATGCTGCATATGTGATTTTTATCTTACCCATTTGCTTAGCATTACATTGTGAGCATTTTTCCAGGACATTAATGGCTGCATAATGTTTCATTGTTTGGATGTACTGTAATCTGTTTAACCTTTCTAGCATAGCACTCTTGTGTAGTTTGTAGTTTTTAAAAATATTTTTAATTGAGGTAAAATGCATAACTTTATAAAATTAACCATTTTAAAGTAAACAATTCAGTGGCAATTAGTACATTCACAATGTTGTACAACCACCACCTCTATGTAGTTCCTAAAGGTTTTTCATCACCCCCAAAAGGACACCTTGTACCCATTAAGCAGTTACCCCCATTCACCCATCCCCCCAGTTCCTGGCAACCACCAATCTGCTTTTTGTCTCTATGGATTAATTTATTCTGGATATTTCATATAAATGGAATCATACAATATAGTATGTGACCTTTTGTGTCTGGCTTCTTTTAATTAACCTAATGTTTTCAAGGTTTACCCACATGGTGTCATTCCTTTTGTGGCTGAATAATATTCATTTTTATCTGTACACCACAATTTCTTTACCCAGTCATCTGTAAATGGAAATTTAGGTTGTTGCTACCTTTTGGCTATTGTGAATAATGCTGCTATGAACATGCATGTACACACATGTATTTGTGTGAGTACCTGTTTTTCAATTCCCTTGGGTATATACCTAGGAGTGGAATTGCTGTGTCATATAATAATTCTATATTTAACCTTTTGAGGAATCACTAATCTGTTTCCCACCATTTTACATTCCCACCAGTAATGTACAAAGGTTCCAATTTGTTTCACTTCCTCGCCAATACCTGCTATGCTCCATATTATTATTATTTTATTATGCCATCCTCGTGGATGAGGGAAGCATGAATCTTAACCTCATCCAAACTAGGCTGCCCTCGGGGGCAAGACTAAGGGTGTCTACATTCAGGGGACCAGCCAGGGCTTGGACTTTAAACTCTTCTAGAAAGTAAATTCCATAAGGGTATGAACATGTCTGTTTTGTAAACCACTGTATCTTCTAACACCTGGCACCCGGCACATAGTAGAGCCTCAAAAAAACATTGAATGAACAAATGTAACCAACATTGAATATCTCCCCTCCCTTGCCTGAGATACACAGGCACACATACATGGTGATTCTTTTAAATGAGTTGCTAACATTTAAAGTTAAGAGAGCTCACGTAGTCTGGATTTGTCTTTCGAAAAGCTGGAAGAGTTGGCAGCTCTGGGACTAGAACCGGCGTCGCTCCTGCTCCTGTGCTACTCTCTTGGGCACCCTTGCTGTTGCTGGGCAGGGCTGCCCTGGGTACTGCACGGAGCTGTCCAGTGTGCAATGCCCTTGCCTGGCTGCTTTCCTCATGCCCAGCACCCTCCAGGCTCCTATAGCCATTTGAATTTTCAAGCCCCACCCTTCAATCATGACAAGGCTTCTCTTTTTTATAGAAAAGGAATGTGAAGCATAGAGAGGGCAAGTAACTTTCCCAACATCACACAGTAAGTTAGTGGTACAAACTGTCACAGCCTCTGTCTTCCAGGGATGGGGAACCTGTAGCCTTCTGAGTTCAAGATTGTTCTTTTTTAAGCACCAAAGGATGCAAGAAAAGCTATATCTTTTTCTGCTGTACCCCTTTTAATAGAAGGATTTGTTCTGTAAAATTTGGATTCGGTCAAAAGGCTGTACTTAAGGACCTAGAAGGCCACAAGTGGCTATAAGGCTGCAGGTTCCCCACTAAACCAATCCCCGCAGCACTTTAGTCCCTGCTCCATTTCTTCAATTTCCTCCACCCAGGACTGGGAGTTTGAGTGTCCTTTAGAGGCATGGGCAACGATGCAAGAGAAACCCTTGCTTGAAAGTAAAATGTGCCATGTTCTTGGGCAGTGGCTGTGACCACACATGCTGCACCCATTAAATGATGCTGCATCCTCTGGATGGTGCTGCCCCGGGACTTGCACTCCTAATCCTCCCCTAAAGGCACCCGCTTGATTTCCAGCATCACCCCAAAGTCCGTTGGCCCAGGAGATACAGGTGCAGCTGAGAGAATAGGAGTTCCACCCTCATCTCTGCTGGAGAAACGGACAGTAGACATAGCACGGGAGACAAACGAGTTTGAGTGCCAGCTCTGCTGCATACAAGTTGGGATGCCCTGGGCAAATCCCTTCACTCTTTGAGTCTCAGTTTCCCGATCTGAAAAGTGGGACTAAAAAGGATACTACCTCAGGATCCCTGCAGCACAATTCCTTTTATGTTAAAACAGACACATGCACACACACACACACGCACACACAAACACACACACACACACAGGCAAACTATACTTCATAATTGCTATGGGTATATATGTCTTAGTTTGAGTTTCCGTATAAGGAGACTCTAGACAAGGTTTCAAATGCATGTAGTTTGAGAGCTGATTTAAGAAACCCTCAGAGAGGAGTGGGGACGTGAGACAGAGAAGAGAAGGCAGCCAGTACATGTATGTTATCAAGTCAGTTTCCACTCTGGGCACCTGGAGTTCAGTCCCACTGGGAAGTGCTGGGAGCCAGCCTAGAACACGCTCAGGAGGTGGGGGACTAGGATACTTGTCTACCTGATCTTGTCAGTCACTGGTTGAAGGCTGCTCCCGGGGGCATCATAGTTTTCTAGCACTTTCAGCTTGCCAAGCTCGTGGGCAGAGCAGGCACCGGTAGCCTCAGAGACGCAGGTGCTAGCAGTTGAAAGTTTAGCCAGACTGTTCCAAATCAGCAAAGAGCAGAATGGTAGGGGTGGGGCACGGGCAGCATCTGCTTCAATGTACGTGTATGGAAATGCAGAGGCAGAGGCCAAGGGTTGGCCGAGGGGAGAGCTGGCCACAGGGGGCTTATAAAACCAGTAATCCCAGCGTCCCTTAGGTTTATCTGTAATGTTTTGATTTTTAATAAGAAGGATGCAGTAATGTTTTACTAGGTGAGGAAAGGTAATTTAAAAAATAAAACACAAGGCCGGGCGTGGTGGCTCACGCCTGTAATCCTAGCACTCTGGGAGGCCGAGGCGGGTGGATTGCTCGAGGTCAGGAGTTCGAGACCAGCCTGAGCAAGAGCGAGACCCCGTCTCTACTAAAAATAGAAAAAAATTATCTGGCCAACTAAAAATATATATAGAAAAAATTAGCCGGGCATGGTGGTGCATGCCTGTAGTCCCAGCTACTCGGGAGGCTGAGGCAGGAGGATCGCTTGAGCCCAGGAGTTTGAGGTTGCTGTGAGCTAGGCTGACGCCACGGCACTCACTCTAGCCCGGGCAACAGAGTGAGACTCTGTCTCAAAAAAAATAAATAAATAAATAAAAATAAAACACAAACCCCTTCAAAAAAATGAAAGAAACTGGCCAGGTGAGGTGACTCACGCCTGTAATCCTAGTACTCCTGGGAGGCTGAGGTGGGAGGATCACTTGAGGTCAGGAGTTTGAGACCAGCCTGAGCAAGAGCAAGACCCCATCTCTACTAAAAATAGAAAAAATTAGCCAGGTGTGGTGGCACACACCTGTAGTCCCAGCTACTTGGGAGGCTCATGCAGGAGGATTGCTTGAGCCCAGGAGTTTGAGGTTGCAGGGAGCTATGATGATGCCCATGTGCTCTAGCTGGGCAACAGAGCGAAACTCTGTCTCCAAAAAGGGGAAAAAAAAAGAAATTTAAAAAGTAAAAGAAACTGAGGCCTGGAGCTTTGTTAACTATTAAAAAAACTGTAAAAAGTTCAGAGCATGTGTTACTGTGGCTTTGAGGATTCCATTTGGTTTGGGGAGAGCTGACTTTGGAGCATCATGGCAGATTAAAGTGAAAAGTTACCCGTGCAGCAAACTGGCCGCCGTGTCCTGTCTGAAGGCGGCAACCTCCACTCAGCTCCAGCCAGGGAAAGACTTTGCTTCTCTCTGAGCATAAATGAACAAACGTGGATGACCCTTCTCAGTTTAAACACATATTCATAGCTGCTGTTTAGATGGGAACTCTGGGGCATCCAGGAAGCTAAAAGGGACTTCATTTAATTATTCAACGAGAATGTATTGAGCATTTACTGTGTTCTAGTTTCACACACTGGGGATGAAGCAGTGAGCAAAACAAAGTCCTTACCCTCCAATGTCGTACATTGTAGTGGGCAGATAGATGATAGATCAATAGGAAATGCAATAGGTGTGTTAGTTCAGGTCCTTTGAGAAGCAGATTCCCAGAGCATTAAATGTGCAAGAAATTTATTAGAAGAAACGCCCATGAGAGAAAGTGGGGAGAAACCAGGAGAGGCTAGGAAAGGCATATCTGACCCCTAATGAAAAAGAAAAGGGAGGAGAGAAGGACGGAAGGGCATGCAGAAGTGTCTTGGACTGCAATGCAATTCTAAGGAAAGTTTGGCAAGGCTGTCGGGGAGCCCTCAGCCAAAGTGTGTTGTTAGAGGTCCCCCAGATGTGAGCCTGCCTCAGTCTCCCCACCATGCTCAGTCGTTGGCTGGGAGCAGCCCATGAGAACAATGATTGACTCCAAAGTACATTGGTCAGTTACACTCTCTACAGTTGGAGATCTGAGAGGTGCATCCTCATGGCCGCCATGTTAAGAGGTGGTTCGGGCCATAAAGAATATAGCTGGGAACAGGCTGGAAAGGGATGTGAGTTGGGGGTAGGGGTTCCTGTCTTAACCAGGGTGACAAGGTGGGATCTTTGAAGAGACTAGACGAAGACCAGGAAGCTTTCTGGGTGAAATGCATTGCAGAAAGCAGCAATACAGTGGCCATGGGGTGGAAGCATGGTTGGTGAGTTGAAGCGGGGTGGTGGGGCTGGAGTGGAATGATCAAGGTAGAGCTGGAAGGAGACAGGTCTGCAAGGTTGAGGGAGGCAGATCATGGAAGTCCTACCCACCATGGAGGGGACTGAGGCTTTCACTCCAAGTGAGATAGGAGCCCTGGGAGGTTTTGAGCAGAAGAGGGATGTGACCTGACTTACATTTTGAAAAGCTCGCTTATTTGTAAGAGGCAGAATGGGGATTCAAACCCAGCTCCATCTGGCTTCAGATCTCATCCAAATTGCCCAATTTTTCCAAATTGCCCCACCCCCTGCCTACTTTAGAAGGTAAAATTATCCCAAGGAGAGTCAAAGTTGCCCTGGAATTCTGAAGTGGACCAAGTGACCCAAGGGTAACATCGAACATGGTAAGAGTTGAGTAGTTTGAACAAGTCGTTGGAACACGTGCCTCTGAGAGCCAGCCCTCTGCCCGAGCCAGGCAAATGACCACTGGTGCTGAGTTCTCCAGTGTGCTGTTGTGCCACTCACCATTGTGTGAGCTGGGGCACAGCGTTTGCCCTCTCTGGGGCTGTTACCCCACCTGTACCAGGAGGGCGTTGATCTCCCAAGTCCTTTCCTGTTTGCAAAATCAAAGTTTTGAGCTCTGCGAGAGAGAAGCTGAGACTCAGAAAAGGGAAGAGATGAGGAGTCAGGGGTGACTCCCAAACATCTGTTGGAGACAACAGCCACTTGGGGATAGGGTTGGTTCATTCAGGAGACAGCCAGGGAACCTGAAGAGAGGGATCTGTGGGGCTCCACACCCCAAGAAACCGCTCAGGGCATTGGCCCCTGTTGAGGGAAGACTTTTTCCCCACCCCCATGGCTGAGCTGTTCTGAGAAGGGAAAGTTCCTCTAACTGAACAGTCTTGAGCCCCGGGCCCCCAGCGGTCTGCCTTCCTGAGCTTTCTGTCTGGGTTCCTCATTCCCCCTCTTTCCCTGCATTGCCTACGGCCCCTGGGGCTGACCCCAGTGGATGATGAGAGGCAGGAGAGCTGGGTGCTAGTTCTACCTGCCACTGACCACCTGGGGAACCCTCTCTCCCATGGGCCTCCATTTCCTTATCTGAAAAATGGGTTCATAATTCTGGTCTGCTGACTTCAGCCAAGTATGGTAGAGAGTAGAAAACAATACATTCATTCCACAAATGTACAGGGAGGGCCTATTACATACCAGAAAATTTTAAGACGTGGCTTCAGTGCCATCAGCTTAATGAGGTCCATATTCTACCCATCCTCACCTACTCTAATGGGTCTAGTACCATCTTAACTTCTCTTCTATCAAAACCTGGTATCAGGGAAGTCTTTGCCATTAGTTGTTTACACTTGAGTGTGAATTACAATCCCTTGTAAGAATTTCCTCTGCACTGGGCAGAACTCTTTGATGTTTAAGGGGGAAAAAATCCCACTGAAACTGGCTCAAACAGATGAGGTAGGTTATTGGAAGGTCCATGAGATATCAGCTTCAGGCAAGGCTGAATCCAAGCTTGGGAATCTGTATTTCTCTATTTCTTGTCTTTGCCGTGCTGCTGAAAGCCTTTACTGTCATTGGCCAGAATTGAGTCACATGCCCATCTCTGCCTCTATCATTGCAACTCTGGATGGCCAGACTTGGTCACAGACCCACCTCTACAGCCGGAGGTTGGAGTCAGCTCTACTTCAATCCATGAATTGATACTCGGGGAGGGGTGATGCCCAAAGGAAAATTGGGGAACTGTTGTTAGAAGGGGGAGCGACTTCTCTGCAGGAAGGAACTACAGCTGTCCCTTTCAGACAACTTCTCACCCAACATCTCACTTCACATTTGGAGAAACTGAGGCTTAGAGAGAAGTTGAGACTTGCCTAAGTTCACACAGTGAGCTTGTGGCAGAGATGGGACCAGAATCTAGGGCTTCACACCCACAGCCCTTGCAGGCCTCTGCTTGAGCATGGAAGCTTCCAGAAAACCATCTCTGACCCACTCCATGGATGCTCAGTCGGGTTCTGAGCTTGGGATTGCCTCTGAGAGCAAGGAGGACAGAAGGTTCCGCAGCCAGCGTGGTGACCGTGGGAAGCAGCCAGGGCACGCAAGCTGAGCCTTACCGTTTCCCTCCCGTGCACGCCCGCCCGGCAAAAGCTGAGGAGGTGGAGCAGGTTTCAGGTTCCTGGGGTCAGCAGTGGCCTGAGGAAGCGTCTTTGCCAGGAGTCAGCAGTTCTGAGTGTGAGGCCAGGCGGACTACTTCTGCTCTCAGAACCTAGTTTTGAAGCATATCAGACAAGATATGTGTATGCAGAGGTTTTCAAAAGTCTTTCACATCCCTAGTTACGTGGGACGTAAGCCAAGCCTGAGAGGCAGGGCCCCCTATTTAACAGGAAAGAAAGTGAGGCTCAGAGAGGGGAAGTGACTTGCTTAAGGTCACATAGCCAGTGGATAGCAGAACTGCCATCCAAACCCAAGTCCTCTGACTCCCAAGTTCAGCCTTCATTTCACTACATTGGCGGGTCTCAGTTTTAGTGTGTGTAAGAATTTCCTGCAGAATTGTTGGAAATGCAGATTCCAGGCTGTCACTCCCAGAGACCAGAGTGTAGCCCAGGAATATGCAAGAGTCAGTGAAGACTCTTTGGGTGCAAGTGGCAGAAACCCAACTCAAATTGGCTTAGATGAAATTGAGAATTTATTTGCTCATGAACTGGAAAATTCCTGAGGTTTACCGGCTTCAGGCACAGCTGGATCTAGTTGCTCACCATATCTTCAGGAATCACTGTCTCCATCCCTCAGCTCTGTTGTCCTCTGCTTTACTCTAAAGCAGCCTTTCCCTTCCCGATGTTAAGTTGGCTCCCAAGAGCTCCAGGTTCCTACATCCCCACAACACTTACAGAAAGAGAATGCCTTTTTCCTCATTTTTCCAGCAAAATCTCAGGGCAGAGTCTGATTGCCTCGGTGAGGATCACATGCATGCCTATAGCTGAACCAATCACTGTAGCCGGGGGACGTGGGATTCTCTGATTGGCCAGGCCTGTATCAAATTGCCAGTCCCTGAAGGCAAGGGCGGGGTTAGCCCCACCAAATCTCATGCACTGAGTGGGAGAAGGCTGGTTCTCCAAAGGAAAATCCAGGTGCTATTGTCAGAAGAGTGATGGATGCTGAGGATGTAAGAACAAAAGGGGTTCTCTAAGCAAGGGCTTCTCAACTAGAGTGTGCACATAAATCGCCTGGGAACCTTGTGAAAATGCACGTTCTGATTTGGGAAGTGGGGCTTGAGATTCTGCTTTCCTAACAGCTCCTGAATCAGGCTGATGATGCCGGCTTACACGCCAGCCACACTCTGAGCAGCCAGGCACGCTGCTGCATTTCTAAGCTCACTTCAAATGTGTGTTATTCAGGTGATGGATACCCTCAAAGCCCTGACTTGCCCACTAGATGACCTAGGCATGTGACAAAATTGCATGTGTACCCCATAAATGTGTACAAATAAAAAGGAAAAAAATAAATAAACTCACGTTAAGCCACTCTGTAACAAGGCACTCTGCAGAGAGGCCCTAGGCTAGGTAAACCTCTTCTGTCATCCCCTCACCACCTTAAACCCATTCCTTGGTCCCCAGACTCACCTGAATAACATTGGTGTCATCTGTTTGGGAACCATTTGTTAACATACTATAGACTACTGCCAAATCACAGTTGAGAAATCATCCATTGTGCCTTTCAGTGACCTTTTTATGAGGAGCCACATAAATTCTCTTTTGAATTTAGTGCTTAAAAAATATTTTTTTTCTGTCGACAAATTGCTATACTTTCTGAGCCCTTATGGTGACATTGTACAAGTTTCCATTTTTATCTTGGCTACTAGGAAGCTCAGAGATAAATCTAGTATTCAATGGCAGTAGCAGTCCCACTCTAAGCTTTGGTTCAATAATATTTCTCTCCTAAATTGTGTAGAGTTACACTTTTTGAGTCTTGAAGTGCTCCATATATGATTAAATATCATAAGCCTGCTCAGATCCTTTTTGCAGGTCAGTTCTTCTTAGGAACGTTCTTGACTTTCTCCAAATCTTTATCTATTGAAATCCTCCCTGCTCTTTAAAGTTCAACTCATTATCCTGCTGCTCAATTCTTATAAACAGGTTGCTTTTTCTATCACATACTGACACACACATACACACATATATTCATTTACAAGAGTGGTTTAGTATTGTACATATTTTGCGGTTGCTTTTTTTCACCCAGTAAGTATCTTAGCAATGTTTGCATGGCCCCTACTGTATTTGCTACTCTTGAATAGCTTCTCTTTTTTTCTTTCATTTTTTTATTGTGGTAAAATACACATAAATTTTACCATCTTAAACATTTGTTAAGTGTACAGTTCAGTGGTATTAAATATTTATAATGTTGTGCAACCATTACCATCATCCATCTCCATAACTGGTTTCATCTGAAACTCCACACCTATTGACCAACAGCTTCCTATTCCCCTTTCGCCCCCTTTTTAGTACCAAAAAAATGAATGTAAAATATCTCACTAATAATTTTATAGTTATTACATGTTAATCATTTGGACTTATTAGGTAAAATAAATACATTTTAAAATTAATTCACTTGCTTTTACTTTTAAAAACACGGCTGTAGAAAACTTTAAATTACGCAGCTTACCTGACATTTCTGGGTCTAGTGAACATGAGAATGGACATTTCTGATGCCCACTCCACACGAGGGAATGCACATGATTCTCTCGATTTAGGGGGACAGTCACATTTTACACAAATTTCACTCTTGCCGGTGTATCATTTTTAAAAATCACACTTTATTGTATAAAAATGGAAGGAATGGGAATTCCCTATTTTAAAAAGATAACTTCTCCAATGTCGCAGTATCTCTAAGCCTGTGGGCCGAAGGCACTGCATGCAAACTGCGCTTGCTTGCTGTTCCAGGGTAGTGGGACGTTTGCTAGTAAACAGAAATGGTTGTGGTTGTTTCTGCAGTGCTTCCTATGTGCTGGGCACTTTTACATCCATCGGCTCACTCTTGCCCACCACCACGCTGGAGACAGAACCCCCACCATCCTTTCTCTGAGGTGGCCTTGGACTGTGAATGACCACAAGGCCTTCCAAGACCTATCCCTCATGAATATGCAAATTTGATACCATGTGACTATCATGAATATGTAACTTGATCATGTAAATGATACTTAATAGGTGCTCAATATGTATGGGATCAAGAATCATGATGCTCACAGCTGCAGATCAGCGGCTGCTCAGAGAGGTGGAGGGAGAGGCCCTACCTCACACAGCAGTGCTCTCCCCAGAACATCCTTATGTTGAACAAAATGGATGAAATGTGATATCATTTTATGTCATACAGAACCACGAAGGTGCTGCTTAATTCCCAGACCTGTAATACATACTTATCACATATCAAAGAAAGATGTTGGCTTCAGTTTTAAATGTACACGAGTACATTATAAAACAGTGATTAATTGTGATAATTTTTCAAATTAATGATGCAGCACTCCCAGAGTCTGAACGTGTCCCTTCCTTACTTTACTCACAAAAGGCAAATGAGGCAAAACCACCCAAGTCTTGAGGTGATAAATCTTTCCCAATTCCCACAAGGACAGACAAATCTCTGCAAATAAAAGGAATCTTTTTTTCCTTTTTAAGAAAGTAACTGCCCTAAGCCTAGGAATTTGGGACTTTCTTTTTCTTAAACCACAAACACATGTTTATTTTAACAAGATAAGTATAACTGGGTTCTGACTGCCTTAGAAGAAAATGGCAATTGTGCAGACGAGGGAAGCAATCACTTCCTTATGTGGCTGTCGCAGCCTGCCTCCTCAGCAAACACATGCGCACATTTTGAGAAAAGATATGAAACATTTCTGCCATTTTTACAATTTTTCTTTTTTTCTTTCTGTTAATTTTTTTATACAAAATTTTTTTTCTTTACAAAAAGCCTACAGGACCCGATATTCCCACACTTTTACAATTAAGTTTTGACTCTACTCAAGTAAATCTGTTTTCTTTAAGCATCTTTAAATTAAAGTAATACAGGAGCAACATCTGTGAACACTTTTTTTTTTTATTTGAGACAAAGTCTCGCTGTCACCTGGGCTAGAGTTCTGTGGCGTCAGCCTAGCTCACAGCAACCTCAAACTCATGGGCTCAAGTCTCCCAAGTAGCTGGTCCTATAGGCGTGTGCCACCACACCCGGCTAATTTTTCTATTTTTAGTAGAGACGGGGTCTCACTCTTGCTCAGGCTGGTCTCGAACTCCTGACCTGAAGCAATCCTCCCGCCTTGGCCTCCCAGAGTGCTAGGATTACTGGCGTACAGGCGTGAGCCACTGCGCCTGGCCCAAAGTCTGTAAACTCTCCCTCCAAGATGTCCCCCAAATCCATCCACTTCTTTTTTTTTTTTTTGCAAAGTGGTCTCGCTCTGTTGCCCAGACTAGAGTGCAGTGGCACCATCATAGCTCACTGCAACCTCAAACGATCCTCCTGCCACAGCTTCCTGTATAGCTGAGACTACAGACGTGTGCCACCATGCCCGGCTAATTTTTCTATTTTTTGGAGAGGTGGGGTCTCGCTCTTGCTCAGGCTGGTCTTGAACTCATGGCCTCAAGCGATCCTCCTGCCTCGGCCTTCCAGAGTGAGTGCTGGCATTACAGGCGTGAGCCACTATACCCAGCCCCAAATCCATCCACGTCTTACGTCCTCTGCAGCCACCCCCCACCCCGGGCCAGGCCACCATCATCTCCTGCCAGGACACCTGCAGCAGACTCCTCATGGGTTCCCTGACCTGCTATCTACAGTCCATACTTCACCTAGCAACTGATAGGATTATTTAAAGTACAACTTGAATCCGTTCATTCTCCTACCGAAAACTTTCCATGGTTTTCTATCATCCTTAAATAAAATCTGAATTCCTCACTGGCCCTACAAGATGTGGTGGCCTCATCACATGAGGCCCCTCCCCTGCCCACGAGCTCCAGCCATACTGGCCTGCCTTCTGTGCCTTCTTCTCGCCAAGCGCGTTCCAGCCTCCAGGCCTTTGCACCTGCTGTTCCCCCTGCCTGGAACATTCGTCCCTCAGAGTGTCACATGACTGGCTCCTTTGTGTCACTCAGACCCCCGGTCCCGTGTCACCTCCTCAGAGAGGCCGTCTCCAACCACCCTATCTCAAGGGGTCCTGCACTGTTGCTCCCTATAACACCCTCTTTTATCGTCCCCACACTTTTCGCTAACTAAATTCGTCATGTTAGTTAGTTGTTTACCAGTTTATTGTCTGTTCTGCCATTCCTCTCCAGCTGAGCTCCAGAACGTCATGAACTTGCTTGTCTTTTTTTTTTTTTATTTCAGCACATTGTGGGGGTACAAAAGTTTAGCTTACGTATATTGCCCTTGTCCCCCCACCCCCCGGAGTCAGAGCTTCAAACGTGTCCATCCCCTAGACAGTGCGCATCACACTCATTATGTATGTAGCTCAGCAGCTGGTCGCAGTGGCTCACACCTGTAATCCTAGCACTCTGGGAGGCCGAGGCAGCAGGATTGCTTCAGGTCAGGAGTTCGAGACCAGCCTGAGCAAGAGCGAGACCCCGTCTCTACTAAAAATAGAAAAATTAGCCAGAGGTGGTGGTGTGCAACTGTAGTCCCAGCTACTTGGGAGAGAATCACTTGAGCCCAGGAATTTGAGGTTGCAGTGAGCTATGATGATGCCACGGCACTCTAGCCCAGGTGACAGAGCGAGACTCTGACTAAAAAAAAAAAAAAAAAAGAAAAGTGCTCAGTCAATGTTTGCTGAGTAAGTGAGGGAGGATTCCAGGAATACGGTGCCTTGACTGCTATTTAGCTCGGTCATTTGAGCCACATTACGTGACTTCATCTTTGTCGTTTACTATAAAATGGTGGTTTGTTACATAACAGTAGTATCATTTTCTGTGCTGTTTGCTCTGAGCCTGGCACTGTGCTGAGTGTCTCCCCACCCACGTGCTCGCTCACCCTTCCCACCCCCAGCAGCAGGTTTTCTTATCCCCATTTTGCTGATGAGGAAGTGAGACTGGGGTGGGGTGGGAAAGTGGCCAGCGAGGTGCTGGCGGGGTGGCAGGGCCAAGGATCCGCTCAGGCTTTCTGACCCGACCGCTGGCAGCGCCCACCACCCACTCCCCGCTCTGCTCCATGCTCTACCTGTTACATTTCATCATCCTCATGACTTATTCTCTGAATAAACTCCCCCATCACACTGGTCCTTGGTACCCACGACAGTGACAACAATGACAACTTGTCAGCTCTGGGCCAGAGCATGACAGACGTGGACGTGGGGAAGCCCAGAGGTGGTGCGGGCAGAGTGGACTCCGTTGGGAAGGGGTGGGAGGGGAGTGGGGCTGGCAGGGGAGTTAAGACAGGGAAGGCCGGTGGGAGCCAGCCAGGGGCAGGGACAGGAAGGCCAGCATAGGAGTACTCCCCTGCGTGGGGCTCTGGCAACTGGGCTCGCCTCCCTCTGTCTGCTGCAGGATGGGGTGTCTGAAGTCCAGGTTCCTCCAGGACCGAGGCAAGATCTCCAAAGCTGAGCCCCGCACCAACGCACACAGCCCCGGGGACATGCTGGACCCCACATCCATGGCCAAGCTGGTGAGTAGGGGAGGAGCCCGGCGTCCTGGGGGGGCTTCCTGAGGCTGCCCCAATGTTGCCCTAACAGTCTCCTGTGTTCCCGAGGCTTGGCAGGGTGGTTTGGGGTGAAATGGAGCTGACCGGCCACCAGCAGTGCCCTCTCCAAGACACAGATCCAGAATGCGTCCAGGACAAGGAAGTCACTTGTCCTTCTCCTGCAGTCCATGCCTTGGCCCGTCAGCCTGGGCCCCCCAACCAGATCTGAGTGAGCATCGCAGGCCTCAGGCCAGGGTGGCAGCAGAAGTAAGATGCAGCTGAGAGCAATGAGTAATCAGATGAGTAACAATGACAGTAATGGTAGCATCAGCGTCATCACAAAAATACAATAACATCTGTAGTAATAATAGTAACAAGAGTAATGGTGGGAGTATAGCAGCAGGAACAATAGCAAGAGCAGTAACTAAGAGAAGTGGTAATACTAGCAGAGTCTTTACTAACTTCTGTTATGCTTACATAGAGCTTACTATGAACCAAGCACTCTCCTGAGCGCTTTGTGATTAACACCCTAATCCTCACAATAATCCTATTGTAGGTAACAATTTTTATTATACCCATTTTACAGATGAGGTATGGAGATTAAATAACTTGCCTAAGGCCCTGTGGTTAGTAAGGGGTGGAATCAGGAGTGCAAACTCTGGGCAGCGCAGATCCCAAAGTACCAGTGGAAGCAGCAAGCGTAACAGAGGCAGAAGCCAGATACTACTGATAGGAACAGTAGCAGTGGTGACAGCAGTAATAGCGGCCGCAGTAGTGATGGCAATGGCGGCAGCCTTCGTCATGGCTGCACTGGTAATGGTAGTTGTGGGGTGCTAGGCATGAGAACAGTAATAGTATTGATAGTAATAGCGATACTAGTATCAATAATAGTATTAGCACAGTGATGGTGACGACAGTACTAATGGCAGCAGTAACAGTTATAATCATTGTTACTGTCCTGTGTGTGTGCATGTGCGTGTGTGCGTGTGTGTGTGTGTGTGTGTGTGTGTGTTTGAAGTACACAAAATGTGTATTGTGCCAGACAGTGGTCAGCACTGTGGAGGTTAACGGGTGTAGGGACGTCCTGTCCAGGGTGGACACCTGGGGAACAGGGACGAGGGGGCCAAGTGGGCCTGCTCCTGGTACAGGCCCTGTGTTCCAGCAGAGACTCACTGCCTCTGTGTTTTTTAGGATTTTTAAAATTTGTTTATTTATTTAGAAACAGTGTCTTGCTCTGTCACCCAGAGCTGGAATGCAGTGGTACAATCCTAGCTCACTGTAACCTTGAATTCCTGGGCCCAATTCTCCCACCTCAGCCTCCTGAGTAGCTGGGACTACAGGCGTGCGCCACCATGCCCAGCTAATTTTTTTTGGTTTTTTGTAGAGATGGGGTCTTGCTATGTTGCTCAGGCTGGTCTTGAACTCCTGGGCTCAAGCAATCCTCCCACCTCGGCCTCCCAAAGTGCTGGGATGACAGGCGTGAGCCACCGTCATTACTGTTCTTTGAACAGCTCCTATGGTCCAAGCACTGGAGTGAGGTGTTTCTGTATCATTAGTCCTCATCAAAGGCTGTGAGGCAGGAGTTATGTGGCTTTACAGGGTGACTAAGGCTCTGAGAGGTCAAATGGCTCTGGGGGTCACAGAGCTGGGAAGCAGTAGAGTCAGGTCTTTCTAACCCCAAAACTTCCAGTCCCTCTGCTCTGTGGCTGTTTAGCTCATCCCCCTATCTGAGCTTGTCTGGGGAGCACAGCCCCTGCTGGATGCCTCCCGAGGTGGGGGTGCACCCCTTTCCTTAGAAAGTTCTTCCCCGTGTTGAAGGAAGGCCTATTGCCCCATAACCCTTACTCCTTGACCCCAAACACACCCACTCCCTTTGCCCCATTGCAGCGGATAGAGATTGAAGGCAAAGGTCTTATCCCAACCCGTCCATCCCTTCCAAGTCATCTTTCACAGGACACAGGTGGCTGGCCTCTCTCCATCCTTCTTGCCCTTCTCTAGGCGCGATGACTAGAACAGGATGATTCTGGAAATGGGAGAATAATGGAACGGCCACCTCCCTCCCTCTGCCACTCAACCTCTATTAATGCAGCCTGAAATTACACACGTGTCTCGCACTGGTGACCCCCTGAGCGGACCACAGGCTATAAACGCTAAGTCACTCCCAAGTCTGCTCCTGTCCTCACCTGTGTGGCCCTGGGCGCTTTCTTGGTGATGGCTCTGGGTTCTCAGGTTCTCTGAGGTCCTCTGGCGTGTCCCCAGCAGAAGGCAGAGGGTTTCTCCCACCAGTTTCTGGTTGTCCTTTTTGAACATCAGATGTGAGGGATGCAGTTATCAGCTGTTCATCGTTCTCTTCCTGCGGGGCTTTAGTTCAGTAAAATGTCCCTCAGAGAAAGGGCTCCCAGGTCAGGTCAGTTTGAGAAACAACGGGTGAAACAGGCTCCTTCTCTGCAGGATTCCTCAGAGCCTTTGTGAACCTCTGTAACAGGCTTTGTGAATCTCCCAAAATATCATGTACTCCTCAGTGTTTCCTAAACTTATTTGTTCAAGTTAACGTTTACTTACAAGTGTGACACACAAATATGTTTTTCTTAAAAATAAAAAATCACAAATTATAGGTAAGGCTACAGTGCCTACTGGCCAATGCTTCCCTCCGGAGAAGTCTCACACTCCACAAAGCTTTTCCTGTTGTCAGTGTGGTGTGGACCCCGGCAAATCTTTTTCATCAATCTACACTCACATGCATCTAGTGTGTGTCCACAGAAAACATTTAGGATGTGTGTGTGTATGTACTTTATATCGATGTATTGCACTCATCATTGTGCAGAACTGGCTTTTTTTCATTCAACAAAGTTATCTCTGAGGTCAAGTTATATCAAGTAATGAGCCTCCCCTCCCTCTTGTGAGATCTTTGTAGAGCGCCACACCACGGTTTAGGTGCCAATTCCCCTTTGGATGGACATTTAGATCATTTCACATACACGATGGGATATGCTGGTAGACCCACAATTTCTTCAAACATACCTTGGAAAACACTGACCTGGGATGGGATATGCTGGTAGACCCACGATTTCTTCAAACATACCTTGGAAAACACTGACCTGGGCCAACCCTGTCACATATGTTGGGGGGAAGGGCCAAGCAGCACCCCGAGTATGTCCAACACCAAAGGCAGAGGCCACAACTCAAGAAATCTGCTAGCTCTGCCCCTAATGTGCTGTGTGATGTCAGGCACATCCCCAACCCTCTCTGGGCCACCTCCCGTGACACGCAGGGCTAGGGTAAGATGCTCTTGGGTGTCCTTTTCAACATGGACCTTCCGTGGCTTGTCAGACTCATTCCCTTCTCCCATTTCTTCCCCACAGGGGCCTAACAGCAACAATGGCCACCCACCGGGGTTTGTGGAGGGTGAGTATGTGACAAGCAGGTACCATGGAGTCATGGATCATGTACAGGGTTATGTTAGGTTCTCGGTCAGAGCTTGAGGCAAAAATCCCAAAGAGTCAAAACCATCCTGGAAAATCCCCTAAATTGCCACTGAAGTGCTTTGCACAGGCTATTGTGTTTCTACACCACTGTTCAGTAACATGAATAAAACACTGCTAGCTTTCAGCTCTAGAGTCACAGCCGGCACGGAAAGATGCTTACTTATGCCCTGGGTGTGTCAGTGGGTGCCGAGCCGGGTGCCAGGGGATGGGATGGGGGTCCCCTGGGCCATGGGTGTGCTTGGACAAAGCCACACCATCCCACGTGTCTCCTTCCCAGCAGGCTCTGAGGACATCGTCGTGGTTGCCCTGTACGATTACGACGCCATTCACCATGAAGACCTCAGCTTCCAGAAGGGGGACCAGATGGTGGTCCTGGAGGAGTGAGTCCCCATGCCACTGCCCCTAGGACATACCTGCCTCCAACACTCATTCACACCCTCTTTTGTGCTTCAGTAAAGAACCAGATAGACTGCCTTATCCTGGGTGTAGATGATTGATGAGGACCTGATCATAGTAGAGGAGGAAGGCTTTGCTGCCCACCGGGTGATGGCTGGGGTCAAGGGGACTGTGCGCTCACTAATAGTGCACATCCAGGCCGGGCAGAACAGGTGGAAGCCCTTTCTCAGGGAAGCCTTCCTGGGGCGATTAAGCTACGTGCTCACCTGTGGGCCAGGCCCTACTGAGGTGACTCTGTGTTCAGAAATCCTTGGATCTCTGAGTGTGCCACCTCCAATCTCCTACAGCCCTCTCCATCAGTGGGTGCAGTGTCCAAGGTGTTCTGGGGCCCAAGCATGGGGATGGTCACGCTTGGCCGGACTCTTGAGTCCACTCCCTCCTGCTCTCGCCCCTGCTGAGCCTCTTGAGTCTCCCGTGGACACAGGGCCCCGCCTTGGGCAAGGCTAGGAAGGCCAAAGCTGCAAGTCCAGGGAAGAGGAGTGGGGCCAAGGGCCCAGGGCTGGGGCAGTGGTTCAGGAACAGGGCTTGATTCCAGACCCTCAGATGCCCAGCGGGGACTGTTGTAAAGATCCCTACCTAATCTTGGGGCAGCACTGGGGACCAGGACAGTCGTGGCCCTGCCTCTCCCCTTACTGGCTTCCTGAGGGTCAGGGGGTTCCTAGGCCAAGGCTGAGGGGCTGAGGAGACTGAAGAATGGTCCTTCTGCCCCATGACCCCTTTACTTCCTCCTGTCCCTCAGGTCTGGGGAGTGGTGGAAGGCTCGATCCCTGGCCACCAGGAAAGAGGGTTACATCCCAAGCAACTATGTCGCCCGCGTCAACTCTCTGGAGACAGAGGAGTAAGTATTCCATTTCCTGCCTTCCAGAAGGGAGCATGGGCAAAGCCAGCCCTGTTCCCATCTTGGGGCCTTTGCACACACTGTCTCCCCTGCCTGGCACACTCTTCCTAGGGCTCTTGGCTTGGCTGACTCCTTCTCATCCTTTGGGTCTCAGAAAGGACTTCCCTGACCACCTCGTCTAAATGGGTGCCCTCTGTGGCTCTCTCTTGTGGAAACCTGTTTTATTCCCTTCTGAACGCTTCTCACTGGCAGAAACGACCTTGCTTCTTTGGTTGTTCACATGTGCATTGTCTATCTGCCCCACACGGCTGAGAGCTCAAAAAAGCAGGGACTTTGTCTGCTGCTGCTGCATCCTTGACACAGGTTGGCATGCAGTAGGTGCTCAATAAATGTTTGTCGAATGAAGCATATGGCCTTCCCAAGAGGGGTCTTTGGAGAGTTGAGATGGCTCACACCTGGCCAGTCATCTCCCATTTGATTCACTCAGCAAACACGTGCCTGCGACTCCCCAGGCCCTGTGCTAGGCAGGGGCCATGAGAAAAAATAAGACATATCCCTGCCCTCAAACTCCCTGTAATCCATCACTCTTGGCTGTAGGTTCTTCTTTGTGTCTAGCTTGACACCGAAATATAGTTATACCTCAGTCATTCATCCACCCATTCATCCATCCTCCAATAGATCTCTGTTCAGTCCCTATACTTGGCCCTGTTCCAGGGCTACCAGGTGGCTCAGATGGGACCCTCCCCCTCCCTGGAGATGTTCACAGGTGGTGGGCAAGGCTGATGGGTAAAAAGATGACTACACCATGGGGTGGCGATACATCCAATTAAGAACCAGCCAGTCCCTCTAGCTAGATGGAATTGTGGGTTTGGGACGCTTGCCTGTTAAAAATTAAAATGTTTAGGCTTTTTCCATCTTAAAACCACCCCCTTCTTAGTGACCATGAAAGTACATGCCACAGGGGGGTCTTAGCTGCTTCTCTCTCCTCCTGGACTTTTTCTGGGGCATCCGGAATTCTGTTCTCCACTCCAGGATCTGGGCACTTACAGAATCCCCACGTCACTGCCGCAGCCGCGGATTGGCCGGTATTATTCCTCAAAGGCAACATAATTGCTAAGTGGAAAAGGCAGGGTGCTGACAACATGTGTAGCGGGTTATCATCTGCAAACAAAGGCAATACCTAAATGGGTGGTTCTCAAACTTGAGCAGGCATCAGCATGGCCTGGAGAGCTGGCTGCTGGCTGATTTCCGGACCCCACTGTCTGATTCCGAACGTGTATTTCTAGCAAGTTCTCCTGTGAGGCTGTCTGATGCTGCTGGTCCGGGAACCCAACTTGGGACTGTTGATCTAAATACACGTATTAGTCCTTGCAGTGCACTCACGGAACTGCTAACAGAGGTTGCCTCTGGGGAGGGCAACTGGGACATTGGGAATCAGGGTGGGACAGAATCTTACTTCCTCCCACCCCCTCCTGAAATAGACAGTACTTTCAAAATGCAAATGGTGGGGAAGGATGTATTATATATTATAGATAGAATACAGTGTGAAAGGTCTCCTCTCCACCCCGTCCCCAGCTACCCACTTCCCCTTCCCAGAAGCAACCAGCTTCTTGTGAGTCCTCCCAAATGCTTTACACTTACATAAGCAAATACATCTACCCCTTCTTTATTGTACACAGCGGTGGATACTACACACACTGCCCTGCACCCCCTGTTCAGATCCTCCCTGCAGCACCTCCTTCCTCTGTACCTGCAGGCTGTCTGTCCTGCAGATGCCCCACATCCACTCCACCAGTCCCCTATCAGTGGAGGTGCTTCCAGTCTTGTGCTGCAGTCAATCTCCTTGTGTATATGTCACTTTCCCCTTGTGCAAGATCTGTGGGATAACTTCCTAGGGGTGGAATAGCCAGGGAGACTGTTCTTACTATATACCCTCTTGCATTTTAGAATATTTTACCATGTCATGCATCACTTTACAACCTGAAAGCAAACAGGGCAGGTGGGCAACATAGCATGGTGATTAAGGGCTTGGGCTCTGGAGTTAGACTGCCTAGATTTGCATCTTGCCTCTACAACTTCCTAGCTGTGTGACTCCATGCAAGTTGCTTGCCCTCTCTGTTCCTCAGCTTCCTCATCTATAAAATGGGGATAATAAAGGTCACAATGCCATAGAGTTGATGGGTGGATTACAAGAACTCAATGGATGTTAGCGTCTCCCCAGTTCATAACAGAGGAAACAGAGGCCCAGAGAGGGAAAGCAACTTGCTCAAAGTCACACAGCAGGTTTACAGCCAGCAGGGCCATAGCCTGCTGATGTCTGGTCTGGGGCTTTTTCCACAGTACATGAAATGCTCCTCACTCTAGTAAAGGGAGGAATGGACTTGGCTGCTAGTGCTTGAACTTTTCCACCAACATCCAGATATTCGGGAATAATGAAGAAAAGTTCCCAGAATATGGTCCCAAGTTTAAAATTCTTTGCAATCTCACATTTTAGCTTAGAAATTCATGCCAACTTTGTATTTGGCTCTGAATACACAGAGGAGGACTGACTGTGAAGCTAACAAACCCCAGGCCCTCACTCCCATGGGCCTCCAAGGCCCTGAGAGGAATCCCCCCCGTGGTCATGTGTGCGTGTGAAATTTGCAAAAGTAAGATTTTTTGACCACAGTTGGCTAAGACTGCTGTCTCACTCCACCCAGTCCTCCTGTCCAGCTCCCTATCCCTCGCACCGAGTGGCACTGGAATGACCCGTGAGCATTTTGCATTTGCAGTGCTGTATTATTTTTCTTAAAGAAAGCCCTCCCTGCCCCCACATTGCATAGGCTGCAGTCTCAGCAAACTGGATTCACTGCTGGTTGCTTTGATATCAAAAGAGTGGCTCTCCCCGCCCCCTAACCAAAAAAACATCCTTGAGTAAAAACTGATGGTGCAGGAAGCGAGTCCCTGGGTATCCTGACTCCCACATGGGCCCAGCATGGCCACAGGTGCCCTGTGTGAGCGGGACAGGGCTGCACATCCCAGGTTCACTGCTCTCCCCTTCCCACCAGGTGGTTCTTCAAGGGCATCAGCAGGAAGGACGCAGAGCGCCACCTACTGGCTCCCGGCAACGTGCTGGGCTCCTTCATGATCCGAGACAGCGAGACCACCAAAGGTGACATTTCCCCACCTGGTCCCTCCATTCAGGGGTGCCCCAGGCTTGACTGGCTGAACAACTCACTAGGCTGCATGGCCGCCGGGCTTTCTCCTGCCCTTTGCCACCCTGAGCCAGGGAGGGTTGAGGTTCTGTGTCTGGCTTGGCCCTTCTTATCCCTGTAGGTGACAGCTTAGGTCAACGGAAGTAGTCCCATGTCGTTTGAGCACCACAAATGAACAGACATCCCACTCAAGCTTGATCTTCACTAGCTTGTATTTTTTAAAAATACTCATCACCATATATCTTGTCCACAAGCCTGATTCCTCCTCCCTCCCTAAGGAAATGAGGTTGCAGGAAGAGGCCCCAACAGGCCTTCTCTGGGACTCTGCTTACAATGCTCCTTGGAAGCATTTGGGAGTTTCAGCATCAGGCCACCAGCTTCCTGAAGCTCCTGTTCTGCAAGGGTGGCTTCCTGCCGGATGATGGGTGCATGAGAGGCAAGAGCAGCGCCCCAAAACATCACAGAACCCAAACTGGCCTCAACCGAGGCTCGTCTCCGCAGAGGAGTGAAGGTTGATAGAATTTTCGTGATTCCAGATTCACACGCAGAAGGCACTTCACCAACACGCTCAGATTCACAACTGCTTGATCCAAATAAATCAAGTCAGTTCAGGATATCCTGAAACAAACGGACTTGGGGACGTCAATCAAAGGCATCTGCGTGGCCCTCTACTTGACCCCTAGCTATCTGAGCAGGTGAAGCCTTCGTGTGGCTAGGACAATGCTACTCAGCCCCGCGAATGCTTAGGCTTGGTTTCCTCCACCCAACAAGTCCCCTTCCAGCGCTCAAGGGACAAGAAACAAAGAGGCAAAGTTGGGCACAGCCAGCACTTCTCTCCCACTGTGCCCAGGACAGCTCGGGGACTGGGCTAGTCCATTCTGCCAGGGTGGAAAACTTAGTATTATAGGTGCTCACGGCATGGGTGGAGAAAAGTTTCTCACACAGAGATTAGGGAATTGATAGATAGATGTGTATGTTAAAAAGTTCATTTTATCTTCTTAGAAGGAGAGAGCATGAGAGAGGGAGGAGAGGGAGGGCAGGGAGAAGTGGAGCACCCTAAAGAAAGAGAAGGGGGCATCAGCACTGAGGCCAAGTGGCTTGCTGATTTTATGGGGACAAAGAGAAAAAGGGGGGAAAGTAGTGACTGCTGGGAGAAACTCTTGACTTTCTTCTCGGAGGCAAGATGAGAATAGAAGCGGCTGTGGAAATGAGCAGGAGGCAGCCCTGAGAGGTCAGGTTGTCCATCTTTCTTGTTTTCGCTGCTGCTGGAGACTTGGTTAGCTCTGAAATTTAGTCTAGGGGTGCGATTCAGGCCCTGAGATACGGTTTGGGCAGGAAACTAAGGCCTGGAGTTTGCACCCTGCTGTCCTTCCAGGAGCTTCTCAGGAACACCGTGAGGCTATAAAACACATTCTAAAGGCAGTGAGCTGGTGAACAGTAAGGAGAAAGATTTACATTTCCTTTCTGTCTTTTCAGATGTTTGTGAAAACAGAGCCCCTGCAGGGTGCCTGCCAGCGAGGGAGAGAGAGAACAGGGATGGGGAGAGCTCATGATTGATCTTTAGATGTTATTAGGAAATTATGGGATTAGGTATTTTCCTGTTATTTCAGCAAGGCCGACCCTTTCACATCCTGCAGACAGGGGTAGAAAAACCAAAGAGACCATCACAGACCGGTGGGGCAGGAAAGTGAGCCTGGTCCCATTGTCATGGCCCTCCAAGGTAGAGGCGTGGGGGGTGGGTAGCTGACTTAATAAAACTTGCAGCGTGGGGCCCCTAAAGCCCGTGTGCTGCTTCCTGGATCCTGCCCCGCCCCCATCCAGCATCAGCTAAACCAGTTTCACCTTGACTGGGACAGAGTGACTAAGGGGGTGGCCCTGGAGTCAGCTGCCTGGGTTTGAATCCCAGCTGTGCCCCTTATCAGCTGTGTGACTGCAGGTGAGTTACTTCACCTCTCTGGGCCTCAGTTTCCTAATCTGTAAATGAGAATGATGAGATTAGAAAACCTCTACCTCTACCCTGGGGTTATTCATTCATTATAATAAACAATATCATTTATATAATTATAATTCAGTATAATGAATATTATTCATATTCATTCATTGTTCATTTATACAGGGTGCTTAGAACAGTGCCTGGCATGTATGGTCAGCTGTCACTCATTCAACAATTTTTTTTTTTTCAGAGACAGGGTCTCACTCTGTCACTCAAGCTGGAGTGCAGTGGCATGATCATAGCTCACTATACCCTTGAACTCCTGGGCTCAGCTTCCTGAGCAGCTAGGATTACAGGCATGTGCCACCACATCCAGCTAATTTTTAAAATTTTTTGTACAGACAAGGTCTTGCTATGTTGCCCAGGATGGTCTTGAACTCCTGGCGTCAAGCGATCCTGCCATCTCAGCCTCCTGAGTAGCTGGGATTACAGGCACCAGCCACCACACACAGCTTCATTCAACAATTGAAACCTTCCCCAGAATCCTATGACATTGTGCTATTATGGCAGAGAAAACTGAGACACAGAGAGGCTAATAACTTGACCAAGGGTACACAGCTCGTAAATTGCAAAACTGTAGTCATGGACTAGGAGACTTGTGTGTTTCTGGTCTATGTGATAATGTGTATTAGGTTCCTATTGCTGCTATAACAAATTGCTACAAATTTAGTGGCTGAAAACAACATAAGTCTCTTACCTTACAATTCTAGGGGCCAGTAATCTGACCTCACTGGGCTCAAGTCAAGGTGTCAGCAGGGCTGGTTCCTTCTGGAGGCTTCAGGAGAGAACACATTTCCCTGCCTTTTCAGCTTCTGAAGGTCACAGCATTCCTTGGCTCACGGCCCCTTCCTGACATCTCTCCAACCTCTCATTTCCATCTTCATATCTCCTATTGACTTTGACCTTCTCACCTCCGTCTAGCAAGGACCCATGTGATTACACGGGAGCTGCCTGGATAATCCAGGGTGATCTCCCCATCTCCAGATCCTTAATCACAGCTGTAACACCTTTTACCGTGTAAGGTAGCATATTCCCAAGTTCCAGGGGTTAGGGTGTGAACATCGTGAGGGACCATTATTCAGCTTCCCGCAATGTGTTCACATTTCAATAACTGGACTGGATTTCTGAATAGTCTGACTTTTTACCAAACTGGTATGATTTCTTGGCTTTTTGTTAGCTAAATGATGAAAGAAAGAGGAAAGAAAGAAAGAGAAAGAAAGGAAGGAAAGAAGGAAGGAAGGAAGGGAGGCAGGGAGGGAGGGAGGGAAAGATAGATTAGAAATAATAAAGAAGATGATGATGATAGCCAACACTGCTGAATGTTTAGGTCCCAAGTGCATTCCAAGCATTATTTCTTTTAATTGTCAGGCAATGTGGTGAGGTAGGGAGGCATGACGACTAGTCCCATTTTAGAGATGAGGAAACTGAGGCACACAGAAGTGGTGTAGTCACTTGCCCAGGGTCCCACTGATGAACACGGTAGAGCCTGGATGAGAACCCAGGATGCCTGGTCCACACACCCACTCTGACCCTTGTGTGCTTCTGCCTAGGTGACAGGACAGTGCCAGCGGTGGTCTCATGGGGGTGTCAGGGTGTTGACACGAGGTGGCAGGCCTCTGAGGTGCCATTCTGAGGGGTTTCTCTTTGGCCAATGCAGGGAGCTACTCTTTGTCTGTGCGAGACTACGACCCCCAGCAAGGAGATTCAGTGAAGCATTACAAGATCCGGACCCTGGACAACGGGGGCTTCTACATCTCTCCGAGGACGACCTTCAGCACCCTGCAGGACCTGGTGGCCCACTACAAGAGTGAGTCCTGCCCCAGGGCTGTGTCCCCATGGGAATGAGCCCAGGAATCCCAGCCAGGGTGCCCTGCAGCCTCGGAGGCCTGCTGAGCTCTTCCTGACCCCTCCACCCCCACACACAGTTGCTTTGGATTCTCCTGAAGGCTCAGCCTGTTGAGCAGGAGCATGGAGGTGGCCAAGATGTAGAGGTGGACCCCACCGTGCTCTGCTCTCTTGGGAATGTCCCCAATGGTGGCAACCAGGTGGAACACTGTACAGAGGCAGCTGACCAGACAGGCAGGCCTCCCGGGGGCAGTCTCTGGCTGGCTCGGAGCTTGTTGCCCTCAACTGACTGGGGACTCTGTTCCAGAGGGGAGCGACGGACTCTGCCAGAAGCTGTCGGTGCCCTGCGTGTCCTCGAAGCCTCAGAAGCCTTGGGAGAAGGATGCCTGGGAGATTCCCCGGGAATCCCTCAAGCTGGAGAAGAGACTTGGAGCTGGGCAGTTTGGGGAAGTCTGGATGGGTAAGGACCCAGGGCCAGAGGGGGAGAGGGAGGGTACCCACTTCCAGGAACACTTTAAGGCAAAGTGGGAATGCTGCCCAAGGCAGAAGGGGAGATTTGAATAGCAACGGCAAAAGAGCAGTTCCTCATAGCAAACCAAATTGCCCTGCTGTGCAAAGGCTGATTTGCCTTTGAGACCAGGCCTGTAGGGGTCAAAAACTTCCTCCTGGGAGGCAGGAGTCCTGGGGGAGGAATCTGCCCCCGCATAGGGAGCTGGGATAGCCTAACAGTTTGGGGTTGGGACAACCAGAGGCCTCTTAGGATGATGAAAATTAAGCACGGGGAAATGCAGTTGGAGATTTCCAGGCAGGTTCAATGCCAGCAACTGATGAACAGCACCGTGTTAGGGCATCGTGGACACCTGAAGGGCACATTCCACCCCTGCTGTGCTCACCCAATACCTTGAGGACAGCAGTGGCTGCTTTGCAGGTTGTGGGGTAGTGCCTGGGACACCCCACTGTGTTCGTATTCCGCTGCCTTCCAAATGGGAGTGAAGACAGCCTGCAGAGATGCAAACAACTCAGCCAGATAAAATAAGTTTAAAATCCATGTATTTCGACCACAAGCCTTGAGATCCTGCTGTGTGCTAGGCTCCAAATAGAAGAATAGGACAAAAAGATTATATGGAGAGGGAGGTGAGACCGATCTGAGTGGTGTGGTTGGAAAACCAAGAATATTAGACAAGGCCCTGGACTCTTGCCACAGGAAGACCACAAACCTGCATTGGAGCTTCCTGGAAGCCAAGGCAAAATGGAAACCTGAGCAATTATGAGATTGATGAGATCCACAAAATGAAGCAGGGTGGGGTAGGGTGGAAGAACAGTATGTGCCAAGTCCCTGTGGAGGGACGGGAGTGGGGTGCTCGAGGGACTGAGTGACATACAGGGTGGTTGGTCCATAAAGGGCAAGGGCGAGTTTAGTGGCTGATGAGGCTAGAGAGGTGGGCAAGGCCAGATAAGGGTCTTATGGGTCATAGTAAGTCTCATATTTCTTTTAAGAGCAGTGTTAAAGTGGGTTTGGGGGTGGGGATGGGGGAGTGACAAAATCTGAGTGGTGTTTTGTCATTAGTTTTTAATCTTTACAGCAGCCCTTCAGAGGGAGTGATTATCATTCCTGCTTTGCAGATGAGGAAAGCACAGCTCAGAGAGGTTAAGTGACTTGCCCGAGTACACACAGCTAGGAAGTGGTGAAGCAGCCTTCCAACCCTCATCTGTCTGAGGGCTGAGCGGCCTTCCCTTCCCTCTGTGAGGGCTGAGAAGGGCAGGGAAGGCTTCCTGGAGAAGGCAGGTCTGCAGCCAGGCCTTCCAACGGGTTGGGGGAGACCAGTGGGCTCTGACCACTTTCCCTGCTCCCTGTCTGCCTCCAGCCACCTACAACAAGCACACCAAGGTGGCGGTGAAGACGATGAAGCCAGGCAGCATGTCGGTGGAGGCCTTCCTGGCCGAGGCCAACCTGATGAAGACCCTGCAGCACGACAAGCTGGTGAAGCTGCACGCAGTGGTCACGGAGGAGCCCATCTTCATCATCACGGAGTTCATGGCTAAAGGTGCCGCATGCTGGGTGCTGGGGATGTGTGCTGTGGCCGTGCTCATCGGCGGCAGGCTCAGGGGTGACTTTGACGTGGTTCTTGCCCAGTCTGGCCAGGAGCTCTTCCAGCCAGTACTCATCGAGCATCTTAATGTGCAACAACCCCACCCTCCTGGCGCATGGGGTGAAATTATGTCAAGGGGCCACCCAGGGAAAGGGAGAACAAGGAGGCGCCAGGAGAGGGGAGAAGGGCCAGAGTCCTGCTGGGCGCCGGGAGGAGAGGCTTATGTGTTCACTGTGAGCCTCAGAGGCCAGGGGTGACACTCGCATCATCAGCCACCTTCCCTGTACACTCTGGGAAAACGGGCTGGCAAAACAGCAGTTCCAGCCCCCATCCCTGCCACAATTCAGGCTGTCTCAGGGATGTGTTTAGGCCACCATTTCACAACCATTTCCAACCCCTGCCCATTTCTGGATAAACAGAAACATCTCACACAATCTCATTGAGTGTGATTTGAAATCTCAAACCTTTTTTCATTTTCTAAATACACGACCATGCCACCCTCGGAAGCCATGACCCCAGGCGTCCAGCCTCAGCAGGCTTTCTCAGCCACAGCACCCATCTAGCAATCGAAAAGTCACTTCAAAAAAACTCCAGTTCTCTTTCTCAATCGCTAGGAATGATAAACAAATATTTTTATTTAAATCCACTACTATGAAAACTTTGAACCCCGCATTGAAGCTGTAAGAGTAGTAAACGTTCCTGTCCCCTCCTGCATGTAGGAAGCCTGCTGGACTTTCTGAAAAGTGACGAAGGCAGCAAGCAGCCCTTGCCAAAGCTCATCGACTTCTCAGCCCAGGTGGGAGCCTCGTGGGGAAGTTGGGGGAGGGGGACAGGACTTCAATTTTTTATTCAACCAATGTTTACTGAGCCCATGCTATAATAATAGCTATAATAATGGGTAACATGTATTCAGGGTCAGTATAAAAGTATACCTCTTGTATGTACTAAGTCATTTAATCCTCACATCGTCCTTATAGGGTGAGATTTTTGTTACCTATTCTTGTGTAACAAACCACCCAAAGCCTAGTAGCTTGAAACAATAGCAATTATTATTTCTGTGATTCTGTGGGTTGCCTGGGCTTGGCTGGGTGGTTCTTCTGCTCCACGTGGTAAAGCGAGTGATGCGATGCATACTGCTGAGTGCTTGCCTGGAGCTAGAATGTCCAAGACCATGGCTCGTCCTCCAGGTCCCTCCATGTGGCCTCACACCACTCAGTCATCCATCCAGAGCTTCTCTGCAGCACACAGCAGCAAGGTTCCAAGAGGGAGCGTTCCAAGGGGCCAAGCTCGGATATGCAAGTGCTTATGCAAATGCTTCATCAGCTGATGAAGAGGGAAGGGAAGGATGGTCTAGACCAGCAGTCCCCAACCTTTTTGGCACCAGGGACTATTTTCATGGAAGACAATTTTTCCACAGACCGGGGTAGGGTGGGGGGATGGTTTTGGGATGATTCAAATGCATTACATTTATTGTGCACTTTATTTCTATTATTTTTACATTGTAATATATAATGAAATAATTATACAACTCACCATAGGTTGGGGACCCCTGGTCTAGACAGAAGAAACAGCCGGTGCAAAAGCCCAAGGGGGAAAACAAAGGAGCTCTGCCTAGTCAGCTGGAGCCTGGAGGGTGACGGGGATGAAGGGAGTGTGGTTTGGAGCCTGGTGGGAGTTGAGGGAGACCTGGCCTGGGCCTACTGGAGGTGCCAAGGGCAGGGCTCATTTGAGTATGCAAATTCCAGGGGCCCAAAGGCCACCACAATTATAATAAAAAGACTCTACTTTCAGAGCCTGGAATGCCAAAGGCATATGGAAATCAAGGCCTGGCATTTTCATGCCAATGGGCCCAGTCACTGGAAAACAATAGTATGGCCTGTTGCTAAATTCTAACCATCAAATTGGCCAAAACCTTCCTGGGCAATAGTCATTGATTGGGGCAAGAGCACTAGACCCATCTCACAGATGGGAAAACAAACTAAGAAAGAGAAGGAGGTTCTGGGCCTTTGTACATCCAGAAGCAGAGGTAGACTCAGAGCCCAGGGACAGGAAGGACCCCACCCTCAGGGCAAGGGTGCCCAGCCTGTCACCAACTGGCTGTTGACCTGGCTGGACCACCTATGCGGTTTTCAAGTTCAACCACTTTTTTAGTTCTAATTCTGTTGGTCAAATGAAATTTTATACAGTAGCTGAATATATAAAAACAGGTCAAAACAGAGCTGCTCTGACTAAAGTGGGGGATGGGGGAGCCTCATATGTGCACTTCCTTTTGTCCCCCACCTGCAGACAACATTGAGTCATCAGTAGGATTCAATTCAAAGAGCCTGGGCTGGAATGTCCCCACAAGTTCTTCCAGCTGTGAGTCTGTGATTCCCTGAAACTCTTGGAAGCAAACCCAGGTTCCAATGCCCAATCTCATGGCACCCAGTTTGGTGATCATGAAATCTGACCACCTCATCAACCCTTACATCAATTCTTACACCTGGGGCCAGTAAACCTATCCATTATCCATTCAGTTGACAAACCCTTGAGAAGCAACACTTGGCAAGCATACAGGCTTAGGAATCGCAGAGAGATTTGCTTTGATCCCAGCTCTGCCTGTGCAGCTTCAAGCATGTTGCTTAACCTCTCTGTGTGCCACTCCTCCCACCAGCAGCATTGATAGCCACCATTGAAGTGAATACTTACCATGTGCCAGACACTGCCTTGATGTAGGCTTAGACCCCTCAGAGGCAGGTGCTATTGTTGTTCCCACTTTACAGAGAAGAAAAGTGAGGCACAGAGGGGTGAAGTAGCTTGCTGGAGATCACAGAGCTTTGGGGCGTAAGCTGAGCTGGTCCAACTCCAGAGCCATCTAGTTCTTACCCTCCACTATCTCCCAAGTGGGCTTGGTCATACCTGCCCCATTGAGCTCCTGTGAAAACCAGTAATATAAAAGCATCTGCTAGTGGATGTTCAACAACGGTACCTCCCAGCGTGAGTGCCTGCTCCAAAGGAAATATAAGGTAAAGAGGTCGGGTGGAGTAACAGTAGATGCATGGACCCTGAGCTGAGGCTTTCAGCGTTCCAGCCCTGGCTCTGCAACTTGCAAACTGTGTAACCTGGGGCTGATTATTTATTTCTCTAGTCTTCAGTTTTCTCACCTGTGGAATAGGGCTGGTAGCAAAAGTACCCCCTCCCCCAAAGCACACAACAAATACTGTATAAGTATCATCCTAGAATAAATAAGCTACGGTATCTGCCATTAGCTTAATAACTTTTGCTAACTTTTCATCTAAGGATTCCGTATAAATTTCTCACACTCCCCAGGCCAAGACCCTGTCTCATTCCATCCCCGCCCACCCGTACCCCCACCTCCACTGCTCCAAACAAAATCAGAAAGTCTCTTTCCAAGTTATTATGCCGAAGTCTGGACCTCAGGTCCGACTGCCTCGGGCGCCCTCTGCTGTCCACTCCCTGCAAGTGCACCTCCCGCTTGCCTCTGGCCGGGAGCCAGCTGGGGCCTCGCTTGGTCTGTTGGGTCTGATCCTGGTGCCCCCAAGTAATCTCATCAGATCGCACCCAGCTGCAGTCTTCCCTCCAGAGCACTGGGGTGCTGAGTTATTTAGAGGCAGCACGGGGCACTAGACTGGGAATCCGCAGACTGGTTTGAGTCTGACATTCAGAATTTTCCTGGTGGTGTGATCTGGAATGTGTCCCCTCCTGGATAAGACAGAGCCAATGGTAATTCCTGCCCCAAAAAGCTCCAAGGCTGGTTTATAAGCTATAAGCGCTGCTTTCTGGGTAGCTGAGGGTTAATCTTAAACCCCTTTGGTCCAAACCTTTGTAATTATTACAGTAAAAACGTCTCCAAGGCATAATCTCATGTCTTTCCATCAGGGGCTTCCAGGGCCCCCAATGTGAATAAGAGCCCTCCACTCAGTCTGTTATTCACTCGAGAGCCACGATGACTCTTAAATGTCCATCAGAGTGAGCATGTTTCCCTCCTGCTCAATGGCTTCTCACGTTCAGAATAAAATCCAGCCTCCTCTCCTGGCCTGCAAGGCTGTTCACTCCCTGGCAGGTTCTTATGTGACACACTTGTTAGCATCAGCATTCAGAGCTTAGCTGCATTCTCCCCTCCTCAAAGCAGCCTTCCCTGACCACCCAGTCCAACAAAGCCCCTACATGTCATGTCTTCTTGCTCGGCTTCCTCTTTTCTTCATGGTACTTGTCACCACCTATTCAAGTGACGTGTCTGGCACCCAAAGACGCTCAGTAGACTTTTGTTGAAAGAATTAATGAATTTTCCCTACCCAGGCTTGGGGAGGAAGAACATACAAGAGAGATAGCAGAATATGACATGAGCCTGGGTTGTGCCCAGAAAGAAGGCTGAAGGTGAAAGTGCTTCATAGCATCCTGGTGTGTGTGTGTGTGTGTGTGTGTGTGTGCATGCATGTGTGTGTGTGCATGTGTGTGGGTGTGTGGGTGTGTGTGCATATGTGTGTGGGTGTGTGCACACGTGTGTGCATGTGTGGGGGGGTGTGCATGTGTGTGTGCATATGTGTGTGTGCATGTGTGTGGGTGTGTGGGTGTGTGCACATGTGTGCGGGTGTGTGTGCGTGTGTGTGGGTGTGCATGTGTGTGCATGTGTGTGTGCATGTGTGTGGGTGTGTGCATATGTGTGTGGGCATGTGCACGTGTGTGCATGTGTGTGTGCGTGTGTGTGCGTGTGTGTGCATGTGTGTGGGTGGGTGTGGGTGTGTGCATATGTGTGTGGGTGTGTGCACACACGTGTGTGCAGGTGTGTGTGCATGTGTGTGGGTGTGCGTGTGGGTGTGCGTGTGTGTGTGTGTGTGTGTGTGTAGGTCCTGGAGAAACAGTCCCATTGCCTTTTAGTGAGAACATTTCAAAGTGCTCTCTGGAAGTCTTAGAACTCTAGAGAAGCCCCTAAATGGACCCAGGCCCCAAGGATACCCCCCAACCTGGGTGGGTGGACCACCTTGGGGTGGGCCAGGTCTGAGGACAACGGTGTCTCTGTTTTGGATGCAGATTGCAGAAGGCATGGCCTTCATTGAGCAGAGAAACTACATTCATCGAGACCTCCGAGCCGCCAACATCCTGGTCTCTGCGTCCCTGGTGTGTAAGATTGCCGACTTCGGCCTGGCACGGGTCATTGAAGACAATGAGTACACGGCTCGGGAAGGTAGGGGACGCTGCCAACCAGGCCAGTGGTGCCCACTTGAATGGGCCATGAGTGTTGACAGTTGATACATGTGAGAGTGGCTGGCAAAATGCAAAGATCTCTCCCAGTATTAGCTGTGCATTGTTAAGCTTGATGGGGTCCTTCTAGTGTCCTGGACTTCAGCGTCTTACCAAGTGACTTTGAGAAGGAGATTTTAGACCAGATTGGGAAGTACTGATTGATTTCAGACTTAGTTAGGCAATTACATGTTGAAATTAATGGTAAGAGCAACTTTGTGCGTGATAGACAAAAACTAGGAAGAACCCAAAAGTCCATAAACAGGAGTATGGATGTATAAATTGTGATATGTTCACAAAGTGTAAACCCAGGCAGCAATGAAAAAGCACAAACCTTTGCCACATAAACAAAATGGGTAACTCACAAACATAATATCAAAATGAAAGAAATCAAACAAAAAAAGAATAGGTGCTGGATGATTCCATTTTTCTGAAATTCAAAAACAGACAAAACTTGTATACAAATGCCCATGGCAGCATTATTCCTAATGCCAAAAAGTGGCAACAACCCTAATTAATGTCCACCAACAAAATGTGGCCTATCCATACAGTGGAATACTGTTTGGCCATAAAGTGGAATGGAGTATTGTAAACATGCTACAACACAGATGACCCTTGAAGACATGTTAAACGAAAGCCAGACACAAAGGCCATGTATCGTATGATTCCCTTTACATGGAATGTCCAGAATGGGTACATCTAAAGAGATGGAAAATAGATGAGCTGTTGCCTAGGGCAGAAATGCAAACTGCTATGGGGTTTTTTGGGGGAGGATGTGATGAAAATATTCTAAAATTCACAACCTTGTGAATATTCTAAAAGCCATTAAATTGAATACTTTAAGTGGGTGAATTTTAGGCCAGGCAAAGTGGCTCACACCTGTAATCCCAGCACTTTGGGAGGAGTGAACTCCTGAGGCCAGGAGTTCAAGACCAGGCTGTGTAACACAGCAAGAACCCGCCTCTACAAAAAATTTAAAAACTAGCTAGGTGTGGTGGCATGCACCGGTAGTCCCAGCTACTCAGGAGGCTGAGGTGGGAGGATCGCTTGAGCCCAGGAGTTTGAGGCTGCAGTGAGCTGTGATTGTACCTCTGCACTCCAACCTGGGACAGAGTGAGACCGTGTCTTTTAAAAGAAAAAAAAGGTTGAATTTTATGGTCTGTGAGTTATATCTCAATAAAGCTGTAAAAGAAAAAAAAAACCAGCAAAACTCATTGATAGCAATAAAGGTTAGAAAGCAGTGACCTGGAGCAGGGAGGTATTATCAGGTTAATACTTAACCGCAGGAGCTGTCCACTGAGAGGGCAGGAAGGAGCCTTCTAAAATGCTGAGAATGCTCCACACCTCAACGTGATGGTGATTACAAGGGTATGTACATATATAAAGATGCATCGAGTTGTACATTAAAGATTTGTGCACTTTATTTCGTGTTTGTTATGCCACAACAAAAACATCTTTTAGGGGCAGGCATGGTGGCTCACACCTCTAATCCTAGCACTCTGGGAGGCTGAGGCGGGAGGATTGCTTGAGGTCAGGAGTTTGAGACCAGCCTGAGCAAGAGTGAGACCCCGTCTCTACTAACAATAGAAAAATTATCTGGGC
>CM052436.1:184827758-184850208 GCA_028533085.1 Varecia variegata | reverse complement strand
ACACAGGAAAATAAACTTCCGGGTTAAGCCACTGTTATTCTGGGAGGTCACAGCTGGACCTATTCCCAACTCATTGAGTGAGGCTTGCAATTAACTCATAACACATTCAACAAACATTTTTTGAGCATACACTTAATAGAGACATAGTTGGGAACAACACAGACCCAGCCCAAGCCTTCATGGAGATAAAAATAACAAAATTTTATGCATATATTGGAGTGGTCAGGGAACACCTCTTGGAGGAGGTGACAGTGGAGCTAAAACATACACAAGAGGAGACAGCCACACAAAATGTTGACAGAAAGCATTTCGGATAAAGGAACTGCAAGCACAACGACCCTGAGTCAGGGATGAATTTGGCAGGTTCCAGAGAGGTCTGTGTGGCTGGAGCGTGGTGAGGGAAGCGGAGAATGGTAGGAGACCAGGTCAGATCACGCAGGACCTTGTATGATCTGGGATTTTACGGTGAGGACCCAGGGTATCACGTTAATTGCAATGAAAACACTCCAGAGTTTTAAACAGGGGAGAAACATGGTCTAATTCTAGTTTGTTTTTTTTTTTGAGACAGAGTCTCGCTCTGTTGCCCGGGCTAGAGTGAGTGCCGTGGCGTCAGCCTAGCTCACAGCAACCTCAAATTCCTGGGCTCAAGCGATCCTACTGCCTCAGCCTCCCGAGTAGCTGGGACTACAGGCATGCGCCACCATGCCCGGCTAATTTTTTCTATATATGTTTTAGTTGGCCAGCTAATTTCTTTCTATTTTTAGTAGAGACGGGGTCTCGCTCTTGCTCAGGCTGGTCTCGAACTCCTGACCTCGAGCAATCCACCCGCCTCGGCCTCCCAGAGGGCTAGGATTACAGGCGTGTAATTCTAGTTTTTGAAAGACTGCGTTGGCTGCTAACTGGAGAATAGAGATTAGAGGTGACGAGAGTGGAAGTGGGAAAACCAGGTAGAAGGCTCCCACGGAGGGCTGGGGCAGAGAGAGGAGGTGGCCTGTGCAAGGATGGCACAGTGGATTGTTGTAAATGGCCCCCAATGAATCATGCCTCCTTGAATTCATGCCCTTGTATGGTCCCCTCCTGATTGACTTTGAACTGACTTTGTGATTTGTTTTGCCCAAAACAATGTGACAGAACTGATGAGAATTCTGAGGCTTAGGCCTTCAGAAGCCTTGCAGCTTTCATTGTCACCCTCATGGACTCCTGAGACCACAATATGAAGAAGCCTGGGCTACACTCTTTTTTTTTTTTTTTTTTGGTATACTTGACAAAAATTGTATATATTTAAGGCATACAATGTGATGTTCTGATATATACACACACACATTGTGAAATGATTGTCACAATCAAGCTAATTAACATGTCCAGCTCCTCGCATCTTTACGATTCTGTGTGTGTGGTGAGAACACTTAAGATCAACTCTCTTAGCAAATTTCTAGTGTAAAATACAGTATTGTTAACTACAGTCACCATGCTGTATGACTTATTAGATCTCCACAACTTACTCATCCTGCATAACTGAACCTTTGTCCCCTTTGACCAATATCACCCCATTTCACCCTCCTCCTAACCTCTGGAAACCACCAATACACTCTCTGCTTCTAAGATTTTGACTTTTTTTAGATTCCACCTAAATGAGATCATGCAGTATTTGTCTTTTTGTGTCTGGCTTATTTCATTTAGCATAATGTCCTCCAAGTTCATCCATACTGTTGCTAAACGGCAGGATTTTCTTCTTTTTAGGGCTGAATAATATTCCACTGTGTATATATGCCACATTTTCTTTATCATTCACCCATTGATGGACACTTAGGTTGTTTCCATATCTTGAATATTGTGAATAATGCTGCAATGAACATGGGGGTGCAGATATTTATTTCATTCCCTTTGGATGCATATCCAAAAAAGTGGGATTGCTATATCATATGGTAGTTCTATTTTTAATGTTTTGAGGAACTTCCATACTGTTTTCCATAATAGCTGTACCAATTTACATTCCTACCAACAGTGTACAAGAGTTCCCTTTGCTCCACATCCTTGCCAACACTTGTTACCTTTTTTATTCCAAGCCAAACTGTATCCAGCTTTATTAAACATACTTTTCATAAACAATCATGGTATTTCAGGCAGGACATGGGCAGACAATCGTTAATAGTATACAACAACTTTCAAACTCCCTTCTTTAATGGTCTACCAAAATCAGAAAGCCACTATAAAGTCCAATGAAGTCTTCATTTGATGCTCTGAACAGGGAAAGTTTAGAGTGAGGGTTGCCATTTAGCATGTTGTTTAACAACTTTTCACAAGCCAACCCTGACTTTCAGGAAATGAAATGAAAATGGCAGAATTTATCTGAAGATCCACAATCTACAAATGGAACTGCTGCTCTCAGTTTCTTTTGTTGACAAATAAAGTTTATATTTTTATTTTTAATTTTTAATAAAATTTTTAATTTTATTTTTATATTTTAATTCCACTTTTCCACTAGCTTTTTAAAGTCCTCTCATGTTGTTTTTCATTCATTCATTTAATAGTGTATTGTATTGGGCACTTACCATATTCCCAAAGGAGTCTACAAAAGCATACACTGACAATTATTTATTGAATACATCCTATGTAATATTATGTCACTGACTCCTCACCATAAGCCCATGGTGACAGTAAAATAATCCTCTCCCCATTTTACAGATGAGAATGAGGATAAGCAAGGTTAAATAAAAGACAGGGTCTACCCTCATTGAGATTACAGTCTATTAGAAAGGATATAGGATACTCAAGTAAATAATTAAATATATAATTACAAATTATTCTCGGAGTCAGGCTGCTATTGGAGCCCGGTGCCTACCTCTCTCCCCCAAATCAAGGTATCAGGTAACCCTGGCAACCGGTCTTCCTGCCAACAGTAAAGATGGCACCCAGAGAGTAAGTGCGTTTCCACACACTCCCATTACCCACAATGCAGCGCTGTATGGGAAGCGCAGTCTCTGCCAGGAGCTAATATGGCTCCCATAGTTACACCGTTTTTTCTCTTCACCTAATCAGCGACCTGACTGCCCAGACCAGGCTGTCAAGCAGAAGCTAAATCTCTTTTGCCCCTCTGCTGACTGCTACTACAGGAGCAATGGAAGCTGGGCGACCACTTTGCGGTGTTAAACTCCGTAACCAGGGAAGCAGCACTTCCGCTGACGTCATCACGCCGACACGTGGATCCAAGATGGCGGCGGCGATGGTGAGTGAAGGAGACTCCGGGAGCCGGAGCTGAAGCGGGGCCCTCCGGGGTATCCTAGGACCTTCCAGCACCTCATGCCTGGCCTTGAGCCACCTCCAGGAGCTCTTGCTCAGGCCTGAGGGTCATCTCTGAGTGGGCTCGCCTCCCCCAAATTTCCCCTCCCCGGCCTTGGCCCCACACTCAGGCTTGTCAAGGCCCGGAGTTTTGCGGGAAGCGCCGTTTCGGAGGGAGACCTCGGCTACTGTCTCCGCCGTTTCCCATTCCTACTTTGGTCCCCGCCCCCTGTGACCCTCATTTTCCATTTTCGCTTCCCAGCCCTGACCCCTCCGAAGAACCCCCCATTATTCCCACCCTCGCTCCTCCCCCTCACGTCCAGACCCTGCTGTCCCCGCCTCCCTACCATCCTGACCAGTTCGCGGATGTGACCTCTCTGACCAGACTCCCAGCCCAAGCCCTGTTTTCGCTTCCACCCACAACTGTCCCCATCGCTCACCGCTCTTCACTGCCGCTACTCCAGAGCATGTCTTCACCTACCCCACCCCCATCTTCCATCCCTAGTCTCTCCCCTACCCTTCCTGTCTTCTCTCAACTCCCTGCCTGTCTCCTAGGGACCTTTAATCTCATTGGTTCTCAAACTTTGCCTAAGAATCTCAGGTGTATGTGGGGAGGCAAGTTAAAAATGCAGTTTCCTGAGCTCCACTCCCAAAGATTCTAATTATGTAGGGTTAGGTGATGTCCAGGAACCTGTACTTTTATAAGCACTTCAGTGATTATGGTGAAGGTGGTCTGTGAACTAGGTTTTGAAAAACACTTTAGCCCCACCTGGCTGCCTCCCTGTCCCATGCTCTTGCAGGGCCACACACACAGCTCCTTGGGGATGAAGGCTTATTATAACGAAGCTTGCTTGTTAGGTTGAAGCCTCTGTGTGGATGAGGGTGGAGTTAAGAACTGTGTTTGGAAGGTGTTTCAGAACTTGCAGGCTCTTGGTACAGAACCCTACAAGTAAATCTTTGAAGGACTGGCCTTTCTTCCAGAAGTTAAGCTTAAATTCTGCTTGTCAAGACACCAGAACTAAAATTGGAGTCACTTAGTCCAAAATTATTTCCTGGATCTTCCTATATACTGCTTCCTTAGCAGATAAGTTCATCCTGGGAGTGAATGACAAAGAAGACACAGAGAAAAGAAAATGACATTTGCTTTAGCAAATGAAGATTCTTGTTTAAGTTCTTCAGAGTTGGTTTTCTCCAAAAGGGTGGATTATTGACTGGTAACAGGTTTCCTTCGTTCTGTTAGCTGACTGATAACTTATCTTTTTTGTTTAATGAGGGGTTCCTTATTTAGAACTTCAGAAGTCAGGTAAAAGATTTCACAGCCTTACCTAATTTCTATGGTCTCAGACTTCGTTCTGAACCACGAGTGGGGAAAATCCCAAAGTGGTATGTTGAAACCCATTTGTTTTCGTACCACATTCAGAACAAGGATGGTGTAAGAACTTTACAGGAAGTCACACCCTCTCTTGCCATAGGCAAAAAGTTCAATAAAGTGGTATTTATAGCACTGCAGTGGGAAAATCCTGCTTTGTTCAGAGATTTTTAAGAGGTTGTAAGCTAGCAGTATGTACTTCTAATACACAGTTATTTAATCAAATATTTGAGTGCCTTCTCTTCCAGGAACTAGGGATGTAGTTGTGAATTAGAGGGTCAAGGTTCCCTACCCTTGTGGAGCTTTTCTAATCTGAAGAGACAGGCAGTGAACAAGTAAACACATGAACAAGATAATGTCACTAGTAAGTGCTATGAAGACAGCAAAGTGAAGTGATAGTTAATTGGGGGTGACTGGGTGACACAACTACTTTGGATTGAGGGGTCAGAGAAGTCTTCTCAGAGAAGGTGACATGAGTTGAAACTTAATTGACAAGAAGGAACCAGCCAGGCAAAGAGTGTTCCAGGCAAAGGAAATGGCAAGTCTAAAGGGCTAAGGTGGGAGAGAGCTTGGTATGTTTGAGGAACACACAAAAGGCAGGAGGGGTTGAAGCATGGTGAGGGGTGGAGGCAGGAGAGAATGATACAAAATGAAACTGGAGGGAGGCAAGAGCAACTGTATTTCTAGAAGCATTCCTGTAATTGGATTGGATTGTCATCTACAGTTTGCAGTCTGTGGATTGCATTTTGAAATCTGTTAAGGCTGCTTCCCCTTCCCACCCCCTCAAGAACAGTACCTTAGGGGAGCCAGCTTGTTCTTAGTCTGCAGAGAGGCCGTGGAAAGGAGTTTGGATTGTATTCTAGGCACAGTGATTTAGTGTTTGTTGTGCCTCCTGGGATTATTGTACTATGTTTTCATGCTGAAAACAGTAACTGATTTCAAGAAACTGAGTATGTAATGTATACAGTGATCCACAGAGGCCAGTTTAAAGGGTGCATATGACTGGGTGCAGTGGCTTACACCTGTAATCCTAGCACTCTGGGAGGCTGAGGTGGGAGGATCACTTGAGCCTATGAGTTTGAGGTTGCAGTGAGCTATGATGATGCCACTGCACTCCAGCCCAGGCCACAGAGTGAGACCTTGTCTCAAAAAAAAAAAAAAAAAAAAAAGTGGGGGCAGGGGTAGTGCATATGAGAAACTTCCTATTTGGTGCAATAGTGAAAAGGCGTGGAAGCAGTTTATTACAGGGGTATGAGAGTAAGGGGCAAAGTGAAGTCACAGATAGACTTGAGTTTGGGCTGTGTCAGCACTTTATTACAGGGAAGTCAGAACAGTCCCCACAGCCTCGTACACACCCTCATTTCACAACCACTGGGAGTGGGGATGTGTAGATCTACTTGGAGTGTATAGGTTTCTGAGGCAAGTCATACAACCAAAAGGAACTGAGCTGGTGGATTCAGTGGCCGTGGGAACAGGCGGGGTTTTTGGTTGAGTCTTTTGAAAGTTAGGGTTGTGGCTACAAGTTTCAAGTGGTATTTATGGGCTTTTCCCTCCCTCTCTTTCCTTGGTGAATGGCTTTTCTTCCCCAAGGGTTGGGCTGCCATCCCCCAGGACTGTGTTAGCGTAGTGGATGTTTCCTGAACCTGCAGGGCAAGACTTCATAGAAGAAGACAGCTGGGGTAAACTGAAGTTCTCCTTGATTTTCCTGCCTGCCTCCTTCCCTGGATTTAGACTGCTGAATAAAGTTAGAGGATAAGGAGTTGATCTAGCTGAGTCTGAATTAAGAGGCAGGCGCATATCTCCCTCTGTGGAAAACTGTTCTTGGGAATATTATTTTGTTGGAACTTGGGACATGTCCATTGAGTAGATTTGTAAGCATCTCAGGAATCTAGCAACTTGATTTTGGAGAATCAAACTCTGTACTTCTTCATATATATCATTGTTCACACTGTTTTGGTTTTTTTATAAGGCTTCTTTATAGATATAATCCATATACCATAAACTTCACCATTTTGAAGTTTACAGTTTAGTATGATTTAGTATATTCACAAGGTCGTACAACCATCCCATTGTCTAATTCCAGAACATTTTCATCACCCCAAAAAGAAACAATAATCACTCCCCACTCTTTCCTTCCCCCAGCCCCTGGCAACCATTAATTTACTTACTATCTCTATGGATTTGCCTATTCTGGACATTACATATAAAGGGAATTATGTGTGGTCTTTTTTGCCTGGCTTTTTAGCATAATGTTTTCACAGTTCATCCATGTTGTAGCATGTGTCAGTACTTCATTCCTTTTTATGGCTAAATATTCCATTGTATGGATCTAACACAATTTGTTTATCCATTCATCAATTAGTGGACATTTTGGATTATTTCCACTTTTTGGCTGTTATGTATAATGCTGCTGTGAACATTCATATGCAAGTTTTTGTGTGTGAACATATGTTTTCCATTTTCTTGCGTACATACCTAGGAATGTAATCGTTGGGTCATTTCACACTGTTTTGAGGTTACTTGGGTTTGATCCAGTCCAGAAGCAGAGAAATGGACTGAATGACACTGAGGTTCCTTTGAGCTGATGGAGGCAGTGCCAGCCATTCCCCTCAGCCCCAGTCAAACGTATAGAACTGTTTTTAGTGGTGGAGTCTGGTGCTAACCTTAGGGCAGCTAGATGGTAAAGTCCTGGAACAGGAGGCCAGAGGCCTGGACTCTGCCACCAGTCTTGTGTGTGGGAAGTTGCTGTTTCCTCTGGACCTCATATATGAGTGGGCATCAGCTGATTGCAGAAGGAGCACTGGAGCAGGAGTCAGCAGCCTGAGCATGGTCTCAACACCTCGCTTGATTCACCGTGTGGCCTGGGGCAAATTACTTTGACTTTGTTGGTCTGTTTTCCGCCTGTCATATATGAAATTAAGGTTTGGACTTGATGACTTCTAAATTCCAAGTTGAAAATTCTGTGATTTGGAATACTTGAACTTAAGGTGATTTTTGTTATTTGCCTATAAAATCCAATTTTTTTTTTTTCCGTGAGTATATCCCTGTGATCTTTCAAAGCTGCTGTCTTGTCTTGGTTGTGTTGTCCGATCTCTCGAGCTGCCTCACCTGGCACATATTCTACAGGAGCCACTGTGTCCTTGGAGCTGAGGTGCCGACACCAGGCCTTGGTTAAAGGTGTTTCTCTGAGGAGTCTTGTTAAAGGAGTGCCCTTAATCCCCTTAGGAAGTACAGAGGAGGTAGAGCAGCATTAAGTTGCCTCTTGGTTTCTATTTTACAACTTGGACAAGCGTTCCCCTTTGATCTTGGCATTAAAGAAGCAGGTCACAGAATGTTGGAGAAAGTTGAGTTTTGATCTCTGGGCACTGGCAGGAAGGTGAGAAGGACCCAGAATGAGCAGGGCCATCTGGCCACTGATGAATAATAAGAGCCACCTACCACCTCCATACCTGCTTTGATCCCTGAACCATTTGCTGACACTAGTGTTTCCCAAATGGGGCATCGATGGGGACCCCCAGGACTTCTCAATTCCGTCTCATTCCTCTTCATTGCTTCCTTCTCTGCTTTCCTAACATGGTTTCTCACCTATGCCTGATTGCATTAAACTGACAGACCTCCCAGAGCTGGTCTTAGATTTAGTCTAAGAATCTGGGCTAGAACCCCACCTCTGACGTGATTACTTTTGTGACTTTGGACTGGTTTTGTGATTTGGGGCAAACTGTTTGCCCCTTTAAGCCTCAATTACCTTATTTAAAATTTTTTATTATAGTAAAATGTACCTAAAATTTACCATTTTAACCATACAGTTCAGTGGCATTAAGTACATTCACATTATTACGCAACTGAATGCAACCATTCATCTCCAGAACTTTTTCGTCATCTCATACTGAATCAGTTTCCTTATTTTTGAAACAGGATGCTACTCTCCTCAAAGGATTGTTGTGATGATTAAATGAAATGTGAGACTGAGGCACAAAGAGGGTGCTCTGTAACTTTACTCCAAGATTTGAAATCTCCCTGAGGTGAACTATCTAAGCCTGTTGCTTGGGCTAGCTGAGAGTTCTTTTATAAATACCCAATGAGGAGACAGAAGAGCAGTGCATTTCTGCACTTTCTGGCCTCGAGGTGTAAGTCTGGTTGACTGTTGCTTTGTGAGGGCAGTTATCAGTTTCACCTGGATTTCCACAGCCTGCTGTAGCTTTTCCCCTACTCCCAAATAACAGTTTTTGAGCCTTTTTATGTGTCTCTGCTCTACAGCTACTGTGTTTTATGGGCTCTGAAGTAAAGGCTACATTTTCAGAGTCTCCTGTGGCTAATTTGGCTTTGGTTTTTGTTTTTTTGTTTTGTTTGTTGGGTTTTTTTCCTCTCTGTGAGTTCTCTAGCTCCATGGAGTTGCTTGGTAAGTGGTCTTTGGCTGTCATTAGCCTTCATTCATGTGTGATTGAATTCTTAGGGAGGTTTAACTGATTGGGTAATTGATTTAAGTTAACTGTTAGTAAACTGTACCCCCAAAGCCTTTTTCTTTTTCTTTTTTTTTTTTTTTTTGTTTAATGGGGAGCAGTTACATGTTCTTAAAACGGTGACTGTATCTTTGAGAAAGAAAAAGAAGAATCTAGTTTCCTGTTAAGGAAGGTGCTGCTGCTTTTGCAGGAGGAAAAGCATGAAACAGAAACCCCAAAGACTATTCTGATTGGCCAGACTGGATTGCTAGGTGACACTATTTATGGGAAAGGAGATTGCAAGACATAGGGTTCCAGAAAAGAAAAAGTTAACTTCTGGTTACAGAGAAATGTGAGCGAATGAAATAATTTTCAGTTTTTAAGGGAAACTTCCTATTTTCTTTGGAAGAAGTATTCACACCTTGCAAACAGAGTGGGGTAAATCTGGGGTGGTTAGGGGTATTTTTAGTCCTGGCAGCCCTTCTTCATTGGGTAGCTCTTTGGAAGAGATTTTTCTGAATGCCTAACCCCCAAGAATAAAACAGGGACAGAAAGACCTTGATTCTTGTTTCTCTTGAGCTTTATAACTTTCCAGGTCACCCATGTCTTTGCCGGTGATGGAGTGTTAGATTACACCACAAAGGGCTTCTAGATTGCCATCACCTTGTTCCTCGACAGGCTGCATTTGCCGTCTCGTGACTTGGAAACCAAGTAGTAAAAGCAAAATGATGTTGAAAGGGCTAGTTCACATCCCTTAGGACTCCCACTCCTTTCATGGCTCAGAACATGCAAAAGATGTTACTAAACACTTAATTGACTTTTTAGACTGACCTTCACATGGGAGTTACTGAGTTGATCGATTAAAAATTAAAGGAAGACATAAAGGAATTTCCCAAGAAGCAGGTACTTTGCTACTCCTTACCTTCCTTACAGAAATGAACTGTGGGTCATACATCCTTTTTCAGACTGTCAGCGCTGTAGAGGGTAATGAAGTCATAGAATCACAAAAAGTTGGAATATCCAGTAGCAGGGGTCTTATCAAGGGCTCATGAACTGCTAGGTCCTTGATTCTCCTGGAATGATATGTCACATTCTGTGTATCGGAATTTTTTTTCTGGTAACAGGGTCTGTAGCTTTTATAACATTCTCAGAGGGCTTTGTGACACCATCCCTGAAGTTAAGAATTGCTGATCTGTCTGGTTACCCACAAACCTGGTGCTAGAATCCCTTCTGTGTCTGTGTCTTTCTTACCTTATGTCTCCCACTTTCTGTACTTCTTCGATGGAACTCATCCTAGTGTTTTTAGAGGCACCCATTTACTTCCCTTCTTAAAATATAAGTGTATTTATTTAGAATAAGGGTGATCCATGTACATGGAAAAAAGTTAGTATAAAAAAGCTATAAAATATTAAAACATGTTGTATACCATAAGTATATATAATTTTTATATGTCAATTTTTAAAAAGCTATAAAATGAAAAAGTTACTGGCCTACCCTAAATCCATTTAGCAGAGGTCTTTGATATTTTTATTACCTCTCCAGAACATTTTTATGCATATAAAAGTGTCTGGTTTTCAAAAACTTTATATTATATAAATTTCCAACATACACAAAAGTAGAAGAAATAGTATTAATATGACTAACTCCCATTACCCATCACTGAGCTTCAACGATTATCATTATGTTGCCAAACTTGTTTCATCTATACTTCCCCTTAACTAGTTTTTTTTTCCCTAGGTTTATTGAGGTATAATTTAATACCATAAAATCTCCCATTGTAAGTGTATAGTTCATTGGATTTTAGTAAATGTGTAGACTTGTGCAACCATCACCATAATGATACAGTGTTTTAGAATATTTCATTGCCCCAGCAAGTTTCCTTACAGTCAAGGGATTGACAGTTGCAATCAGTTCCTGCTCCCACAGCTAGCCAACCACTGATCTGCTGTCTCTATAGATTTGTCTTTTCTGGGCATTTCATGTAAGCAGAATCATACAGTGTACAGACTTTTTGCATTGGCTTCTTTTACTTAGCATAATGTTTTTGAGGTTCAGCCCTGTTGTAATGTATTGGTAGTTCATTCCTTTTCATTGCTGAATGGTATTTCATTGTATAGATGTACTACATTTTTTTAATTCACTAAGTGATGGGTGTTTGGAATGTTTATAATTTTGGACTATTGTGATTAAAGTTGCTATGAACATTCACATACAACTCTTTGTATAGACATGTCTTTTTCTCTTGGGTAAATGCCTAGAATTGGAAATACTATCCAGTATGGTAAGTTTATGTTTAACTTTTTAAGATACTGCCAAATTTTCTAAAGTGGCTGTACCATTTTACATCGCCACCAGTTTCTCCACATCCCGGTCTACACTTGTCATGCCATTCTAGGGGATATGTGGTGGTACCTCACAGTGGTTTTTGTTTGTATTTCCCTGTTAACACATAAACATTTTCTTATGTGCTTATTAGCCATTCTTATATCTTCTTTGGTGAAATGGTCTAAACAAATCTTTCATCCATTTTTTAATTGGATTGTCAGTCATTTTCTTATTAAGTTGTAAGTGCTCTTTATATATTCTAGATACAAGTCTTTTATCAGATACGTGATTTGCAAAGAATTTTCCTCTAGTTTGCAGCCTGCCTTTTCATTTTCTTAATGGCATCTTTGGAAGTGTAAAAGTTTTTAATTTTTATGAAATATAATTTATTCACATTTTTGTGGACTGAACATTTGGTGTTGTATCTAAGACATCTTTGCCTAACCCAGGATAACAAAGAGTTTCTCTTTTTTTTTTTTTCCCTATATGTTTTTTAGGTTTACCTTTTTTATTTAGGTCTATGATCCATTTTGACTTAATTTGTATATATGGTCTGAGGTTCCATGTGTATGTGGCTGCCAAATTGTCCAATCACCATTTGTTGAAAAGGCTGTCCTTTCCCTATTGAATTGCCTTGATACCTTTGTTGAAAATCAATTTGCTGTAAATATAAAGATTTATCTCTAGACTTTTAATTCTGTTCCATTAATCTATGTGCCTATCCTTACCATACGATCTTTATAATAAGTTTAGAAATTATGTAGTATAAATCCTCCAATTTTGTTTTTAAAGTTTAGATATTCTGGGTCCTTTGTATTTCCATATAAATTTTAGAGTCAATTTGTCAGTTTCTACAAAAAAGCCTGCTAGAATTTTGATAGAGATTGCATTGACTCTATAGATCAGTTTGGGGAGAATTGACATCCTAACTATATTGAGTCTTCCAATCCATTAACATGGAATGTCTCCCCAGTTACTTAGATTTTCTTTCATTTTTCTTAGCAATGTTTCATAACCTTCAATATATAAATGCTTTTTAAAAATTTGTTCCTATATAAGCCAGGCATGGTGGCTTATGCCTGTAATCCTAGTACTCTGGGAGGCTGAGGCAGGAGGATCACTTGAGCTCAGGAGTTCGAGACCAGCCTGAGCAATAGCGAGACCCGGTCTCTACTAAAAATAGAAAAATTAGCCAGGCGTCTTGTCATGCACCTGTAGTCCCATCTACTCGGGAGGCTGAGGCAGGAGGATTGCTTGAGCCCAGGAACTCGAGACCAGCCTAGACAACATAGCGAGACTCCATCTCTACAAAAAATTTAAAAATTAGCTGGAGCGTGGTAGCACATACCTATAGTCTTAGCACCTCGGGAGGCTGAGACAGGAGGATCACTTGAGCCCAGGAGTTCAAGGCTGTGGTGACCTATGATTATGCCATTGCACTCCAGCCTGGAAACAGAAGGAGACCCTGTCTCTAAAAAACTTTTTTAAAAAGTAGTTGGTGAACTATTTTCTGTACTGGTTAGAACATGGGCTTTGGGCTCAGATTGCCTGGTACAAACCCTGAGTCAGCCAGGTTAAACCCTGCTTAGTTGCCTCTCTGAGTCTCACTTTCCTCATCTATGAAATGGGAATAGTAAGAGTCCCTATCTCATAGGATTTTTGTAAAGATTGCGTTATTACATGAAAAGGACCTAGAAATTTGCTGAACACATAATCAGCATTCAGTAAATGTTAGCTACTTTATCAACATCATATTACAGTCTCATCTTATATTGCAGCTCTCCTGCTTGAAAAGAGCCTGCATGTTCCTCCACATTCTGGCTACATGGCCTTGGACAAGTTATGTTACCTCTGGGTCTCAGTTGGCAGGCATCTGCAAAAATAGTGACAAAAATCTCCCTGTAGTTGTAGTTGTGAGAATGGCACAAATCAGTGTAAAGTGCTTGGCACAACACAGGGACTCAGAAAGTGGTAAATGGAAGGAAGGGACCATGTCTGCCATAGTGCCTTGGACTTAGCAGGTGCTCAGTGACTCTGGCTTCTTGCTGCTGCTTAGTGTGCTTTTCCCGCTAGGTTATTTTCCTTATTGTTGTGTCTTTTGTTTTTGTTTTTTATGTGTGTGCTTGCTCCATTGGTTTGACAGGCAGGGATACTCACCACTATACTAACAAGGACGGTGGTCCATTGGTTTGAGACTTTGGAACAAACGTGTATTGAAGTCTTTCAGGATTTGCTTTTCATTCCTCTGCAAGCTGAGCTTCTCAGAGAGCCCTCGTGTTCCCCAGGGTGGTGTCTTTCGGCGAAGTCTGGAGGATTCTGTTTCAGTAGAAGGTAGAACTGAAGTAACTTCTTAGATTTAATTGGCTTGATAACCAGAGGAGATTGCAATCCTCTGCCCTGGCTTCAGATAACCTATCAGATAAGGCAAAAAGGTCTGGTGTCTGGCTTCCTAGGAGGAGAAATTCAGACCACATGTTGTTATAAGCAATCATACCTTACATTCAAGGGTAGTGGATTACTGGTTAATAAGTGTTGTCAGAAGTATGTTCTCTTTTGAGCTTCACTTCTACCATATGAGTCTGTCTTAATCAATGAGGACACAGAGCTCAGCAAAGTTGTGTTCCCAAAGCTGCACAGCTGAGGGGTAGGATCCAACTCCCTGCATTTATTTTGGGCCCCCAAGCTTATGCTTTCCCAAGTATATGACAGCTGCCCCCCTATTGATTGTCAGGATGTAGTTTTAAACCTAGTCAAAGGGAAATATAGACCCACTACCCTCCTTCTAAGAGGTTTGTATCATCTAGGATAAATACTTCTACCTGAGCAGTGGTTCTTTTCTCTGACTGCGCTTCAGGATATCTAGAGCAGTGATCCTTAAACTTTAACTTGGGGAACTTGCTGAGATGCAGGTTCGGATTCACTGTTCTAGGGCGGGGCCTGAGATTCTGCATCTCTAATAAGCTTCCAGGTAGTGGTAATGCTGCTCCCCACAGGACTCACTTTGAGCAGAAAGGACCTAGAGATCTTTTAAAAATACTGACACCAGGGCTCTATCTCTCAAAAGATTCTGACTTATAATTGGTTAGGATAACCAGTAATCTAGGATGAGACCTTGACATTGGTATTTTTTAAAGCTCCCCAGTGGATTGAGAACCACTATCCTAGACATACAAATATGGTTTAGGGGGTAGGTGTTCTCAGGGATTCTCAAACTAGGTCCTTGGACACATGGAAAAGTGGGAGGTGTCAAGAACTTAAATGTGAGGAATTTTTGTTTTTTATCAGATTCTCAAGGGGATACAGCAAAGACTAATATTAAACCTGTGTATGAGTAGATGGTTTCATATTTTTATAGATCAGAAGTTGGTTGGTGCTTATTATTAATTTGCTTGAGAGGGATTTGAGTTCCCCCATCAACAAAGCCAGACAGGCGATTAGTGCAGGTTAACTCACCATGAGGAGTGCTATAGTTGGAGCTTAAATGAGCACACATTTAAATATTTGCCACACAGCTTAAGCAGCAGTCTTTGAACATGTGTAGATGTGAAAGTTCATTTGGGTATTAGGTGATGGTTCCATTCTCTTCCTCTAGTGTCACCATAGAGATACTTAATAAAATGCCTTGAAAAGTAAGGAAGAAAGAGTCTAATTCTCTCTATGAGACTCTGAGGGCATTCTTTTTTTTTTTTTTTTTTAGACAGAGTTTCACTTTGTTGCCCAGGCTAGAGTGCTGTGGCGTCAGCCTAGCTCACAGCAACCTCAAACTCTTGGGCTTAAGCGATCCTACTGCCTCAGCCTCCCGAGTAGCTGAGACTACAGGCATGCGCCACCATGCCCGGTTAATTTTTTCTATATATATTTTAGTTGTCCATATAATTTCTTTCTATTTTTAGTAGAAATGGGGTCTCGCTCTTGCTCAGGCTGGTCTCGAACTCCTGACCTCGAGTGATCCTCCCACCTCGGCCTCCCAGAGTGCTAGGATTACAGGCGTGAGCCACCGCGCCCGGCCTGTAAGCTGAACTTCTGAATCGCTTTTGGTTGCCAACTTGAGTTATATTCAAAGATTCTAGCATATTGTGAAGATATCCTTTGCCATTTTTCATCTCTTGATCCTTCCTCTAAGATAAATTGGTTTGTAGTTTGTTGATAGTATCTTTGTGTGAGGATTGTCTGTTTTCTGCATTGTTTTTAAAAATTTCAGGTTTTTTTTTTTTAAACAACTTTTGGATGGCAGTTTATGCCAGTAATATAGGACTTGCCTTCATTATAGTTTGATTAACTAGAATTCAGGTGCAAAGGGGAATTAGAGGGGAAAAGAGGGCAGAGTTAATTTTTCCCATGTGAAGCACTCACATTCTAATGACTGACAAATGAGGGAGCAAAGGGTTCCAATGAGGGAGGGCCAGAATCTTCAGATAACTGGTCAAGTGGAGGAAATCTGATGGAGAGGAAATCAGATGCCGTGCCCAGCCTACAGTGGGTAGGCTTCCCATCACTATTCAGAGAGAATATATAGCAATATTAATCTATGGAGCAACGGTGCTAGGCATGGTACTGGGGATACAGTCCCTGCTCCCACAGAGATTACATTCAAGTGGAAGGGACATCAATACACAAGTAAACAAATACATATCAGACATGTCAAGTAGATGAGTCCATGAAGAGAAATAAAATATGGTAAGGGGCTGGAGACATGAGTAATTGGAGCCCTGAGTATGCTCTTCAAATAGGATGTCAATGAAGGCTTCTTGGAGGAAGTGACGTTAGAAACCCAAATGAAATAAGGACATAGATGAGCCATGCAGGTGTCTGTGGGAAGGGCATTCTGGCAGAGGGAACCATGAAGATGAAGGTCCTGAGAGGTGGAGAAGGGCTTCTTGTCAGGGGACAGCAAAGAGGCCTGTGTGGCTGGAGCTGAGTGAGGAGGAGAGTGGGAGGTGATGAGAGGCCAGAAGAGTTTTGGAGAAGCTCATGGGAAAATATATTGGTAACATAAAAGCTTCCTGACAAAGTGAGCCTGTTGCTGTAAGAAGAAATGGGAATTAATGGAATGTTGTGGACCTTTATTTCCCACTAGCTATCCTGGAGAGTGATACACCATAAAATGGTTAAAAGATTGATCCAGAAATGGGGAGACGTGGCTCCTGTTTGACAGACTTCCCTTTTGCCCAGATAGTAATTACTTGGCCTATTTTGTGGCTCATTCCAGAATTGTCTTGTGGTGCTCTTGGGGGCATTTGGGAGGCAACCTGTACGAGGTCCTCAGGCTCCAGGAGCAGAGGGCGACACTGGGTCAGGTAAAGCAGACATGCAGGTGGTGTGACTTGATCTGTCCCAGGGGATGTTCACTTCTTTCCCCCATTTCAACTGCTGCCTCTCTTCTTCCAAGCAGGATTGGCTGCCGTGGTCCTTGCTGCTTCTCTCTCTCTCGTGTGAATCTAGCGCCTTCTATGTCCCTGGGGTTGCGCCAATCAACTTCCACCAGAACGACCCTGTAGAGATCAAGGTAAGTGTGTTCCTGAGCTGTTGGAGCCTCTGCGCTAGGCAGCCGGGCTAGAGGACCATGGGGAGCTGTGCATGTCCATCCAGTTGTCCTGGGAGAAAGGGTTCACCGCATGCTGCACAGGCTGGAAGTCAAGTGTCCTAGAGTGTCTTCCAGAGTCCTGCGATTCTGAGAGCTCTACCCCTGCCTCTTCATCTCTCTCTCCCTGTACTTTTGGCTCTTCATGTCCTCTCCCCATTTCTAGTTCTTTCTCTGTCTCTGTGTGCTTGTGTACATGTGCATGTCTATCTCTTTCTCACTCTCACTTTTGCTCTTGAACATTCTTTTCTCTGTGTGTGTGTGTGTGTCCATGCCCATCTCTTTTTGCATCTCTGTTTTGTTCCACCTGCCTCCTCCTCTTTGGCATCTCTGCCTCCCTCTTTGATCTACTCTATCCTCCTCTCTGTTACCAGCTTTCTCTGCATAACTCATAGCATCTGCTCATATTGTTCATACATTGTAAACATCTCTCTTTCTTGGCAGTCAGACTTGTAACTTGCAAGAACAGTAATTAAAATAACATTTATCGAAGGTTATTTACATGCCAGGCATTATGCATGGCTTAGCTCAGGATGCCTTCCAAGAACCCTCTGAAGTGAATTCTATGTTTTATGGATTTCCTATACATTTTACAGATTAGGAAACTGAGGCCTAGGAAAATAAATCAACATGCTAAGGTCACATGGTGAGGAAGACATAGAGTTAGTCCAGAGCCCCATCTGTTAACCACTGCAGTAGCCTCTTCCCACTGCCTCTGCCAAAAGCCCCCCCAGAGCAAAGCTGTGGCAGAGGGGCTACGGGGGTTGCTCTGGCTTCCAGTCCTGCCTAGCTGAGGATGTGAGAAGAGAGAGAGTGGGAGGGAACATAAAGGTGGGATTCAGCTCTTTATAATATGGATTCTTTTCTGATTGTCCAGAGAGAAAATACTAAGAAACACGAAATTGTTATAACAGACAACTTTTTGGCCATTTTTTTCTCACGCAATTTGTGTAACACTTAATAGAGGTCCTTAATCTCTTAAATCTAACGTCCAGAAAGCTCTGAAATTCAAAGTTTTTCTAAGCTCGGTGGAGGCAAGAGCTGGCCTGAACTGAACATGAAGCTGTTTATTGACTTATCCCACTCAGTATGAATATTTTTGCATTTCTCTGTACAAATATCATTGAACATGAGGTACTGCTCCAGACCCAGCTGGGGGTGTTAGGAAACCTATGGTATGTGTACCACATTACCCTTCTAAAATCTGGAAAATTCCTAATTCCAAAGCAAGAGTTTTAAATAAGGGTTGTAGACCTGGATTCTAAAAATTATTTATACTTTTAAATGGAGTATGAGGAATGCTCAATAGTTCCTAAATAGTAAGACTAATTTTAGTTATATTTAGATTAAAATTTTATGTTTTGTAACATTTTGATGGGTTCTATACTATCTGTGGTTTGGGGGTTTCCTGCGATTACTACCGTTTCTAGTGTTATATCCTGTGTGCTTGCATCATTTCCTAAACATTCTCCGTCATCATCTTCTTAAACCTTAATGCTGCACAATATTTAATTAAATAAATATATCATGGTTTATTGATCAATTTCTCATTGTAGGGGCCTTTAGTTTTTTTATTTTCTGTCTTCTCTCATTCAGCAAACATCTAATGAGCACCTACTCTGTACTTAGCTCTAAGGCACTGGGGTTACAGAGGTGACTGAGGCACACATGGTCCTTGCCCTCATGGAGCTTAAGTCGTAGATTCTAGTGGGGGAAAGTGATCTTTAAAAAACAGGTAAACAAAATGATTATATCTTATCAGACATTCAGTGAAGGAAACAGAGCATTGAAGTAGAAAATGATGAGAGTTCCATTAGACATGCTGTTTAGGGCCGGACTCAGAGGTTGGGATTTCAGCTGAGACCTGAATGTGAGAAGAAGCCACATGTGCACAGAGTAGGGCAGAAGGAGCAGCAGGTTCAAAGCCTGGGTCAGAGCTTGACTGGCTCAAGGAACTGAAAAAGACCACTATGGTTATGAATCAGAAGTGAACTTCTTTGTTGTGTGTAAAGGCTTTTTTTTCCCTCATTGAAGTTATTTCCTTAGGAAAGATGCTCAGAAGTAAAAATATCAGGTCAAAGGATCGCAATATGTGCAAAATTCTGTATATTGAATTTGGTTGTGAGTTTAAACTAAATGTGTAATGCAATGTAAAACTAATGAAATGTGAAATAATTCAGAATTGTGGACAGTACAGTATATAGTATACTATAGTTATATCTGCTACAATTAGTTTACAAATAGTACACTATTACCAAGTGTACTAAAGATGTGTGGGTACCAGGGAGGATTATTGAGAGAGGATGATTGGTTTCTGCTGGATAGTAGAACAACAACCTCTCTTCTCCCACCAGGCCGTGAAGCTCACCAGCTCTCGAACCCAGCTACCTTATGAATACTACTCACTGCCCTTCTGCCACCCCGGCAAAATCACCTACAAGGCAGAGAATTTGGGTAAGTGCTGCTTTTACACTGCTGTCAACCTGTCCCCAAGGGGAACCCAGCATGGTTTTATAACAATAATAGCAGTTAGCCTTGCTATGTGCTGGGCACTATTATACATAGTTTATATACCTATTAGTTTATTTAAGCCTCATAATGGCCCTGAAGGGGTAGTTGCTGTGTTTATTCCCATTTTGCAGGTTCAGTGACTTGCCTCTGGTTATTCTGTTAATGGCTAAGCTGGGCTTTGAATCCAAGCAGTCAGGCTTTAGAGTTGGAGCACTTGGGTTCTACTCAGAGCAACTTTGTCTGGATTTCTAGATTTCCCCTCTCTGCTGGCTTTTGTCATCTGCTCTGCTTTTGATGGAAAGAGCGAGTGATTACCTCTGCCCTTAAAAGCAAGTAGAGAAGTCACCATAGTTCTTGCTAAGCTGTGCAAGACTTGCCTCAAATAATATGAGACACCCAGCACAGTGTCTGGCACAAGTATTCCATGAATAGTAGCCATTTTATTCTAATTTAAATAATTCTCCATTTGGTAGAATTTCGGGCTTAAAGGAAAAGGCATTTGGAGGCGTCTCTTCAGGACACAGTTATTAGTGCTTCTCCTGTGCCTGCCTCCATGTTAAGTCCTGGAGATAAAAGCATGGAAAGATGCTCTCCCCGAACTCAAGGAACTTAAGAGACTTTCTTCTTTTCTTATACCTTAGGAAGGAGAAAGGAGAGAGCAGGTCCCTGAAAGGGCTGCCTTCTCTGTTAGGGCTACCCATGGCACAGATGTTTCCAGAACCTCTAGCTGATAAATGTATCTCTGCCAGGTATTAGGGGTCCTGGACCAGCTGGAGGCAGGCCTTGGAACCAGTTTAACCAAAAGTGGGCTGCACCACCTCCCCCAAACACCAACTTTGCCTACATCTTGCCTTGTGGTATCAAACAGAGATTGGCCTCAGAGCCTGGGCTGGCTTCCTCTGACTGTGCAGTGGTGCAGCTTGTGACCCTGCCACTAACCTCCTCCTGCCTGCCATTCCCCTTCTTTCCTCTCCACACTGTGCTGTGCTCTAGCCACCTTGCCTTTGCCTGGGAAGCTGGACCCACTTGGTCCTCCAGGGTCCTGATACCAGGTCCCTCACAGCTGCTTCTCCCTTCCCCTGGGAGCTAGTGTGGATTCTTTGGCAGTCCAAGGCTCTGCAGTTAAGCATACTTCAGTGTGATACTGGATGATCTTAACCTCTCTGAACCTCTGCTGAATCTTGCATGAAGCTGGGGAATGTTCCTGCCTCATAGAAATGGAGACTTCTGTGTATAAACGTCATCCTGCCATATTGCATCTCGATCTGTCTTTGTGTAATATTTCCCTTCATCACCTAAGGGCTCTTTGACTCGACGGATTATGTCTTATATTCCTTTCTCAGCTTCTAGCCCAGGACCTAACACATAGTAGGCATTCAGGAAATGTTAATGTCCTACCTAAGTGGAGCAAAAACATCCTTAACTGAATGTCTATTGGATTGCAAGCCAATCATTGTAATGGAAAGATGTGAAAATGTAAAACTCTACATTATCATCATCACCATCACCACCACCACCACCACCACCACCACCACCATTAATGCTTGTAGGACTCTTCCTATGAGCTGAATACTATTCTAAGCATTTCTGTGCTTTAACTCATTTAATTCTCACAACAAACAACAACCCTGAGGTAGTTTCTCTTACTATCTCCTTATTACAGATAAGGGAAGTGAGGCACAAGGAGGTGCAGTCACTTGCCCCAGGTCACTCGGCTAGTAAATGGCAGAGCCCTAGGAACCGCCCCCATTAGGTGTGAATTTACCCATCCCCTTCTCCCCCCTCCGACCTGCCCAACATCCAATGAATGTTACTTCAGTATGTACACATAAGTTTTGATCGATTAGTACCAATGGTGAGTACATGAGGGGCACACTGCCTCCCGGTCCTCATCCGCACTTAAGCATCACACTCTGTGCACTATCTTCCGTGAGTCTTATAGTAACTCCATAGCTGAGTATGATCATCCTCATTTCATAGTAGAGGGAACAGCAACTTCAAGGGTTTGAAAGACTCGTTCAGGCCAGTAGGTGCAAGAATTGAGATATAACCCAGGTTTTTTGACTCTAAAGCCAGAGTTCTTTCTCTGGTCCTGGGCTGCCTTCTCCAGAAAGGCTCATTTGGGCTGTCCGAGGGCAGTGCTCATGGTTGTCACATGAATGGAGATTCGTGTCATGGTGTGTGCATTGGAGCAGCTGTGGCACATGATCTAGAGTACTACATCAGGCTCTCTTAGAGGGTCCACATTCATGACTTCTTGCTCGTTGTTAAAAGGAATACTTCCGTATTAGAAAAGAGCCATTCCTGACCAGTATGTCCTCTTTCTTGGGTTAAATTTAATTTCTAAATATCAAGAAGTGATACCACCTTACTTGATCTGCAGCCCTGTTCCCCTCTCAATGGTTGTTTCTCTCCTCAAGCAAGATCCTTGTTGACCAGAAAAGAAGTGGGCAGGAGGACGTGGGGTAGAGGAAGGAACCCAGGGGTTTAGCATTACCACAGCCCCTCATATGGTCATGGCCAAGCCACCATCCCCCTGTCATCCTCAGCTTTGTCATCTGTGAAATACATTTCAGCAGTGGGCTATGCAGATGTCTTACCGTGTCCTTGCTCTTAACTGGCCAGTCCATGCCTGGGTTTTGCATGCTCACCTACACTGTCAGGCTTCCCAAACAGGGCAGAGGTGGAAGAGGCCTTCATCCAGGCCCCTCCTGGGTGGCCTCATCCACACTTTTTTTTTTAATTTTAGAAATATTTATTTATGCAAAGCTTGATTTGATTATACTGGTGAGCCTATAGAAAGTTCTATTCAAAATTATTTTTAAAAATAGTATTTCTGGGGACCGGGCGCGGTGGCTCACGCCTGTAATCCTAGCACTTGGGAGGCCGAGGCGAGCGGATTGTTTGAGCTCAGGAGTTCGAGACCAGCCTGAGCAAGAGCGAGAC
>CM052436.1:184775361-184827658 GCA_028533085.1 Varecia variegata | reverse complement strand
ATCTGGCCAACTAAAATATATATATAGAAAAAATTAGCCGGGTATGGTGGCGCATGCCTGTAGTCCCAGCTACTCGGGAGGCTGAGGCAGTAGGATCGCTTAAGCCCAGGAGTTTGAGGTTGCTGTGAGCTAGGCTGACGCCACGGCACTCACTCTAGCCCGGGCAACAAAGCGAGACTCTGTCTCAAAAAAAAAAAAAAAAAATAGTATTTCTGAAAAAATAAAATAACAGTTACACAATGTTTACATAATGTATAGTAAAGCAAATTTTTAAATTTGGCTCTCAGCATCAAAAGATAACAAAGGCAGAATAATTCTTCTTGGTGTGATAGTCACAAAATCACTTCTTACCTGTATATGTTTGTGATAACCTGTCCCTGGCATATTTCAGAGATAAAGGTTTCTCCCCCCAATATGGTTATTTGGAATTTGTTATGAACTTTACTGGCAGCTTCTTCAAATTTTAAAGTTATGATTAATAATTTTGTTGAAATTATTGATTGAATTTTCTCTGCATACACAAATATTTTTGATAGTTCAATTTTTATGTATATTATTTATAGTCTTTTTTAAAGAATTCATTTGTAGAATGTATTTTTTTTTAATTTCAGAATATTACAGGGGTACAAATGCTTTGGTTACATATTAATAAATTGCTTTTTCACTGCCTGAGTCAGAGCTACAAGTGTGCCTATCCCCCAGACAGCACGCACCACCCCCATTAGGTGTGAATTTACCCATCCCTATCTCCCCCCTCCCACCTGCCCTACACCCAGTGAATGTTACTTCCACACATGCACATAAGTTTTGATCGATTAGTACCAATTTAATGGTGAGTACATGGGGGGCGGACTGCCTCCCTGTCCTCATCCACACTTGAAACATCTCTTGCCGGGGCTTCTGTTATGCACAGCTGAGTGCCGCCTTCTACAGCAGCATAGCCTATGGCCCTGCCACTTACCTTCTGTGTGCCAACAACTCACAACTTCTACCTCTGCCCTGACCTCTCCTCTGAGCCTTAAATCTTGATATCTAACTGCCCACTTGACGTGTCAAAACTGAAAATGCCTTCCATCTAAATTTGCTGTTCTCTGTTTTCCCACCTAGAACCTGGTTGTAGAAATCTCACTGTATTCCTAACATGCACCATCCTCACTCATCCTTTGTATCCAGTCAGCACCAGATCCCCTAGATTTCACCTCCTCAGTAGCTCCTGAGTCTGTGTCCTCTGCTCCACCCTCACTACCCTCTGTTCCAGCCACCAGCATCACTCATTTGCATGACTGACTGCCATCACCCCCAGCCAGTTCTTTGCTTCCTCTGTTTTCTTCACAAAACAGCCACAGCCACCTTTCTGTCACCAGAATCAGATAAGTCTTCCCCCACCCCAGTCATTGGCTTTTGTTGCTTTCTAGGTAAAGATCAAACTATGTGTGGCCCTCTGAGGACCAGCTCTGACCCACCTCTCCAGCTCACCCAGTCATTCTCCCCAGCTGTCTGCATTGCAGCCACACAGGCCTCTCAAGTTTACTGCTCCCCCAACCTGTACCCCCACGGGGCCTTTGCACATACTGTTCCTTCTGTCTAGAATGTTCTTCCCCTATCTCTTGGTCTCGTCAACTTTTTCTCTTCCTGTAGAGCTCACTTCAAGTACCATTTCCTCAGGGAAGCTTTCTTAGACCTACTCCCCCATGTCTACAGCAATTTATACCATAAATTCTCATTTTGTTGATTATTTAATCAAAGTCTGTCTTTTCACTAGACCATAAGCTCTATGAGCGTGTCTGTTCAAATTTGTATCTTCAGGGCCTGGTGTGTAGTGGGTCCCCAGTACATGTTGGTGAGGGAATGAATGAGTGACTAGATGACTAGGCAGAGAGTGCCGTAGGAAGTGGATTCATACTGATGGGCAAGTGTTAGACCAAGTGCATGTGGAGGCATCAGTCCTGGCTCTGGTTGGTCTCCTTCGGCTTGCCCCAGTGTCACATCATCACAGTAGAATCCATTGTTCAAGGGCTCAGAATGAAAGCACCCCTGGGTTTAGTTGACAGTCTCTAACTGCTCAGTTCCTGTTAGCATGAGGTCTGGCAGCAGGTTACTCTGAAGCAACAGGCACACAAGGGGCATGTCAGTTTGTTAAGTAAAAAGATGTTTTGCATAAAAACCTCAGGTGCTGGATTCACCTTGCTTCCTTCCCTGCCTAAACCAGGATCTAAAGACACAGGGATAAACAGGAAACAATCTCCCCTTAAAGAGTAGGGTAGATTGTTAGAGAGCTAGAAACATAAATATATCAGAATATCATACAAAGGAACATCATTGACATATGAAAAGGTACTAATGATAAAATTAGTGTTGGTTGCTTGTCTGCTCTGTGCCTAGTAGTTTACTTAGATTAACTCCTTTATTTCTCACTGTAACCCTGTGAGGTGGGTATTATTATCCCATTTTACAGATGAGGACATTGAGGCCCAGTGAGGTTGAGTGACTTCCCGAGACTGCTAAGCTAGTACGTGGCAGAGGCAGGGTGCAGTAGCAGGTGGTCTGGAGTTGGAGCCTTCTCTCTTCACTGCCTGATGCTGCCTCAGCACAGAGGGAAATCAGAGGAGGAAGTGACAAGCTTGTCCTGAAGGAGTCAGGAAGGACTTGCCAGAGAGAGTGAAATGGAAGCTGAGTTTGCAACCAGGAGGATGGGTCAGGGAATGGCAATCCAGGCAAAGGAAGTGACTGAGGCCCAGCCGCATGGAAGGGTATGATATGTCTGATGAGTACTGAGGGGTCCAGTGGTACTAGAGCACAAAGGAAGAGGGGCAGGCGACAGATGGGGGTTAGCTGGGCCAGCTAGACTTGAACAGATGGGAAGGGCATTGACTGCCAGGCTTGGGTACTGCTGAAGTCCTTGGAAGTCCATTTTTGTCCTGCATCTCTGTGACTCTGCTGACCTCAGCAACCTCAGGGCTGAAGCTCTGAGCTTGGATCTGTCTCTCTTACGGCAGGAGAGGTGCTGAGAGGGGATCGGATTGTCAACACCCCTTTCCAGGTTCTCATGAACAGTGAGAAGAAGTGTGAAGTTCTGTGTGGCCAGTCCAACAAGCCCGTGACCCTGACGGTGGAGGAGAGCCGGCTCGTGGCCGAGCGGATCACAGAAGACTACTATGTCCACCTGTAAGTTGTCCTCTGCTCCCTACTGGCCTCAGATTCACATAGGGGAGGGCACTGATGGGAGAGGCAGTGCAGAGGGACTGAGCGGGGCCTTGGGTTTCCAGCATTGCTGACAACCTGCCTGTGGCCACCCGGCTGGAGCTCTACTCCAACCGAGACAGCGATGACAAGAAGAAGGAAAAAGATGTGCAGTTTGAACATGGCTACCGGCTCGGCTTCACGGATGTCAACAAGGTATAGTGTCTTTGGCGTGCTCACAGGGCTGGGGAGCCACACCTCACGAGTCAGGAGCACTGAGGGCCACAGAGAAGGGGGAAATATTCAGCTATAGGCTTGTAACAGAAAATATGGGGATCGCCAAGGCAGGTTTCTCCCCATGCCCCTGAGTATGATGGTCTGTTGGAGGTCTGAGTGCTCTGGGCAAGGCCCTGGTAGATGCTGCAAGGAGGTGAAGGCACAGCCTCTAAAAAGTCAGATTCCTTTTATAAGATTAAAACAAAAAAGAAATCTGACACTTCATTGGTATGTAGGAGAGAGGGCTAAGTTGTGGTCAAGAGCATGCGGTCTCCCAGGGTTTAAATCCTTCCTCCACCAGTTGCTGGTTATCTGAGCGACCTTTAGCCTGTGATTCCTTATCTGTAAAATGTATATAATAAGGATGGCCACCTTCTGGGGTTGTTATGCAGAGAAAATCAGATTGTGTGAGCACTTCACAGCACAGCCACTGAGAACAAGCTAATAATGGTGATGGTAACTGTGATTCTCTTTACTTATCTTTCTGATTTTCTGAACTGAGCACATATTACGTAGGGAATAAAAGACAAAAACATTTCTTTTGAAGCACAGCCCATCCTGCAAGGGCTTCTGTCCTAACTGGGAAGAGAACTGACAGTGTAAGACCCTGGATCTTAATTACCAATTGCCTTCCACTGACTGTTAATGCCAGTGGAGTTCAGAGGGAGCTCATTGTGCATTCAGGTTGTCACAGAGGAGGTGGGCCTTGAAAATAGGTAGGCTTTTGCAGAATGGAGTTGGGGTGGCATTCTAGTTGGAGTGAATATGGTAAACAGAGATGTAAGGTAGGGAGAGTCTGGGAGGCCAGTGAGCTCATGTGACTTAGAAGAAGATGACAGCCAGGCATATTAGGGTCAGATGGTAGAAGGCCTTGAATGCCTGGCTAAGAGAATTGGGCTTTTATCTGTGAAGCTCCAGGGAGCCCTCGAGGGTTTCTGAGCAGGGCAGTGATAAGAGGAGAACAGTGTTGTTGGAAGGTTGGTACAGTCAGGCATGCTGAGTGAGGGGAGGGACCTGACACCTGGGTAGTCTCCCTGAGTGACTTTCTGATTGTCTCTTGCTATTAGTTGTTTCGTTCTCTGTTGCTCCGTTTTAGATCTACCTGCACAATCACCTCTCATTCATCCTTTACTACCACCGGGAGGACATGGAAGAGGACCAGGAGCACACATACCGTGTCGTCCGCTTCGAGGTGATTCCCCAGAGCATCAGGCTGGAGGGTGAGTGGGGAGGTGTGACCAGAGGGGCAGGGCTGGATGGGCCTGGGCTTCCATACCCAGGGTCTTTTCACGCCCCATGCTCCCCAGCTGGCTAACAGGCTCAGGTGTGGTGTACGGGTCCAGCCGAGGTAGAGTCATGGTATCCTGTTAGAGAAGGTGGGGTCGAGGGGAAAGCTGGCAATCTGATGTCTGCTGTGGCACAGACTGGGTACCTTATTAGTTTTCCCTTTCCCAGCAACCACAGGAAGTGTAGGTATGTAGTGATAATAGCTGAGAAACCAGAGGCTCAGAGAGGTTAGTGACTTGGCCAAGACCAAACAGCAAGTTGGGGGCTTGGTGGAGCCTCTTCCCAAGAACTAACCAGCTCATTCTGGATTGAAGAACAAGGGGCGAGGACCCAGACAGCTGCTGGGCAGCAGGTTTCTTTGTTTCTATCCCTCTGTGGGAGTGATTGGCATAGACCAGAATTTGCCCCGGATCAGCCATTGTTCTGCCATTTGAGAGCCCAGCTTAGCCCTGCTGGGCCTCACAGGACCTGGTCCAGCACCACCTCACCTGCCAGCCCTCACTCACCACAGCGTGCTCTCCAGTTAAGCAGCAGGCCCAGCCTTTTGTCCACGGTGGTGGTTTTCTGGCCTTTTTTTTTTTTTTTTCAAGCTGTAGAACCTACTTTTCAAACAAAATTGGACACAGAAGTCTGAAACATAGATCCGGTACTTTAACAGCACCGTACTTCATCCCCTGCTATGCGTGTCCTGAGCACGGTTCTACATTTGTGTACATGACAGTTTTGAGATCATCTACTCCCCCACCAGCTCTTTTAGAGCTTAGAGTCTCAGTCTCCTTTGCTCACCATTTTATCTCCAGCACTCAGCACAGTACCTGGCACATAGTTGGTGCTTATTAGAGTTGGTTGAATGAATGGACAGATGACAGGATGAAAAAATGAGGAAATGAATGGAGAAAGCATCTGAGTGATTGAATTACTAAAATGCTGGGACTTTGGAGGTGAACTAAGTGAGTAAACATGACGGAATGAATCAGTATTATTTTGTGTGTTAAATGGGACTGACTGAATAAGTCAGTGTTTGAGTTTAGTGAAGGGAGACTGATTGACTAAAGGAGGGACCCAGACTCAGGCCTCTGTGCAGTCCCTAGGCCTTTGGAAGGTCAGGGCCCTGGGGAATATAATTTTTGTTATTGGTGGGTTTTTGTTTTGTTTTGTTTTGTTTTGTTTTTTAGAGACATGGTCTCGCTGCATCACCCAGGCTGGAGTGCAGTGGCATCATCATAGCTCACTGTTGCCTCAAACTCCTGGGCTCAAGCGATCCTCCTGACTCAGCCTCCCGAGTAGCTGGGACTACAGGCACGCCACCATGCCCAGCTAATTTTTCTTATTTTTTGTAGAAACAGGCTCTCACTGTGTTGCCCAGGCTGGTCTTAAACTCCTGGCCTCAAGTGAAACTCCCACCTTGGCTTCCCAAAGTGCTGGGATTATAGGCATGAGCCACCGAGACTAGCCTAATTTTTAGAATCCATTTTTGCCCACTGCTCCCAGCCTCCACTCAGACCCTAGAGGCCAGGGTCCCAGCAGCAGGCAGCCTGAACCCTGGAACAACCCTTGGGTAGTGGCACTGGCCGACAGGAACAGACTGAGTCTCTGTCTCTCACAGATCTCAAAGCAGATGAGAAGAGTTCATGCACCCTGCCCGAAGGTACCAATTCCTCACCCCAAGAAATTGACCCCACCAAGGAGAATCAGCTGTACTTCACCTACTCTGTACACTGGGAGGTGAGTGGGGCTGGACCTCACGGGCAAGGGAGGAGGGTTCTGGTCTGGGCCAGGATGCTCCAGCAGAGACCTGACTCTGCATGCTTCCTCCCAACTGCCAGGAAAGTGACATCAAATGGGCCTCTCGCTGGGACACTTACTTGACCATGAGTGACGTGCAGATCCACTGGTTTTCTATCATTAACTCCGTTGTGGTGGTCTTCTTCCTGTCAGGTGAGAGACCTGTGGGTTGAAGGGTGCAGAGGATGGGTTTGGGGTTGAGTGACTGAGGCATCTACCTGCACGTGCATGCATTCACTGATCCAATAAGACTTTGATTTTGCTCGTTCTGTGCCAGGCACTGTGCCAGATGCTGGGGATATGGTGTTGAACAAGCCCACCCCAGTCTCTGCCTTCACAGAGTCTGTATTCTAGTGGTGGAGAGAAATAAAAAAGCAAGTAAATAGTGGAGTTCCATATAGGGATAAGTGCTATGAAGCAGATAAACAGGGTGACCAAGTACGTAACAGTTGAGGAAAGGGTGAATGCTGCTTTAGGGAAGGTCTCTCTGAACGAGGAGGAAGAACCATCCTTCAGAGACCCAGGTGAAGACTGTTCCGATGAGGGTCACGCCCCTGCAGTGAGACAAGCTTGGCAAGACGTTGGATGGCGAGAGGGTGGTGGGCAGAGGTGGAATGACACTGATTGTTTCAATATCACGTGAGAAGTGAAGATAATGCTAGCTACTGTTTATTGAACACACTTACTAAGGGGCCAGCCGCTGTCCTAAGCACTGTACAAACACCTCAATCCTTGAAGCCTCATGAGCTAAGCCTAAAAACATTAAGTGAGCTCAAGGTCATGCGGCCCATTCTCCTAACCACTACATTGCTGCCTAGAGAGGGAAATAGGGAAATAAAATGGAGGTGGGGGATTTCTGAATTTTTGGGGGTACTGAGAATTGAAGATGTCCCCAGTGAGTCTTGAAGCATGAATATGAGTCAGTTAGGGCAGGGTGGGGCATTCAGACAAAAGGAATAGCCTGGGCAAAGGCATGGAGGTAAGAGAGCCACGAGGCTGTGAACCAGTATGTGGCGAAAAGCAGCAAATAACCAGAGGTGGAGTGACAAGTGAGCCTGGGAGAGATGAGGCTGGAGAAGTTGGCAGGATCAAGCCACGGAAGAGCTGGGATGCTCTTTAGAACAAAAAGCAGTATCCTTTGATGACCCCCGACCATCCCAGTGGCACTTCCTTTCCCCAGCCCAGGCAGTGTCCCTCTGTGCACCCTTCCCTTGGTGGAGTGCACAGCTGGAGTGGAGGACCTAGAAGAGGACCTGAGGTCCTGGATAGCCAGTTCCTACTGGAACAAGCCATGCATGCCAGCAAAACACCAAGCCCAGGAGGGCATGGGGCACAGAGGATTACTGGCAGTGCCAACAACTCTTCCTCCCCACCCCCGCCTGTTTCAGGCATCCTGAGTATGATCATCATTCGGACCCTCCGGAAGGACATCGCCAACTACAACAAGGAGGATGACATTGTACGAGGTCTTGGCTGGGGAGGGATGGACTTGGAGAGGGAGGGCAGTCTAGCAGTAGGGCGCTGGGCCTACCAGACCAGGAGGGGTGTGTGTGTCTGTTATCACTCACAGAGGAAACCTCATGAAGGTGAAAAGGAGAAAAAATTTTTAATCACCCAAAATGATGAGGGTGAGCTTTCTAATTTCCAAGCATAAAAGCAGTGGAAGAAATCACAGAAAGAAAAGTTGATTGATTGACATTAATATTTTAAAAACTATTCTGCCTGTCAGATACATAGACAAAACAGAAAAAGGAAGTGGCAAAACAATATTTACAACAAACTTGAAGAAAGTAGTATAGTTGAAAGAATTTGTATAAAATCTGTTTAGGAAAAAAAAACCCGAAACCTAAAGTCTCTAATGTAATGACGAACAGAAAGTTTATAGACAAGGAACTACACATGGCACATAAGCATGTGAAAAACTGTTTTTACCTCAGGAATAACCCCTGAAAATGCAGGTTCAAATAATCATAAGACCATTTTGGACCATCAAATTAGCACAGGTTTTTTTTTTTTAATAGTACTAATTGTTGGCAAGGTTAACGTGAGATAAGCACCTTCCCATACCACCCATGGAAGTGTAAATTGGTAGTTTTCTGAAAAGCGATTGGTGGTACATATCAAGAACTGTAAAACAGGCAACTTGCTTTGACACAGAAATTATTTTAGAATTTTCCTAAGGAAATACTGAAAAACACAAAGATTTGGTCTAGAAATACTTACTGCAGCTTTGAAATATAATTTCAAAGAGTATTTATTGACATAAGGAAATGCTCATAAATATCAACTGAAAATAACAAAAGTACTCAGTATGATCCCAATTTCATTGTTTAAAACATACATACAAATGTATACATACATAAAAGACTAAAGGAAATATATCAATACAGCAATATCCTTAAGTGGGAGTATAAATCATTTTTAACACCTTTCTGTTTAAATTTTTTCCATAATATTTATTGCTTTTTGTTCATTTGAATTTCATGTCATATACCAAAATTTTTTTACTTTTTATTATACAAATAAGAATACTTAATTTCTTTTATAATCAGAAAAAAAACAAATTACTTCTAAATCTCACCATCCAAGAACTATTACAATTAACATTTTATTGTGTTGATGTGTTACATTATTTTCCTGTACACTCGGTTTGTGGAATTTGGGGAGATTTTCCTTTATGCAGCTACCAGTGTCGTGTTTGTGGCCTCCCATCACTTGCACTCCTGTGTCAGAGCAGAGCTGGTTGATAGCTGAGGGAGCCTGGGTTCTTGGGGGTGGTCCTTGGAGAAGCTGCCTCCAGCCTCACTCTCTGGCCCTTTGCTGCAGGAAGATACCATGGAGGAGTCGGGGTGGAAGCTGGTGCATGGTGACGTCTTCAGGCCCCCCCAGTACCCCATGATCCTCAGCTCCCTGTTGGGCTCAGGCATTCAGCTCTTCTGTATGATCCTCATTGTCATCTGTGAGTGGGCTCAGCGGGGCTGGGTATGGGGGACATGGCCGCCTCTTCCATGTGCCTCAAGGAGAGGAGGGTGGGCTTCCCTCCCTGGAGAAGGGGGCCAAGCTCTCGGCACCAGGTGGATATATCAGTATGTCCGGGCCAGACAGCTGTCCACCCCAGCAATAGCCCTCGCCCAGGACCATTTACCTGCTGGGCTCCTTCCCAGCACCGTTTGCAGAGCCCACCATGTCCACTCCATCAGGGAAGCCACACGTCACTGCTGTGAGATGGGCCTTTTGTAGTCAGAGGGTAAGTGACTTACCCAAAGTCAGTACCAGGATCAGGACTGGAATCAGGTCTTTTTTTTAATCTGAGAAAAACCCACTAATATATAGTAGTTTCAGATAGCTCTGGAGTCAGTCTTCCTAGATTTATATCTCAGCCTCATGCATCCAAGCTTTGTGACCTTGGAGAGGCCATTTAACCTCTGTGAGCCTCAGTTTCCTTGTCTGAGAAAAGGGGGAAACTGATCACCACCTTGCAGAGTTGACAAGGCAGAATCAGTGAGGTGACATTTGTGGTGCACTCAGCCCAGGGCCTGGCTTGTTGCAAGTGCTCTGTGGACTGGAAGCTTCAGAGAAGATTTGGCCAGGCATAGCCCAGCAGCTGCTCCACCCCTCTGAGCCCCAGCTAAGACCGGTCTTCTCCTGTAGAGGGAAAGGGACTGTGCTGTTGAGGAGGCCAAGGGAGAAGGGAGCCTCATTTAGCCCCCTCTGCCCAGTGTCTTGGTCAGCCTGTGCAAGATGGGGCTGGGGACCTGGCAATCAGCCCCCCTGACTTTCTCTGCCCTGCCCTCCCTCCCTCCGCAGTTGTGGCCATGCTGGGGATGCTGTCACCCTCTAGCCGGGGAGCTCTCATGACCACAGCCTGCTTCCTCTTCATGTTCATGGGGTAGGTGTGTCTGAGTGGGCTCCTGGGGGCTGGCACAAGTCTCCTTCACGCCAGCTAACAGGTCCCTTTGGTGTGAATCCCTGCCATTTCTCCACAGAGTGTTTGGTGGATTTTCTGCCGGCCGTCTGTACCGCACTCTAAAAGGCCATCGCTGGAAGAAAGGAGCCTTCTGTGTAAGTGTTCTAAACCTCCTGCTGTTTGGTGGGGAGCTAACAAGCTTCTTCCTGGGTGGCTCAGGAAGAGTGTAGGCAGGCGCTGGTGGGGATTTTGGGGCCAAAGTCTAAGCAGCAGCATTATGTGGCAGGAGGAGCACAGGCCCCAGGGCTCAGGAATATGGAGCTTTCACCCGCAGTCTTGGAGCAAGACCTCTTAGGGCCTTAACTCCCCATCTGTAAAATGCAGGATTTGAATTTAGGTGATTTTTAACCTACATTGTCCAATGGCTTGAGCAAGAGAAGAAGTTAGGGGTTCAGAATAGCAGGATTTAGAACAGCAGGGCTGCTGGGAGACACCCTGCCCAACAGAGTAAAGAGGGACTTGCCAGCCAAAGACAGAAGAGGCCAGGCCCACGTTAACTGTCAGCCTGTGCACCAGACTTTGGTGCCTCCACTCTTCCGTGAGGACAGCTCCTGCCCTTCTCTGTCCTCATGGGGATTAGGAGAGATCTTAGCAACAGAAAAGACCATAGAAACCAGAGGAGTCTGGGGGTCGACCTCACCTCCCAGGGACCCCTGAGCTGCTTCTCCCAGAGCCAGTGAATCCCTTAGAGGACCAGGGACACCCTTGGGTGCCCACACTCAGAGGAGCCTCTAGGGCCAGCACTCTGAAACATGCTCACAGCTGTTGAAAGCGCCAGGGGAGCGCGGGCTGTGTTGGTTCTGGCTGCCAGGCCTCAGGCACAGAGTAAGGCCGCAGTAAAGAAGAGCTGTGATGGTGATTGCTCTGGAAGCATCAAAGAACGGTTCCCACGTTCTTGATGATTCAAGCATTTTTCTTAGGCCACTGTGCGCCAAGAGCCAGGGATCTAGAGAGGAATAAAATCCACCACTCCCCTCTCCCGATGAGAGTCTTTCCTGGTAAAGTCTCCCTCCAGACACCCTCCATGCTCTCCCTCGACAGGTCCTGAACCAAACCCAGTCTCTTCCCCCGTGCGTCTCATGGCCCCATGATTCATCCAGACGCCTAGGCCAGAAACCCGAGAAGCTGCCTGTTCTCCTTCTCCTCCCTCATGCCTCACCTCTTCTTAGACATAAAGTGTCGCAGGTTTTCCTGCCAAATGATCCACAAATCCCCTCCTATCTCTCCATTTCTGAGGCTCTGGCCCGGGTTGAGGCTTCTTGCCTCTCACTCGGACCGTGTCCATGGTCTCCCCACAAGATTCTGCCCTCCCTCCACAGCTGGGCCTCTGTCACAGCCCGCTGCAATGTGGGTGCCCAACTGCCTTCTCTCCTCTGCCCTGGCCTGTGCCATCCCTCTGCCTGGGCCACGCCACCCCTCACCCTCCTCTCCTGGTTGGTGTCGCCTCATCCTTTAAGTCTTAGCTCCAGCATCACTCCTCTGGAGGCTGCTGCCTCCCCTGATTCTGCCTTCAGTGTCCTCCTTGGTGCTCCAGAGGAGCTGGGCAGGGCCTTGGTAAAAGCTAAGTAGTACTTGGCAGAGTGAAGCAGTGCTATGTATGTTGTTCTCCATGTATGGGTCTGCCTTTTTTCCTGTTCGTACCCCTGGTGTCTAGCACAGTGCCCACTCAATAAATTTCAGCCAGGAAGGCAGAGGAGGAGGAAGTCTCTGCCACACAGCAGAGTAAAACAGGAACACAAAGGAAGGGAGGTAGTGACACGTGAGCTGGACCTTAAAGAGGAGGATTTCACACGGAAGCAGCCAGCATAGGGGCCTCAGGTTCTGGAATCACCAATCCTGGCTCTGTTCTTTCCTTGGTTGATAACTTTGACTAGCACCTGAGCCTCAGTTTCCCCATCTCTCCAATGGGGATTGCTGCATCTACCTGTCAGAGTTGTTGTATAGGTGGAAAGAGACTTCACGGAAGGCCCGTGGTACAGTGCTAGCACTCGGGGGGCAGATACCCTCAAGTGTCGATGGCCTATGGAAAGGCCCAGGGATAGGAACATGCAGAAGCAGTGACCAGTTGCTGGATACAAGGGGTGGTGGGCCAAAGATGGAACTGGCAGTGGAGGATGAGAGCCAGGTTGCAGAGGGCCTTCGTCATTGTGGTCACTGACCCACCTGGATGCTCAGGCTGCCTCAGTGGTCTCTGGCCTGGTAGTCACTGCATGGCAAGGAGGCAGCTCAACTGTAAGTCTGGGGCTTTGGTTCCCTGTGCCTGGACCCCGGCCCAAGAGATTCTGACTGAGTACACCACAGCAGGTCAAGAGCATGGGCCCAAGTTTGTACCTTGCTCCCCCCTCAACAGACTGTGTGAGTTTGTGGGGAGAGGTATTTAACATTGCTGGGCCTCAGTGTCCTCATTAAAAGGAATAATGTTAGTCCTCCCCTTCTAGACCTGCAGCGAGGATTATGAGATGATGTATGCAAAGCCCAGCGTCTGCCATCCCCAAGGCTCAGTTAAAGCCTAACCATCATTCTAGGTGGTTTGGCTGGGGGCCCAGACATATATGTTTGTGAAGTTTTATTCTTTCACTTATTCAACAAATATATATTGAATAGCTACTGCGTTCTAAGTGAGGGGAGTACGTTAGAGAAAAAACTGGACATGTACTTCCCAAGGAGCTCACGGTCTATCGGGGATACGCAGACATTGATCGGGTAGCAAAAATACACAATTACAAACTGGGATGAGAGCAAGGAAGGGGCAATTTCAGAGACCTAAGAGGGCATAGAACAGGGAGTCTGCATAGTCTGAGAGTCAGGGAATACTTTCTAGAAGGAATGATACTTGAGCTGAGTCCAGAGGACAAGGAGGGGTTGAGAACTTCTTCCCCACCCTGGGACGGGGGAGCTCTCTGGATGCAGCTCCTCAGCCCGGCCCCTCTTGCTCGCAGACGGCAACACTCTACCCTGGCGTGGTTTTTGGCATCTGCTTCGTATTGAATTGCTTCATCTGGGGAAAGCACTCATCAGGAGCGGTAAGTGCCCTCCCTCCCCAGCAAGAGAGGGCCAGCTGTGCTCAGTCCCACTCCCAAAGGCCACTTCCTGCTATTCCCTTCCCTTTTCTGAGTCCCCAAAGTTCTGTTCCCAGCCCTGGGGGCTGAGGGCTGGCAGGGGTTTCCCCAGCGCCACCCATCGTCTGCCCATGCCCTGGCCCTGGCCTTCCTATGGGCTCTTTCAGACAATTGCCAAAGTTCACTTCTCTAAAGGGAGGTTCCACAGTCCAGGGGCCAACTGGGGAATTTCCCTTTGTCTTAACCAAGAGAGAGCTGCCTCGTGTGAGGATATCCCAAAATAGGGCTGTCCTCCTCAGCATTCCTGCCCCCCAGCACCAGCCTCTGCAGGTAGAGGCAGAGAGGAAGGGGAGGGTAACGTTGTCCTATCCTTTGAGTGGAGATCCCACCAGCCCCAGTCCAGTATGTTGCTAGCAGCTGCCCAGAGCTCATTGAGTAGGATTTTGAGCTCAGTTGGGGTTGGGGGATGGAGTCTCCATCAATTAGCAGGCCTGCGGTAGAGTTGGGGCAAGCATTTGTCATTCACCTTAGCACGTGGAGCCGCCTGCCCTTTACCTGCACGTGCCCATTAAAGATCTTAAGTCCAGGCAGCCAGAGGACGGGGTTCTTCCCCAGCAACTTAGCAAGCCGTCCTCAGGAAACATGGAGTCATGCCCTTCCTCTCACTTCCTCTTTTTTAATACCTGTGTTCCTTCTCTCTTTCAACATTTTCCTCTCAATTACAACTACTCATTATAAACACTCATTGTAGAAATTTTGCAAAGTACAGAGAAGTTAAAGAAGAAATAAGGCCAGGCGCAGTGGCTCACGCCTGTAATCCTAGCACTTCGGGAGGCTGAGGTGCGAGGATCTCTTGAGGTCAGGAGTTCAAGACCAGCCTGAGCAAGAGTGAGACCCCGTCTCCACAAATAAATGAATGAAGGAAAGAAGGAAGAAATAGGCCAGGCATGGTGGCTCACACCTGTAATCCTAGCACTTTGAGAAGCCAAGGTGGGAGGATTGCCTGTGACCAGGAGTTGGAGACCAGCCTGGGCAATAGTGAGACCCTGTCTCTACAGAAAAATAAGAAAAATTAGCCAAGTTTGTGGCGCACACCTGTAGTCCCAGCTACTTGGCAGGCTGAGGCAGGAGGATCGCCTGAACCTAGGAGTTGGAGGTTGCAATGAACTATGATGACACCACTGCACTGTAGCCCAGGCAACAGACCCTGTCTCAAAAAAGAAAAAAAAAATTAAAATAACCCACACTTCAACCACCCAGAGATAAATACTGTGAAGATCTTTAATATATGTTTTTTTAGGCTTTTTCCCTTTTTGTAGGTATATTTAAAATGAAGTTATGTAATTTAAAAATCACAAAATAATAGCAATCATATGGTGCTTACTTTGCAATAAATACTGTTCTAAACATTTTATGTATATTAATTTTTTTGGTGTAATTCTTGTAAAAACTTAATAACCGTATAGAAGAGGACAAAGAAGAAAATGAAAAATCAGTTCTAATCCTCCATATCCCATCTGAGGAAGTACTGTTAGTTTTTTGGTATGGGCCTTTCTAGGTGCAATTATAAGCAAATACAGTTGTCTCTTGGTATCCCAGGGGATTGGTTTCAGGACCCCCATGGATACCAAAATTCAAGGATGCTCAAGTCCTATATATGAAATGGTGTAGTATTTGCATATAACCTACACACATCCTCCCGTTTACTTTAAATTATCTCTATGTTACTTATAATACCTAATATATTGTAAATACAATGTAATATTCGTTATACTGTATTTTTTGCCTGTTATTTTTTATTATATTGTTATTTTTATTGTATTTTTTCCAAATATTTTTGATCCTCAGTTGATGAACTCCACGGATTTGGGACCCATGGATACAGAGGGCTGGCCGTAGTATGTTTTTATTGAAATAGAGTCCTTCTGTACATACAGTTTTATAATCTGCGTTTTTTTACTTAATAATATATTGTAGTGTTTTATTCTAACAAAATCAGGAGCGCTTTGTGCAGTTTTATTTTTTCCCTTCTTTTCTTTACTTAACATATCACGTGTAATTTCTTTTCATTCTGGCCTCATGGCCTTCCCTTCATGTTCTCAGTCCCTTCCTTCCCTGTTCCCACATAATTCCTCCCTACACGACGAGCCATCTCTCCTCTGGGATGTCAAGGTTCCTTCTTCACTGGGAGCCCAAATACCCCCCACCGTACTCCGCATTGCCCCCAGGGCTAGGGTCAGCCCCAAGAGATTCGGGCTGGGTGGTGGGGGCAGGGGGGTTCTGCAGGACCTTCCCCACCACAGTGGCTCTGCTGTGCATAAGGCCTCTCTTTCCTGGAGCCCAAAAGGTCCCTCGAGCCCTTGCCCAGTCCGCATCCTGGGCATCAGAGCCTTGTGGGCCTCATAGCACTGTGTCCACAGGTACCATTTCCTACCATGGTGGCTCTGCTATGCATGTGGTTCGGGATCTCCCTGCCCCTCGTCTACTTGGGCTACTACTTTGGCTTCCGCAAGCAGCCATATGACAACCCTGTGCGCACCAACCAGATTCCCCGGCAGATCCCTGAACAGCGGTGGTACATGAACCGATTTGTGGGGTAAGTCTTCCAGCAGGGGCAAGAGCAGGGGGCTTCTGGAGTGGGCGAGGCCAACACTCCCCTGAGCTATCTCCTTGGGAGGACATAGGAGAGGGTATCCTTCCCTCAAGGGTGCTGTGACCAGTGTTCCTGCAGCTCGAGCTGGTTCTAATAGACTTCAGGAAAGCTTAGCTTCACTCCAAGATCAAGAGGACCAGGTTACAGCCAGACTTGGTGTCAGCCTAGAAACCAGGACAAACAGGAGAGGGAAGGATGGAAGGGAATGGTGAGACAGGTTAAGACCATGCCTTGGATCTTGGGCAAGTCACCCCACCCCACGTCCCATCCATGAAGTGGGGAGAATAATGTCCATCCTGCCTACCTCTCAAGAGGTTATAGTGGTACAAAAGCATGCCAGAAGAAATAGAACCACCACGGTCATGCAGGCACTCTCCTTTCATGCTGGCTTGGGAGGGAGCTTGGGGCTTCCTGATGGCCTGGGTCTCCTAGCAGTGTTAACTCTCTTGTTCTGCGGCAGCATCCTCATGGCTGGGATCCTGCCCTTTGGCGCCATGTTCATCGAGCTTTTCTTCATCTTCAGTGTGAGTACTGCTGCCTACCCCCACCCCTCTACCCACGCAGCCGGGTGTCTGTCTCCCCTGCCACTCAGGTGCTCTGCCACTTACTGCCTGTGAAATTTCAGACAGGCCATTTAACCTCTCAGAGCCCCATTCTGCACCTGAAGTCAGGTAATAGCCCTGCCTCTCAGGACAACTTTGAAAGTTAAATGAGATGTGCCATGTGTACAGGGTCTGGTGTGTGGAAGGGGCTCAGTAAATAGAAACTGCTTAGTAACACTGCAGTCATTCACCACCGTGATTAATAGCATTGGTGCATCTGCTTTGATTTCTGGGTCCCTGTACATCTTTACCTGTCTGCATTACTCAAAACTCCCAGAAGAGTGGACAGAACAAACCCTTATTGTCAGGATCCTTGTGGGACTGGAACGAGTAATGTCTGTAAAGGCTCTTGGCATTCAGGAAATGCTCTTGTGATGATGACAACTCCTGCCCAGAAGTGCCAAGATCAAAATGTCTGGAGGACTCTTCGGAGCCGTCAGTGTCTGGCTGACCCAGCTTGGTGCCCAAGGCACAGGTGGTGCCTTCCACCACGTCAGTGCCAGACAAGTATCTGCTATTCCAGAGTTGTGGTCCAGCCCCTCCCTACTGAGACCACCTGGCCCACTCAGGCTTGCCTAGAAGGATCAGGGGATGGGTTGGGGGCCCTTTGGCCCAATCATACCCTCCAAGGAGGCCACCTCTATTCCATCTGTGTGACCCTGGCCTAGTCACCAGCTTCTCTGAGCCTTGACTTCCTCAGCTATAAAAGGCCAGGCTTTCACAGGCTCACATATGGCGAGGTATATAAAACATGTGGCACAGTGCCTGGTGCTTGGTAAGTTGCCCCTGAGTGGTGGGAGCTGTTGTATAATTTTTATTAAGATAAGAATCATTTTCTACAAGCTGCCAAGAGCAGGGTCAGTCATGCCCCAGCCCGTCCCTAACAACAGCTTGGTTCAGCCCCTAGTCTGGGGAAGAGGTGCTGGTCAGAGCCCCGATGACATCATGATGGTGTCTCTACTCCTGCCCTGGTGACAGGTGGTATGCCAGCGGAAGGGACAGTGGGGTGGGGGCAGGCCAGCTGAAGGCCCACTGTGGTGTGTCCACAGGCAATCTGGGAGAATCAGTTCTATTACCTCTTTGGCTTCCTGTTCCTCGTTTTCATCATCCTGGTGGTGTCCTGTTCACAAATCAGCATTGTCATGGTATACTTCCAGCTGTGTGCAGAGGTGAGAGCAATGGGACCCAGAGGGCGGGGGGAGGGGCAGAGCTGGATCCCACACTGAATAGGCCGGTGAGGCTGTGCACAGAGGCTGGGTCTGCGTTTCCTGCGTGGTCCCCTCTTCTGGCTGTGAGGTCTTGGATCAGTATATTGCTTTGCCCCTCCAAGCCTCGTGTATTCAGCTGCAACCTGGAGTTAATGGGACCTTACAGCTTAGTTGTATGGGGTAGTCACCACATCTTGACGAAAGGATGGTAGATTGGTCAGTGCCGAGTCCACTGCAGTAGGAATTTCTCCAGCAGGCTGATGCAGACTGGGTGACCGGCCCTCCCTCTGGGGACTAGCTCTTGGCAAAGTGGGTGAAGCAAGGGCTGTGAGACAAACAGCCTGGCCAGAATCCTGGCTTTTCTACTAGTAGCTCTGGATCTTGGGCACGTTGCTTAACCTCTGTGCGGTCCGTTCCTCCTCCGTGCGACAGGAATAGTGATAGGGCCTGACCTGGAGGCTGCTGCAAGGATTAAATGAGCAGATTCACGTAGAGTACTTAGGATGGTGCCTGGCGTGTGGTAAGCGTTTGCTCAAGAAATGTTGTTACTGCTTTCTCTTTTTATTGTTGATTTTTTTAATGAGATATAATTTATGAACAGTAAAGTTCACCCTTTTTATTTTACAATACTATAGTTTTTAGAAATGTATACAATTATGTAACCGCCGTCATAGTCAAGCTGTAAAACATTTCCATCACCCCACATATTATTGCTCTTACCCAGGATCTTCGGCCCTTCAGGTACCCATGAACTTTGGCAGGAAGAGGTTCTGCCTAGAGTCAGCAATGACCCTTCCTCTGTTTCCTCCTCAGGATTACCGCTGGTGGTGGAGAAATTTCCTAGTCTCCGGGGGCTCTGCATTCTACGTCCTGGTCTATGCCATCTTTTATTTTGTTAACAAGGTACCTCCCTCCTTGATAGGATCCTCTTAGTCCTCACAGGGCAGGATGATTGAGAGGAGGATGCTGGTAGAAAAAGCCAAAGGTCTGAACCTTACTTTCCCACCTGGAATGGGGAGGACCAAAGCCATCTAGAACTGTTTCTGCTCTAGATTGTGCACTTTTTTGGGAAAAAGAGAATCTGTGTTCTGTATGTTTGGGAGACAAAAGCCATCAGGATAAATGACAGTGAGAATATGCATGCCAGACTTATGAGATACAGCCAAAGCAGGCAGGACTCAAAGAGAGTATGTTACCTGCTATGCTTCCGACAGGAAATAAGACAAACTTGTAATACCGTATTCACCTCAAGAAACTATCAAAAAAAGTAGGTGAAAGGAGTTAATAAAGATAAAAGCAGGAAATGCTGAAATAGCCTTTAGACGCCTAGCTGGGACTGCAGGTGTGCACCATCACACCCTAGAGTCTGCTTTTCAGCTTTGCAGTCCTAGAGCTAAAAGAATGTCTTTCCATCTTATACCAGTCCCAGCAAAGACTCTTGTTGGCTCTGCTCAGACGACATGCCCATTGCTCACCATTCACTAGGTCCAGTAAGGTGGCATATTCAGGTTAACTGGTTAGGTGTGTGTTCTTTTTTTTTTTTTGGAGACAGAGTCTGGCTCCATTGCCCGGGCTAGAGTGCCATGGCATCAGCCTCAATCACAGCAACCTCAATCTCCTGGGCTCAAGCAATCCTCCTGCCGCGGCCTTCCAAGTAGCTGGGACTACAGGTGTGCACCACCACGCCTGGCTAATTTTTTTGTTTGTAAAATTAGTTGGATGGCTAATTTTTTCTATTTTTAGTAGAAAGGGGGTCTCACTCTTGCTCAGGCTGGTCTTGAACTCCTGACCTTGAGCAGTCCTCCCGCCTTGGCCTCCCAGAGTGCTAGGATTTCAGGCATGAGCCACCAGGCCCAGCCAACTGTCTTAGGTTTTGTACTAGGATTGATGGCTCCAGTAGGACCAGGTGTTTTGAGTGTATTCCTCAAAACACCTAGAAGAGGGAAGTCAGGAAACACTGTTGGGCAAACAAAAACTAGAGATCACATCACAGCCTCCTTTCTTTTCTCCCTTCTGCCCCAGTCTTCCTTCTGTGCCCTAACACCCCCTCCAGCCCCAGTGCCTTGTGTATAAAATGAGGGCCTTGGCCTGCCTGAGCTCTCAGGAGCTTTCCTAAGAATGCTTATGAAGAGAGATGAGGGGTTGACTGAAAATGTGGGCTTCACCCTTGGGCTTAGGAGAAGGCCTCAGATAGTAACCTATATTGTTTTGTTTCTTTATTGTTTTTCTGGGCTCCTGGCATTCTGTGACCATGTGTCTGCCAGTGAGTCCTGGGACAGGTCCCACTCAGGCCTGGTGCACCAAGCATATCTTGATACCAAAGTTCCAGATTATGGCCAAGTACAGTGGCTTATGCCTGTAATCCTAGCACTTTGGGAGGCCAGAGTGGGAGGACCAGGAGTTTGAGACCAGCCTGAGCAACATAACGAGACCCTGTCTCTACCAAAAAAAGAAAAAGAAAGGAAAATTAGCAGGGGGTGGTGGCATGCACCTGTAGTCCCAGCTACTTGGGAGCCTGAGACAGTAGAGTCACTTGAGCCCGGGCATTTGAAGTAACAGTGAGCTATGATGACGCCACTGCACTCTACCTCGGGCAATAGAGTGAGACCCTGTCTCAAAAAAAAAACAAAAAACAAAGTTCTAGATTACCTCCTATTGTCCTAGCAAACACCACAACACATATCCTTAGCATCTCTGTCCAAGCTTTTAAACTCTACCCCAGTTACAAAGGAGTCTAAAATGCTCTAAGATGAACATCATTGTGAGATGTTAACAAGGGACCAGCATTCTTGGGAGGAGAGGAATGTAGGTTGAGGCAGGCTGAAGGTGGCTCTCTGGTCCTTAGGCTAGGAACCACGGACACCTCTTCCCTACCTTCCTACCTGCTCCCTGACTGCTACTCTAGCCACCCGGTTGCTGTTCCGTTCTGGAGACCAGAAGACCAGGAAGGGAACAGCTGCCATTCCTGCCTACAGCATTCTGTCCCCGACCCCTGCGGTCCTGAGCATGAGAGGCAGTACACAGGCCCTGGTACAGATGAAGCTTAGCCGTGGCAGTGAGCCCTGCCTGCCCCTTGCTGCCCACCTGGAGCAAGCCCCTGCCTTTCGCCATGCCTTAGTTTCCCCATAATATCAGTGAGAGGGTGGGGGCCCCGGTTTGCATGGCAGCGTGGCACTAAGTGTCCACCACTCTCTTCCCTCCTGCTTGTTGCCCCAGCTGGACATCGTCGAGTTCATCCCCTCTCTCCTCTACTTCGGCTACACGGCCCTCATGGTCCTGTCCTTCTGGCTGCTCACGGGCACCATCGGCTTCTACGCAGCCTACATGTTTGTCCGGAAGATCTATGCTGCCGTGAAGATAGACTGATCAGGGTGGACCACAGCCGGGCCCACTGCGTCCTCGGACAGGAAGCCACCCTGCGTGGGGAACTGCAGGCACGCAAAATAAAATAACTCCTGCTCGTTTGGAATGTAACTCCTGGCACAGTGTTCCTGGATCCTGGGGCTGCGTGGGGGGCGGGAGGGCCTGTAGATAAACCGTGCATTTTCCTTCATCTTACTCCAGTTCTGTGGGGGATGAGTTTTTCGTGGGTTGTTTTCTCTTCAGTGCTAACAAAGTTCCCTCCAGCGGGAACTCTCTGACCTGTTTATTCAGGTTTATTTTTGGTTTGGGGTTTTTTCCTTCTTTTTTAAACAAATGGATCCAGGATGGATAAATGCACCAAGATACTGGGTTTTGGTCACTGTCTCCACCTCAGCTCCTCAGGGCTGTTGGCCACCCTACGACTGACTGGAAGAGGAAACGCTGGGGCTTCAGGGAGGTTTCCGAGCCTCTCACCACCCGTCCTCTCCACTGATGCTGCGACAAAGCACAGCTCCGGTCCGGACCGCACCCTCAGTGCCAACCAGCCTCTGCCAGCCCCTCTCCCTCCCTCTTCTCTCCTCCCCAGCCTCCTCCCTGGGCTGCCAGGGCAGGGCTTCCAGCCAGGCCTCTGGGTCATCTTGTCATCAGGAGCAAGCCCAAGTCTTGGTTGCTACAAGGAAATGCCCTGGAAGTACTGGGGGCCAGGTTCCCCAGGACGGCAGGAGCCACCCTGTTCAGAGCAGCCGGAGTTTGCTGGATCAACAGGAGGAAGAGACTTGCAGTCACGGTGACTGTGTGTGCCAAGAAACCCTGGACCTGGGGCCAAGTATTTCCAGAGCCAGGCGTCCACGTGTCTGTGTCTGGGGAGGGATGGCTCAGGCCGCTAGGGGCCTCACCCCTCAGGATTGCTCCTCAGCCCTTTCTCAGGGGGTTGCCACTCTTAACAAAGTGTGCTGGTGGTGGCCCCTCTCCTCCCCCACTTCAGGGCAGAACAAGGAGGCCTGGAGACCTCAGATCCTTCTCTTTAGGTGGCAGGGCATTCCCTCCCTGATGTCCCCTGGCCTCAAGGTCCATGCTTAGTTCTTTTATCCAGACCCATCCACTCTACCTCCCACCTGAGTTCTTGCCTTCTTTTTGGGACACCCAAAAAACTGCTTGTGAGAAGGAAGATGGAAGGTAAGTTATGTCTTTCCTTCCCCAACTCCCAGGAATAGTCAACAAGCCCAGTCTCCCTAAATTAGAAAGAGGGGGCTCATGTGGCTGGCCTGGCTCCTCCAGAAAGCCCTGCTCTTCCCAACCTCTGCCCACCCCATGCATGTCCCAAACATTTGCTCTTAAGTTGCAAGAGACCAAATCTACCCAGGGATTAGGGTTCAGGTAGCAGCCACTCACCCTTGCTCCAGCCCCTTTGGCATTCCCACCACGAGACAAAGCTCAGGATGCTGGGTAAGCTAGGAACACGCCCATCCCCTCGCCACCCCACATTCTCCCAGCAACCCCTCCAGCTCTACCAATCAAACCAGTGAACTTCTCAGTCTTGCCTCACAGTGACTCCACAGCACCAAGCAGCGTCCACCAAGAATCAGGTTGGAGAAAAGGGAACCCAAGCTGTAGAGAACGATATTGGAGTCTTTTGTTCATTCAAATCTTGGATTTTTTTCCCCCTAAGAGATTCTCTTTTTGGGGGGGAGTGGGGAAACGGATGCCTCATAAAGGGTTCAAACATCATCAATTTTTCTGACTTTTTTAATCATCATTATTATTATTTTTAATTAAAAAATGCCTGTATGCCTTTTTTTGGTCCAGTTGTAAATAAATATGCCATTGTCCTATTGTTTTGTCTCAAATCTCATGCAAGAGTTTGAGGTCTAAGGTGAGACAGGCTTCCCCAAATGGGTTGACTTGAGTGGTTTCCCTTGAAGCTCAGTCTCCTGTCAGGCTTTCTAGAGCTCAGGCCACTGCTGTTCCCTGCCTGGTACAAGTCCATAGCCTCTCCCGCCTGCTCAGCCCTCCAGGCCCAGTCGCAAGCATTCGCCCCTCTGATCCCACCAGCAGGAAATGGCAATTGAGTATGAGTTTTGGTAGGAGTTGAGACGTGGTTTTGGATTCCCAGTTCCAATAGTTTCCTGTCAACTTACGTCACCCTCTCTAACATGTGGGACTCCTTCAATTGCAAGCAATGGGAGCATTGGCAGGTGAGTGGTGGAGTAGTATTCAGCTAAGGAGCTGGGCTCCAGAACTTGTCCTTTTAACCACTATACTATAGCTGTCTTTTTAAAGGCATATGTATTATATATGTGTATGAGTGAATCATATGTAATTGATACAAATTGCACAATTTAATAAGTTTTGACATACCCATGAAATCAGCACAAACCTCAAGTTGCAATTTGATCCCCAATATTGGAGGTGGGGTCTAATGAGAGGTGTTTGGGTGATGGGGGCAAATCTCGTGAATAGATAAATGCCTTCCCTTGGTGGTTAGTGAGTTCTCACTCTACTAGCTCCTGAGAGAGCTGGTTGTTTAAAAGGGCCTGGCACCTCCCCTCTCACTCCCTTGCTGCCTCTCTCAACATGTGATCTCTGTACATACCAGCTCCCCTTCACTTTCTGCCATGAGTGGAAGCAGCTTGAGTTCCTCACCAGAAACAGATGCCCAATCTTGGACTTTCTAACCATCAGAATCATAAGCCAAACGAACCTTTTTTCTTTATAAATTACCCAGCCTCAGGTATTCCTTTATAGCAACACAAACAGACTAAGGCATCATTCCCAGGAAACAACTGGTCTGTCACTATAGATTAGTTTGCATTTCCGAGAGCTTTATATAAATGGAATCATACACTGTATTTTTGTCTGACTTTTTTCATTCAGCATACTTATTTGAGATTCATCCATGTTCTTATGTGTATCCATAGTCTATTCCTTATTTGTGAGTAGTATTCCATTGTGTGGAATTTGTTTATCCATTCATCTGTTGATAGACATTTCGATTGTTTTCAGTTCTGGCTATTACAAACAAAGTTGCTATGAACAAGTGAAGCAGTAAAATGGTTGCATTATATGGTAGGTGCATGTTTCTAATTCTGTTGTGGACAGAGACTTTGTATGACATGAATCATTTTGACTTTACTGACACTTGTTTATGGCCCAAAATATAGTCCATCTTGGTAAAAGCTCATGTACAGCTGAAATTGTTCTTGGGTGGAGTGTTCTATAACTGTCAGTCAGGTCAAGTTGACTGATAATGGTGTTCAAGTCTGATAATTCCTGCTGATTTTCTGCCTGCTTTTTCTATCAGTGATTGAGAGAGGGGTCCTGAAATCTCTAACTATAATCATAGATTTGTCTATTTCCCCTTGCAGTTCTGTTTTTGCTATATGTATTTTGTTAGATGCATATTGTCCTTTGGATGGATTTATCCTTAGTTATAGTCTTTGTTCTGAAATCTACTTTATCTGATGTTGATATAACCAATCCCACTTTCTTTTGACTAAAGGTAGCATAGTATCTTTTCCCATCCTTTTACTTTTAACCTATTTATATTTAACGTGTATTTCTTATAGGCAGCATATATTAATAGTTTGCTCTTGGGCTCAAGTGATCCTCCCTGTTCAGCCCCCTGTGTAGCAGACACTACAGGGGCATGCCACCATGCCTGGCTGTTTCCTAGTACTTTAAAGATCTTACTCCACTGTCTTCTCACTTGTATTGCCTTCAACTGCAAATTTGATATTGTGCTTATCTTTGTTCCCTCTGTATGTATCAAGTCTTTTCTCTCTGACTGCTTTTAAGATTTTCTCTATGTTACTGATTTTTTTTTTTTCTTTGCACTACGTTTTTCATGCAGATATGTTACTGATTTTGAGCCATTTAATTATGAGGTGGCTTGGTGTAGTTTTCATCGTTTCTTTTTTTTTTTTTTTAGAAAAAATTGAGCCATCATCATCAAGTTCCCTGTGTTTAAGATTTGTTGAGCCCCTTAGATCTGTGTGTTTATAGTTTTCATTAAGCTTGGAAAGTTTTAGGACATTATTTCTTCAAATATTTTTTCTGTCCCTCATCTCTCTTCTTTCCTTCAGCAATTCTAATTACCCATATGTTAGGCACTTGAAGTAGTCCGACCACTGATGCTCTTTTCTTTTTCTTTTCCTTTGTTTTATTTTGATTCTTTTATCTGTGTTTCATTTTGGATAGTTTCTATTGCTATTCTTTTGAATTCACTAATTTTCTGTCATGTCTAATCTGCCATTAATCCCATCCAGTGTATTTTATCTCAGACATTGTCTTTTTCATCTCTAGATATTGATTTAGGTCTACTTTCATATCTTCCATATCTCTCTTTTATTGTGATAAAATGTACACAACATAAAATTTACTGTTTTTAACTATTTTGAAGTATACAGTTCAGTGGCCTTAAGTATGTTTACAATGTTATGTAACCATTACCACTATCCATCTCCAGAACTTTTTCATCATCCCAAATTGAAACTCTGTACCCATTAAAAAGTAACTACCCATTTGCCTTTATCCCAGCCCCTAGTGATCACTATTCTACTTTCTGTCTCTGTGCTCTGTGAATTTGACTATTCCAGATGCCTCATGTGAGTGGGATCACAAAATTTGTCCTTTTGTGCCTGCCTTATTTACTTAGCATAATGTCTTCAAAGTTCATTCATTGTAACTTGTGTCAGAATTGCATTCCTTTTATAAGTCTGAATAATGTTCCATTGTATGTATATATGATATTTTGTTTATCCATTCATCCATCAGCGGACATTTGGGTTATTTTCACCTTTTACCTGTCGTGAATAATGCTGTGAGCACTGGTATACAAATATCTGTCTCAGTTCCTGCTTTCAGTTCTTTTGAGTATATACCTAGGAGTAGAATGGCTGGATCATATGGTAAGTCTTTGTTTAATTTTTTGAGGAACTTCCATACTGTTTTCCCCAGTGGCTGCACCATTTTACATTCCCATCAGCAATGCCAAGGGCTCCAATTTCTCCACATCCTCACCAATATTTGTTATTACTATTTTTTGATAATACCCATCCTAGTGGGTATGAAGTGGTATCTCATTGTGGTTTTGATTTGTATCACCTAATGTTTAATGATGCTGAATATATTTTCATGTGCTTATTGGCCATTTGTATATCTTCTTTGGAGAAATGTCTATTCTAGTCCTTTGCCCATTTCTTAATTGGGTTATTTTTTCTTGTTGAGCTATAGTTCTTTGTATATTCTAGATATTAAACCCATACCAGATATCTGATTTACAAACATTTTCTCCCATTCTGTGGGTTGCCTTTTTCATTCTATTGATAGTGTCCTTTGATGAACAAAAGTTTAGTTTTTTAAATTAAAAATTTTTTTTTTTAGAGATAGTATCTCGCTAAGTTGCCCAGGCTGGAGTGCAGTGACTATTCACAGGCACAATCATAATGCACATTCCTGCGCTCAAGCCATCCTCCCACCTTGGCCTCCTGAGTAGCTGGGACTAGAGGTGTGTGCTACTGCACCCAGCCAAAAGTTTAAGGAATTCCAATTTATCTATTTTTTTCTTTTGTCACCTGTGTTTTTAATGTCATATCCAAGAAATCATTGCCCAACCCACTGTGATGAAGCTTTTTCTCTGTTTTTTTCTAAGAGTTTTATAATTTTAGCTCATACATTTAAGTCTTTGATCCATTTTGAGTTAATTTTTGTATGTGGTGTAAGGTAACAGTCCAAATTCATTCTTCTGCTTGTGGATATCCAGTTCTCCCAACACCATTTGTTAAAAAGACTATCCTTTCCCCATTGAATGATTTGGCACCCTTGTCAAAAATCTTTTGACTATACATGTGAGGGTATACTGAATTTTTTGAACATATGGAATAAAATTAGAATAACTTGTATTTATCTGCCCATCTTAACATTTCTTTCAGTTGTGGGTTGGTTTTGATTATTTCCCTCATTTTGGATTGTGTTGCCTGCCACGCTGCAGGCCTGATAATCTTTGGATGCCAGACATTGTGCATTTTACCTTGTTGCATGCTGGATATACTATTTATGATCTATAAAAACTCTTGAGCTTTTTTCTGGGTTATTTAACTTACTTGGAAACAGTTGAATCCTTTCAGGTCTTGTTCACAAGAGTTTTTCAGGTAAATTCAACCAGTGCTCATTCTAGAACTAATTATTTGCCACTACTGAGCAAGACCTTCCTGAGTGCCCTGCCTGATACCCCGTGACACCCTAGGCCATGATGGCTGGTGGGAACAAACACCATTCCCCACCCAGGTGAGCAGCAAGCGCTGTTCCCTCTAATTCTTCCTGATGGTTCTCTTTTTTTTCTTCTTCTTTTTCACATCAGACAGGTAACCTGCGGATGTAGTAACAAGGTTTGAGGCAGGCACATTTCACGCATGCGTGTGAAAACCCAATCATCGTACTTACTACTTATGCACTACAAAAGGATCTTCCCTGATGGTTCTTTACCTGGCCTTAGGTAGTTTCCTCACACACACGTGCTGATACTCTGCTGAATATTCAAGGAGACCATCTGCCGATCTCCAGGGGTTTCTCTTTGTGCAGCTCTCTCCTTTCTGGTGTTCTGTCCTGTATACTCTTGGTCTTCCCAGACACTTAGCTCCGTCTCCCCAACTCATGGCATTCACTGGCTCCACTTTAGTTCCCCCTCCGTATGCTGTAGCCTGAAAACCCTCTCAAGGCTGGGGGCAATTAGGGTTCACCTCATTTGTTTCCCATCAGTCTAGAATCACTGTCCTCTGTTGGTCAATGTCCAGAGCCTTGAAAACCACCATTACATGTTTTTTATCTGGTTTTTCTGGTTGTTTCAGGTGGGCAGGTAAACCTGATCCCTGTTGCTCCATCTTGGCTAGAAACAGAAGTCTCTACAGCTGCCTTTTTTCCCCTGTAAGATCACAGAGTCTCTGTGAAGGACTGTTGAGTTTTACTAAGTGTAAGGGCTGCTCACACAGCTGGTGCCTAATCGTTTATTCCTGCGTCACCCGCCGAAGGGGAGTCTAAAGGGCCTACATTTTAGACAGAGTTTGGCAGGTTTGGCTCAACGTAAGGAACTTTCTAGGTCCAGAAATCTTGCATTTGGACTTATGCTGGCCCAGAAGTCAGCACCCTCTAACCTTGAGAGTCATCAAGGTTAGTGCCAAGGAAAGTGCCAGCAAGCAGCATCCCATAGAAGGGCTGAATTATGACTGTGAGCCCCTACAGGCAATGGTCTTAGCTGCCCCACTGACATTCTGGGCAGACATCCATTTCCCCTGATGCTTGGTCTCAGCAAGTCACTCCCCCCTGCCAATAACTGATTCAAGAGTGGGCACAAGACCTAGTTCTAGCCAGTAAGATACAGGACCAGGAAAGTCTACAGTGGCTTCTGGGAAAGTTTTCCTCCATTTTAACAGGAGCCGTGGTAAGACACAGTCAGCCTTCTCTGAAGCTGCCACATCCCAGTGTGACTCTTGGAGCTACTGCTACCATCTTGGCACCAATGAAAATGGAACCAACAAGGACGGCAGATCAGAGGAAGAGGCGTCATTGAGAATATGAATCAAATGGCCCCAAAGCCTGTACAAGTCACCTCTGGATATTCATGTAAGAAAAAACAGTCTGTTGTTTAACTCAAAGTTAAGAGTTTCTATTAAATGCCACCAAAAGCACTGTCACTAAGCCAGCCACCTGGAGGTGCATGGGGAGTGGGAGGCCCCTGGAATGGACTTTTTCCTCCTGCTAAGGAGTTCCAAGTTCCTCCTTTGGATGAGGAAACAGCTGACAGCTGTGAAAGGACATGCCCAAGGCCACACAGTGGGGAATTGGCAAGAGCAGGCAGCAGCCCCTTGCAGGCCTGTCAGCGTTCCAGCTGGTACCTGATCAACCGCAGCCCTGCACCCCAAGATCCTGAGTCTGCTTCGATGGTGGGGCCTGAAGGTGGGGGCCTCAAAGTTCACACACTCAAGTCAACATTTAGTTCCTCTGCAGAGCAAGGGCAAGCAGACACCAGGGACTTCCCTGAATTTTTGTGCTGAAATAGTGTCCTTGGAGGAAAATATCAAAGTCAAAGTCCCCTGAGCTGTAATCAAGGCAGTTGCAGATTACAAGTAATTGCTATAGTTTCGGGACAGATTTTTCTCAGATCGAAAAGAACTTGTCCAAAGTTCGTTCCCAGGCAAACAGAACAGGGCAGACACCTAAGGCTGGAGGTGAGCAAAACCCTTGGACCTGAGGCTTGTGTTTGCTCTTCACACCAGAGCAGAAAACTCCCTCCTTAGCCAGGCCTCCTTCCTCCACCCTTGGAGCACACATGAGCCTCATGGCCATCTCTGTAGTAGGGATCAGGAATGGGCCTGAGGACATTAACTGCCCCAACGCCAAGACTGCCTGGAAAGGGCTGCCTCGGGCGGTAGAGACTTCCTATCCCCAGAGATACTCAAACCCTGGAAGGCTCTTCAGCAGGTGTCCGTGCCTTTGTACATGCTGTCCCTTGCCAGGGTTGCCTGTCTTCCCCTTGCCACCTGAAAGAACCTCCTGAACCTCGAAAATGTGGAGCATTCATTCATCCCACAAAGAATTATGAAGCCCCCAACTGTACCAGGTGCTATTCTAGGTAAGGCGGATTCAGCAGTGGGTAAAACAAAGTCCCTAAGAGTGTACAGAAAAAGGGAGATAAGTAAATGAATATACAATATAATATCAGGTGGTTCTAAGTACTATAACAAAATCCAAATCAGAGTGAGGGGAGGGAGAGTGACAGGGTGATTTTTAGAAAGGGTGGTCAGGGAAGGCTTCCCCTGAACAAGTGAAACTAACAGTTGAGCCAAGAAACCTTAATGAAGTGAGGAGCCAGCCATGCAAGTGTCTGGAGAAGGCTCTAGGCAGAGGGAACAGGAAGGTCTTGAGCCAGGTTTGAAGACTAGCAAGAGGTTGGTGTAGCTGGAAAATGATCAAAAGCGGGAGAAGCATAGGAGATGAAGTTGGCAAGGTGACCAGAGGTCAGATCACGAGGGCCTTGCAGGTCAGGCAGAGTATGTTGGCTTTTCCTCTTGGGTGAGGTTGGAGCCATTAGAGGGTTTGGAGAAGAAGGACGTAGTCTGACTCAGGTTTAGAGACCCACTCTGCCTGCTGTATCCTGCTGTATCTCTGGCACATAGTAGGTGCTCAATAAACATTGGTGGTTATTGTAACAGTTTTACAACCTCACCACTGGACCCTTGAGCTCACTGAAGGCAGGGACCAGAACAGCCATCTCATGCCTAGTGGTGGTGCTAAATATTTGTGGATAAACAAATGCATTACCCAAGGCATGAGCAAGTGAGCAAGCAGGAGTGGGTTTTGAGGACCAGACTCATCCCAGAAGAGTGGAGGGGGTGTGCAGTTGTTGCAATGAGAAGGAAGCATGCCAGTGGCTGTGTAGCAGAAAGGGCAGGTAAGCACCTGTTTTAGTAAAGTACCACTGTCCAGGACCTAAGGGCATTCAGGATGCAGCTGGGCCCAAATTTGGGCAGCAGGAGCCAAAGTGGACCTGCCACCCCCAGGCACAGGCCAGGCAAACCACATGGGGCACCAGCTCCCAGGACTGCCAGGATGCTTAGAGGTTCACCCTGATTCCCCTGGGACCAACAGGGACAGGCCTTTGGCACAAAAGAAACACCCAGAGGGTACAGCCCAGCTAGGCATTGGTGCCCAAATTCTGGTTTTAGGCGGTACTTGGGAGGTGGCAGAGGTTGTTATGGGCTGGGGCAAACATGGAGGGCTTCCTGGAAGAGCTGCAGCCTGGATGGACAGATAAGGTTCCCACTGAAGATACTGGGGATCTGTAAGTGCAGACACTCTCCTCCCTTGGCGCCAGCTGCCCCGTGAGATCACACCCCACCTCTGAGCCACAGTGGATGCCCCTCCCCACCATCCACAGGATAATGCCTAGGCTTGATGGTCAGAGTTCCTGTTCTCAGAAAGTGGCCTCAGCCTACACATCCAGCCCCGCCTCTCCCAAGCGGCCACACCTAGGGCACAGGCTGTGCCCTAAACACATCATACATTCTCATACTCCAGTGCCTTTGCTCATGCTGTTTGCTCTGCTAGGAATTCCCTTCCACAGGCCTACTTTCTAAACTCCTGTGCATTCCTCAAAGCCCAGCTCCAGTGTTCCGACTTCAAAGAAGTCTCCACCCTCTGATCCCACATCATCACATACAGCTGGGGTGAACTGTATGCCAAGCTGGACTTAGTTGGGCTCTGTCTCCTTGAGGTGGCCAGTGAGGCCTCTTGCCTGGTGTAATTATTAGTAGCGACCCCTTTCACTCCCAGATGCGCTGCAGCTGGACGACAACTTATGTGGCCACCCTTCATCACCCCCACCCTTCTCCACCCAGCTAAAACCCCTTGGGCAGGAACCATGCCTTGTTCTCTATTTTGTCAGAGCCTGGCATAGTACTCCGACTGTGGAAAAAGTCATCCACTCATCCCAGTAATTTTTTAGATATTGGATACCGAACCACATTGGGTAAAACAGCAGATGGATGAGACCCTGCTCTCCTGACACATGTGAAAGGGGGAAGAGGATAAGAAAACAAGATCATTTCAGAGAGTTACAAGTGACATGGAGAAAAATCACCCAGGGAAGGAAGAGATGGGGAGGAGTAGAGGATTATTTTAGACAGGCTGGGCAGGGAAGGCCTCTGAGTGGCATTTGAGGCCTGAATGAATTGAGGGAGTCAGAGATGAAACTATCTGCAGGAGGAAAATTCCAGAGACGGAAAAACAAGTGCTAAAACCTGAGGCTGGACATGCATGGTGTGTTTAAGGAGCAGCAGAGAGCAAAGGGGGGATCAATGGGAGATGCTGGCAGGGGCCAGAAAATGCAGCACTTTGTCACCTGCAATAAGGAATTAGCATTTTTTTTTAAACCAATGGAGGGAATGGGGGAGTAACATGATCTACGTTATTTTTTCTCCAGACGGAAAGGTTTTTATTTTTTCATCATGCATATAATGAAGACAAGTGCCACAAATCCCCTCTGATCGGACAAAGCCGTCTTAGGAGCATTTCACTGTTTAGAAGCAGTGATGTCAGTTACAGAGATGTCAATTACAGCACGACTACCAGGGCACAAATTCAAGACCATTAGAGTTACAGATTTCTTTCTGGAGGTTATCCTTACAGAACATGGTAATAACTTCCAGTTGTAAGTCCTACAAAACCTCCTTATTCAAACTGCACTACTAAGTACAGAATTATAGTAACAGGCCACAGCAACTAGATAACAATTGTGAATAGTCACGTAAGTTTCCAAACGGCATAGAAAAAGTACATTGACAATCCTGTGAATGTTCTCAGCTAAAAGCAACAAGCAGGCCTGTACAGCTCAATCCCCCAGCGAGCTGAAACACAGGAGGGGATGCATAGGGTCTGACTTAAAAGCAGCAAAATACAAAGCATAGAGCATTAACTTTCTACATACACAAGGCCAGACCCAGAGAGAAAAGCTCTAAAGTTGAGTGTTCTGTTATTCTTCTAACTTACAAAACACTGGTGAATGGAAAAAGCAAAAATCAGGGGCTCTCCTACCATCTCTCAGCCGTCTGCCTTTTCAGCTGTCTCTGGCTCACTGCACTCCCTGCCAACAGCACCCTCTCCACTGTGTTAAGGCCTCCCCAGGCCCTGGGGAGCAGAACACAAGGCCTTCCATGGGAAGGGGTTTGGTCTGGTCGCCACACCTCCTCCCCTCAAATGAAATGGAGACAGACAGCCCTGCCAGCCAGGTGGGGGGACTTGCAGGGGACAGGCAGCTCAGCTCTCATACCTATAGAAACCTATGATGGTGAGCTTCAAGTTAGTGACAAGGTAAAAACAAAAAAGAAACCCATGGTGAGTTTGGACCTGGTAGAGGAGGAAGAAAAGAGTTGGGGCTAACATTAGTCTAAAAGAACACAGCATAAAACAAAATGATTAACTAGTCCTGCCCCTGGCAACTTCCTGGTCTCTGTTCAGCAGCCTTTGCACTGTCCCTTTTTGAAGATTCTAGGCCTTGCTGAAGGGGGGTGGGGCATGGGAGCAGAGGGGGCAAAGAGAGCTCTGCAGTCTACAGGACAAGCTCTCCCTCTCTGGGGACAGACGAAGGGAGGCAAATTCAACAAGAAGGTCTGTCTCCTTAGCCGTGTGTAAAAAACCTTGCTTCTTCAGTTGTTTTTGTTTCTGAGCCATCACTTTAAAGAAAAATGATGTGAGAGCTGAGCAGGTGTAGACAAGCCCCATGACCAGAAACCCCCTCCCCAGTACCCACAACCTGGCAGCCTGAAAACATGTGGAGGCAGGGAAGCTGGCAAAGCGCCTGGATTGGGTGCGGGTCCAGTAACTCGGGCTCAGGAAGGTGGATTCCTGGAAGGGATCCCATCCTTGCTCCTGTCTTGAGCACACGCCCAGATATGCCAGCCTGGTAGAGTTCCTGGGGGATTAGGGGCTCTCCTGGGCATTGGCAGATGGCCCACCTGGGTGCACAGGCAGTTCTTGAAGTACTCGTAGATCTAGGAGCAGGCAACAGGGCTTATGATGGCCCAGGTAAAACTCATCAGAAAGGTGACAGCCAGGCATTGGTGGGGCACAGCACAGACCTTCACAAGCTGATAGCAGGCTGTGATACAGGACCAAACGGGACAGGAAAAGCAGTACGATCACAAAGAATGTGCTGCCAGATGCTCAAAAGTCCACTTGGTGGTAGCCTGGCCTGTGCTTCTGAAGCCATGGAATGTCCAAGTCTGGTTGGCAGCCAGCACTAAATGCACACCCTTCATCTTGGGTAATGAGATTCAGCTTGCCACACCCAGTGCGTGGGGCCACGATGAGCACAGCCAGCATGAATATGAAGCCCAGCATGTTGTGGCCTTGAAGCAGTACGCCTCGAAGAGGCACTGGTCCTCCTAGTGATGACTTGTGGGTGCCTGTGTCAAAAATGGGTGGGGAGGCCACTGTCATATAGATAGGTCCAGGCCATGAAGATGATGGCAGTACACATCCGCAGCATCGAGTGCTTGGTGTAGATGTAGTGGCTTATGACAGTCACGTGATGTTGACCCAGAACTGCATAAAGGTCATGTGGAAACAGTAGAGACTGGCCATGAGGGCCACAATCTGGGAGCTGAGTTCATGAACATGCAGAGGAGCCAGTGTGCACAGAACAGAAAGCAGACAGCAAAGTGCTCGCCACTGGCCTGAGCCCAGGTCCACAGGTGAAAGGGGGTCTTACGTAGCCACCACATCCTAGGGCAGGACTTAGCCAGACTGGAATCCGTAGGGCCTCGGAGGGGCCTCTATGGGCCACCTTGCTAGGCCTCCCCTGGCTCTGGGGGACCTCTCCCCCATAAGGTAGTACTGCAGGGGGTTGGGCCACAGTTCATCTTTAATAATCTGGGCAACCCTGTCGGCCTCTGGGAGGCTGTGCTGTGAAAACCAGCTGAAGAAGCTTCGGACAGTCTCCCGGTTTCTGTGTACCAGGGGTGGAGGTTCCTGGCCTCGGTGCCATCGGATACGAGTTGCAATAGAGACCACTTGGCCGGGGGCTCTGCACTCATACTCCTTCACTAGCACCTTGTTCCGGAAGTAGGGGTTGCTCCAAAAGCGGAACTTGAACTTGCAACCTGATCTGGCGTGCCTGAGCTCCCTCACCTCTAAATTCATCAAGTAGCAGAGCATGTCTTCATCTCGGGGGCTAATCAAGGTTGACAGCTGCGGGTGGTTCAGGAAGGCCGTGACCCAGAAGCCCGGAATATTCTGGATGATGAAGCTCCTACGAGCTAGGTGCATCCTGCGCATCCGCCCCAAACTGCGCTGGAGCCCGAGGTAGGCCCTCTCGGCCTGGGCACGCACGGCCTCCAGCTCCCACTGGATGGCCTCCAGTGGGTTCGCAACTCGGCCCTCACGGTTCTGGGGTGCCTGGGCCTCACGGGCCTCCGCGCTCACCTCCAGCTTCTCCTCCCCCACCTGCTGCTTCTCCACCTCCTGCGCTGCCTTCTCCATGAAGATGGCGCCCTCCTCCGTCGTCACTTCCTCGGCCTTCCCGCAGGCTCCCGCCCGTGCCCCCCGGCCCTCTGCGCCACAGGTTTCTGGGGCCTCGTCCCTGACCGAGCTGTTTTCCAGGCTTGGGGAGGTCGCCGCGGAGGCGGCTTCCCGGCGTCCAGGGCGAAGCGGGGCATTTCCAGGGCCCGCTGAGGGCCCGGGCTGGCAGCGCTCCTCGGCCTGTCGGGCCCGGATTGCGGGAACCGGGCGCGCGCCCCGCTCCTGCGCAGGGCCGGGCCGCGGATGCGCGGCGCTTTCCCGGGCTCCCTTCCCCTTGTCCGCCATCACCTGCGGGAGCCTCCGGCCGGGAGAGGTTCGCGGCGCTGGCAAGACTGCGGGTTCTGCGCGAGGGGCGGCGGCTGGCGGCTGGCGGCGGCGGCTGGCGGCGGCGGCGGCGGCGGCGGCTGCTGCGGCGGCGGCGGCGGGACCGCGGACGGAGGCTCCGCCCCTCGCGCCCCTCACCCCCTCTGGGTGTGATTCGCCAGAGTCCCTCGGCCTGCAGGCCTGGCGGAGGGATAGGGGGTTGCCGGTGGGGGCGCGACCGCAGGCACCAGACAGAACTGGCCGCAGATTAGTCGGACGCTGGCCGTGGAGGTGGGGAGAAGTGTGTGCCAAGCAAGGGGCAGCACGGAGCAGACGCCAGGGGACAGGCCCCACCCCAGTCAAGGACAGTTATAACCTTCCCTTCACAGCCACCAAGCCGAGCGACTGCTGTTACCGGATCTGTGGTGGGCAGGCGGGAGTCGCCCAGCTGCCACACTCCAGTGGTGCTTTGGGGCAGCTGTAGAACACTTGCAGCCTTGCCCGGGATAAATTACCCGGGCACTGCAGAGGGCTCAAGAGGTACCCCGTGCAAAGACTGATGAGACCCAAACTGGGAGCTACAGATAATGGTAATAATTGCCAGGCACATGAAGGTGATTGAAATATTCATGTGGGGAAAGACAGTGCTCGAAATACTCAGGTGGGGAGAATAAGCAAGGTCAGGAGTGGAAGGATCTAGGGCAAGGGGCAAGGGAGGGTCTTCAACGCTGCATACCAGGGAGCAAGTGCGCATTGGCCTGGTTTCCCCACAGGAGCTGGGTCCTCCTGGGCTGGCTGGCTGAAACCAGGCGGACCTTGCTTCACCTTCCAGGGGTGGGGAACCTGTGGCCCTAAGGAAACATGTAGCCTTCCTGGTCCTTAAGTGTGGCCTTTTGACTGAATCCAAATTTTACAAAACAAATCCTTTTATTAAAAGGGGTGCAGCAGAGAAAGATGAAGCTTTTCTTGCCTCCTTTGGTGCTTAAAAAAGAACAATCTTGAAATCAGAAGGCCACAGGTTCCCCACTCCTGCCGGCTTAGTAGGCTAAGGCTAGATTGGACCAGCCTCTGTAGTCCTTGATCTGTGGTCTCAGCTCCCAAATTTGTGAGGTCAGTACGCCTAATGCCCACTTCTGCCTGGAAGTCCTTGCCACCTCCTCCGGAAAGCCTTCAGTCTTCTCCTCTCTGATGAATACCACAGCTTCCTCATCTGAGCCCCCACACCTATACTGGGGTATACACCTCTGAGAGGGCAAGGTGGATTTCCTTGGGGTCCTAGCTGGGGTTCTGACCCATTGGGGTAGACAGTTGTCATTTGTCAAGTAAGCATAAGGCCAAAGAGTTTAAGGGCCAGCCCACTCCCTTTGTACACAAACACCAGCACTTGTTACCGCCCCCCAGCCCCATGGACTCTTAGACTGGACACCAAGTGACATGCATTCCTTGGCTATGAACACTGGCTCCAGACCACAGGAAATTGAGTTCAGTCTGAGCTTAATGGGAGGATCTCAGCACAAGGGGTGGGGTCCAGGAACATGGTGTCTCCCTTTGTTGGGACTGGCCAAGCAATGGATGTCAGGTGAAGCCATGTCAGCCTCTCAACAGTTGGTCTGAACCCAGTGGTTGGGCACAAGTGTAGGTCAGGTCAGGTCCTAGGTCTGTCATCAGCTAGCTGTGAACCTCAAACAGTGCGTGACTATGGTGGACATCTGTCTTGTATAACCAGCATCCATTCTTCATCCTAACAGTACCCCAAATTTCCTTTGAGAAATCCCTCCTCCCCTTGTCTCAGTGTTATTCTCACTGGCTTATGGTGACTGCTTGTGGGATGGCACAGAACCCCATTAAGGCCAATGAAACAGGATGCTTACTGGGGCTTCTGTGAATAAAAGGAGTGGAGTCCTCTTTCCCGAGAGCCTGGAATCATAGCAGCATTCTATTCCTACACAAAGGGAGAACCTACTTTTTAGTGCCTGAAGATGAAGTCACAAGTACACAAGATAGGGCAGAAAGAAATAGGAAGGAATGCTAATGCCAATCATGTTTGAGCTATTGGATCAAACCTAACCTAATGACTGCTCTGCATCTGGCATTTAAAATTTTTTTTTTTTTTTAGAGACAAGGTCTCACTCTGTCACCCAGGCTAGAGTGCAGTGGATGATCATAGCTCACTGCAGCCTCAAACTCCTGGGCTCAAGCAATCCTCCCACCTCAGCCTGATTAGCTGGGACTAGAGGTGTGCAACACCACACCCCGCTAATTTTTCTTATTTTTTGTAAAGACAGGGTCTCACTATGTTGCCAGGCTGATCTCAAACTCCTGGCCTCAAGTGATCCTCCCACCTTGGCCTCTCAAGTGCTGGGATGATAGGCACGAGCCACTGCGCCCAGCCCTGGCATTTTCAGTTACATGAAATTTCACTGTTTAAAGCCAATTTGATTTGACCCTTGCATCCAAGATGATTAATTGATAGGATGATGCCACTTACCTCAAAGACATTCAAATAAGATTTTTAATTGCAAAGCACAAAGCTTGTAGGTGTTAATGGGAGGGGTTGTAACTGTCTACCCTACACTCACCGTCACCTTGGAAGCTAAAGATGTCTGAAGATTCCAATTCTTCCCAATTCCAGGCTCTCCCCAACCCTTTCCCAATCAGACAGGTTCACAACTTCCAAACACATCATTCAGAAGTTTTTAATAAACAACTTCATTATAAAAACTTTTGAAAATGTAATTCTGTAAAACATTGAAAAAATCTACTTTAACAAAGATACGCCCTGTGCATTTTCTAATGGCACTTATATTTTACAATTAAAAACCTTGTTTTATATAAAGCCAAAAATACTCCAAGAGGTTATTCACTGTGTTTACAAAGTGCTAGAAGATTTTTGTCTTGTATTTTTCTCTTTAAATTATCTGGCGTTACAAAAGAGTGGCTCCAAAGCCTTGACCGCTGGTAGGGAGGGAGGAGCATGTGAAGTGGTGTTTCAGGAGTTCTAGTGCCAAATATGCAGAGGTGGAGAGGTGCACATGGGGAGAATCAGCTAAAGAAGTCAGCTGACACACGAAGAAACTGGACTGGAATTCTTCCAAACCTCCCCACGGAGGCACCAGATTATCGCGGTGAACCCCTTTCCCCTCGCCACAGACCCTACTCTCCAGTGGTGAAGGTCACAGCCAATTCCTTCCACAGCAGGTTCAGAGCTCCAGGAGAGGCCAGGGTGGGGTCCCAGAGGAATCTGGACTTTTCTGGCCAACACCTGCCTAAGGCAAAGTTTCTTATTACATAAATATCCTTGTTAAAAAGCAAAATATTGATCCTGTACAATATAACCTGTTAAAAAAATCGTGCTTAAAAACAGCTCCTAGATAAGAGGGGAGGTGGAAAGAGGGCGGAGAAAACTGCTACCAAAAAGGGAGGGTGGGATTTAAAGGGCTACTAGGGAAGGTTTAGGGCAGTGGGAGAATTCCAACTTAGGACAATATCTATGAGCAAAAAAGTAATCACACCTGCTTCCCGGGTTTCCATTAACAAAAGGTTGAAGGGAAAAATTTCATTGGTGTTCCTTTCCCTGCCTACCACCTCCTTAAGATGGTGCAGAGATCTTTTGAGCTGACACCTGGGCATGTCATCCCTTGCACTCCGCCCCGACCAGCTACTGTGTAGGCTGGGAGGTGCCTGCCCCACTGTTCAGGACAGCTCATCGCTCACAGATGCTGGAGGTGGTGGGGAAGGGGAACATCACTCCTTTTTTCTGGTCCCTGATTGGTCTTTGCCACATGCCATGGCTCCTGTCCTGGGCAGATGCCCCTCAGGCTCTCATGGCCTCAGTAAAGGTACTGAAGTGAGTCTGGATACTGAGTGTAGGATAAAGCTACTCTTATCCTTTGAACAACCAGGCCAGTAAGGCTTTTTTTTTTTTTTTTTCAATTTTGGGAAGGGGGCTTTAAGAAATGGCTGGGTGGCTATGGTCTGAAAAAGAGGTAAAGGCAGATAATATTCCTCTGCACCAGCAAAATTCACAGTGATGGGAAAATTCCTTGTGGGTGGTGAGGGCATTGAGGGAAGAGGAAAGGAGACACAGGATGGAAGGGAAGAGACAGGAGGGGGGGAAGGCAAGAAGACAAGACAGGGGGTGGGGGTAGGCCCCAGTGACAAGGTTTTAAATAGTTGCTTTGCCGGTTCTAAGTTTCCCAGCATCTCTTATGGGGAGAGAGAATTCAAGGGAGGGACAGGAAAGAGCAGACAGAGAGGACAGGACGCCTCTAACAGCCCAGGACTTCATATTCTGTGGCCAGAGGCCCATTTGCCTCTACAGACTGAGGGTGCAGGGAAGGTGGCAGGCAAGGGAAGGAGGGTGGCTGGGTCTAGTGATGAAGACCAGATACAAGGAGAATGGCAGCAGCGAGTCCCACTTGGATTCTCACATACCATTTCCTATAATACGAGTCCCGATAACATGCACAGCATGCAGGAGGTGTCTGCGTACCAAGGTAGACGCTTTTTAAAATAAACCTTAACTAGTCCCTGGGACTCACTGAAACTAATTTTTAGAAGCAAATCGCCTAGTCTGATTCTAACCTTGCCAGACATTTTTATATCTGGTTTTGTTTTTTTAAAGGTATCCCAAACTACTCTGCCTACATCAAAACACGCGTACTCACTCCACATTGCTTCCAATCAAGGGCCAGGGAGCTAAATTTTAAGGCTTTCACCTCAAACAGGAGTACTGGCCTGGGCTGAAGCAGAAGCCTGAGTCTTGGACCTGCTCAGTTCCTGATAAAAAACCAAAGTGAGTCTAGACAGAAGCGGGGTGGGGAGGACTGGTGGGAGGCTGAGGCAGTTCCTTGGTAGTTTGTCCTGAAACCCTAGTGGAGAAGCCAGCAACAGGCACTCAGTGAGAGAAGTGCCCAGAACCTGCTGGCTGCATCTGTAGGAGTTAGCAGTAAAGAGGTAGAAGTGTGTTTCTGAATCAGGTGTCTCAAGAGGGTCCCACAATGGAGGTCCCTGAGGTGCCTCCCTTCCACGAGTGGGAAGTGCGAAGCCCATGCAGAACTGAGATGAAGCAAGGAAGGGGTTCGTCTGGGCTCTGGGCAAGGGCTTTGCTGTCTGTAGCAATGAGCCCCCCCAAGTCAGAGGAGAACTAATCATCTGTTGCAAGAAACCTCGCTGGATATCAGGAGCAAAACTGAAGGGGGCCACAAGGTCGAAGTTCTTTGATGGACAGCAGAGAAACCTATGCATAGTGGCCTGAGTCCATGGGGACTGCAAAGTGGAAGAGACAGAAGGGACATTGTGGCTAAGAAAAATTTTGGTATGGGGGGCAACAATGTACTTAACTGCCCAGTCCTAACTTTCTGAAAACTCTTCTTCCAACAATTCCACAACTTCCTGGAAAAGGGACAGATAGGAAGGAGACGAACGAGGGGCCATACCCTCTCCTGTGCTCTCCACTCCAACCTAGAACCCAGAGTCCCTCCTTCCAAGACTAATGACAACAGTGCATGATGTTCCGGGTGGGGTTTAGGGAATGGGGAGGTGATGGAAGTATGTGTGCCTTTCATTTCTTCCCCTCTCCAGTTCAAAAGGAGGATGAAGGGGTCATGATGTACTTGGAGAAAAACAGAACTGCAGACCTGTGAGAAAACTGCTCCGATCTTCTTGCCCGTCTCCGTGGACACTGCCGAGGAAGGCAGGAACAGATGTCGTCATGGAAGATGGCAGAGACTGAAGCAGTCCAAAGTCAGTTTATTTCCCCACGGGGGAAAAATGTGACCTCAAGTGAAGAGAAGTCAGTAAGACCCGACTCCGCCTTGTAAACAGGGCTCCAGTTAACACCAGGTACCAAACGGTTCAGGCTGGTGCCAACTGGAATGGACTGGTGGGAATGGATTCACGGTGTGTAAACAGTGTTCACTGCAATCATTCTAAGGCTAACAGCTTGGCAAGGGAGGTGAAATGGTGTATCTGAGGCGACTGTGTAAACGGTACCGTTGCTGGACAACACTGACTGGAAATGGAGGTGCTGGTACAGTAGGGATGGGGGTGGTCGGGAAGAACAGAGGCTCTCTCTCCTGCCGGTTAGTTGGAAGCAGGCGATGGAGCCAAGTGACCTTCTACAGCAGGGCCTGACCAACTGACTGCTGTGGGGTCTGCAGGTTCGGACCAGAAGGCGGGCTTCTTGGGCGATTTCTCTTGAGGTCATCCAAGACGAAACCCTCTGTGTCTCCAAGAGGCCTCCCCCTTCTCCAAAGAGGAGGAGGTTCTGATGCTTTGGAGAGGAAGAGGACTAAGTGTGGCTCCCGATTCAGATCAAAAAAAAAAAAGGAAAAAATACCTGAAGTCCTATGGTGTGAGATCTTTTCACGGGGTTGGGGCTCAAAGCTCCTCCTGGAATCGATCCTGGAGCCTGAACCCCCAAACCAAGTGCTCCATACAGACACTGGAATTTTTTCTTTTTGAACCCAGCTCTGAAAGCTCAGCTGCCTTCATGGGGGACATGGACGGGGTGGGTATTATGGCTCCCTGACAAAGCCAAAGACTGAGCTGAGGACCTCTGTGGGGGCTACTGGAATGCTTGGTGGAAGCGAGGCAGGGTGGTGCTACTCAGGCCGGAGGTGAAGACAGGAGGCAAGGAGTGCAGAGGTCCAAAGTTCAGTGGTCCTCCAGTTCCCGGGGAATCTTGAGGCTGAGCTTGCAAAGTGGTGAGCAGGGGCTGTGCCTCAGCCTGGGAGTAGCCCATTACCAGGCCTCCTGTGGCCCCAGGCGGGTTACATGGGGGCAGGTTGAGTGGAAGAAAGCCCAGTAAGTGGGAGAAGTCCACATTAGCAGCGCAGAGGGCCTCAGAGAGGTTAGCGGGGCTCTTGGCGAGCAGTGCTTCATCTAGGAGGGCCGCAGCTGCCGCCGGCTGAGGTGAGGCGGGCTGGGGTTCAGCGGATGAGAGAGACAGGCTTCCAGGAAGCTCCGCCAGAAAACTATCCACCTCCACTTTGGGCAATTTGTCGGGCAAGTATGAGGTAGATCCAAGCTGGTATTTTGGAGGGAGCTGAGCTGGGGAAGAGATAGGTGAGGATTCCAGAGGGTAGCTCATACCCATGGGCAGCGTGTTGTGCACCAGGGAGTGTGGCACACCTGCACTGGGCACGGTAGGGATGTGGGCGCCATACATGCCCATGGGCAGCATGCCAGGAAAGGCCTTGGCCCCCATCACGTCCCGAGAGGCCATGCACAGCACAGGACTCAGCTCTTCCTTCACGCTAACCGTGGAACTGCAGCTGAGTAGGCCTAACATGTCCACTGGCTCTGTCTTGATCTTGAGCAGCTCCTGCGAGTGGCTCTTTTTGACATGACGCGTCAGGTGGTCTTTGCGGCCGAACCGCTGGGCACAGTACTGGCACAAGAAGTCCTTACGGCCTGTGTGCACCACTAGGTGCCGCCGCACATCCTTACGAGTATAAAACCGGCGGTCACAGTGGTCACAGGGGTGCTTCTTCTCCTTGGCACCACCTGCTACCCGGCGTGAGTGGGCCTTCAGGTGCTCCAGCAGGGCCTGGGTACTCTCAAAGGTCTGCAGGCACACCTTGCAGCTGAGGTCACCGCTGCTGGCAGCATGCATAGCCAGGTGGCGCCGGTAGCCCAGCTTCGTATTGTAATTCTTACCACACTCAGAGCAATGGAGGGCCTCTTTGTTAGGGTCATGAGTCTGCAGGTGGTTCCGCAGATGGTCCTTACGGTGAAACATCTTATCACAGTACATGCACTGGTGGGGTTTCTGGGCTGAGTGGGTGGCCATGTGCCTGGGCATAGGGAAGAGGGATGGGGAGAAACCAGAAAAGAGGGGAGATCATAAGGGCTGAATGGACAACCAATGTGTCCATTAACAGGAAACTAGATACAAAAACTATGGTAAAGCCATGCAATGGAATACCATGCCAGCTATATTCTAGAGATATCCTTGCCCACCTGCAAAATCATGTACGTACTGCTATTCTTAGCAACATCATTTGTAGTAGCAAAAAATCAGAAACAATCAGAACATCCAATCAATAGGGAACTGGTTACATAAATTATGATGTCCATAAAATGACTCAATTTTTTAAAAAATGAGGCAGCTTTGTATGTACCTACACGGAACAAACTCCTAAGAGATACAGTAAGTGGGAAAAAAAGGAAAGAGGCAGAATAGTGCATGTAGAATAGTACTCAGTATGTAAAAAGGGGGAAAATATTTGTGACATTTGCTTGTCTATGCTTAAAACATTTCTGGAAGGATACACAAGAAACTGACATGAATGGTTGCCCAGGTGGAAAAAACTAGATAGCTTATAGGTGGGTATGATGAAGAATTTTCAGTGTATAACTTTTGGTGCCTTTTTAAATTATGAATTATGTGAATGTATTTCCTTTTCAAAAATTACATTTAAATAATTTAAAATGACACGAGAGAAAATGAAATGTATCTATACTTTCTGATCTAGAATGAATTCCCAAGATATATAGGGCTAAGTCAAAAAAGGAAGTTCAATACAATGTATATAATATAATCCCTTTTAAAAATAAAAAGGGAAGGGAATACATGTTTGAATGTCTCAGGAAGGATACACAAGAAACTAGCCCCCGTGGCTGCCTTTAAGGAGAGGAACAGCAGCTTCAGGTGTAAGGACAACCCGTTTTTCACTGAACAACCATTTGTACCATTTGAGTTGCTTGCCACATAAACCAGTAACACATTAAGAAATGTTTTAATGGTATGGCACCTCAGTGTCCCTTGGTTTACCTGATCCCTTGGTTGGAAAGCAGCTCCGAATGCAGGAACCACAATCCACAACTTCACAGTACATTCAGAATCAACTCAGCACTCACAGTTTGCCAGGCCCTGCATAAGCTGTCATTAACCTTGTCCTCCAGAAGAGGAGGCTGAAGCACAGGGCAGCCCCACCTATCAGTCAGTAAGTGGCAGAGGCTGGATTTAAACACAACCTTCTTGAGACCTGAGTTCACTCAGGTATGCCACAGCTGTCTCTAGTATAGCACCCAGTGGTCCTTTCTACCTGGAAGGTATCAAACATTACCCTCATGCTACATGTGCATATTCTAGAGTGCTCATGGTGATGGGCCTTGCTATCAGCCTCCTATGACATAACTGACATGATAACATATAAAAGGGAGATGCTGAGTGATCCACAGTCCATTTCCCTCATGTTGCAGGTGAGGAAACTGAGGCCCAAAGAGGTTTAGTAACCCACCTAAGATCACACAGTAAATTACAGGGTGGAGTCAGGGCTCCTGCCTCCTGGACCAGGACCTTTCCTGCAGCATCCCAGTGGCACCCAGACCATCACTGAGAAAGTCTAGGAGGATGGCCCTGACTGGAGTCCCCTAAGATATCGGAGCACACGGAGAATGAAAGCATTCCTGAGGATCGCAGAACTGTCACGAGGGCAATTCTAACTACCATACTACCCTGCCGCCTATTCTAGTTCCTTCCTATCAACTGTTTTCCAGATGAGGAACTGAGGCTCTCTGTGGTCATCTTGTTCATGTATTTACTTGTTTACTGTCTGCCCATGCTACTAAGACCGTAAAGTCAAGGAGGGCCAGCACCCCCCTCTGTCTGGCGCACTGCTCTGTCCCTAGCAGAGCTCAATAAGTAATAGTTGAATAGATGAATGGATGGTTGGATGACTGCACATCAGACTGGTCTATCTCATTTGTAAAGGGCAAGTTCATGATTCCTCTGATAGAAAGGCAAGGATAAAAATCAAAATTGCTTTCAACCAGGCCTCCCCTCCCCACCAAGGCAACCAAAGCAGCTCTGCCCTATCTGCCTTACACAAGGGCTTTCATCACATTGTTTCACTTTAAGTAGCAGTTCCTGAGCTTACATGCTTCATAAAAGCAGCTGGCCCAGTGGGCACCAGGGAGATAGACACGATCACCTGAGTAGCAGGCTGATTCAGTGGAAGAGCCACTGCAGGACCTAAGACGATATGTGATCTTGGGTAAATTATGTCCCCACTCTGAGCCTCCACTTTAAAATTTACAAACCAGACCAGAGGGTCTACTTTTCCTTCTAAAGTTCTAAGACTGATTCCTAACTTCTGGCTAAAATTCTAGCCACCACCTGACAGGGGTGGGAAAAGGAGTATTGAAAAAAATGTTGAGTCTAGTTTGTTCATGGCTGCCTGATATTGTAGCCATCAGATAACTAGTGTCTGAATCAAGTGATCTGAATAATTTTTAGTAAGTGATATCAAATGTTTGGTGTTTAGGGTACACTTGTGGGACAAATTAACCTTCACTCTTCTTAACTCCACTCTTCCCAACCTTCAGCAGGGTGTCTCTGGCTTTGTTTTCTGGAAATGTCAGGGCAGGAAGAGGTATGAGAGTGTCACCTACCTATACAGCTTGTATTTGGAGGCAAAAGCCTTGCCACAGTGCAGCTGAGGGCAGCTATATGGTCTCTGTTCTGGATGGGGGAGGCTGTGAGGCCTCAGCTTCTCCCCATTTGAGAAGGGTGTCCCCGAGATTTCACATTGGCACTTCACTTGACTCTCCGCCTCTCGGCCCCGAGGCCTGGGAACTAGTTTCCAGCCCACTTCCTCCTCCTGCTTTGCATCTTGAATCCAGGGGGGGACGCTGGTGAAAAATGTGGTCATGGCAAGGCTAATGGCAAAGGGCCATGTTATTCAGAAAGCCTCCCCATCAGCTGCACACGGGCTCTCTGCTCTGTCACAGCCTCCAACGCAGCCTTCAGAAAACAATCTTTTCACCTGAAACATAGAACACCTGGTGTTAGGGAGCCTAATACCATGAGAACATAGGCTCTGGAGGCAGGCAGATCCATTCCATTCCAACCCCAGCCCTTCTACTGAGAAGCTGTGTGACTTCCAGCCAGTTATTTACTTTCAGCCAATTACTTACTTCCCTGGCTATTTCCTCACTTATAAAATTGACATAATAATCTCCTAAATCATAAGGATGTTTTGAGGATTAAATGAGATCATAAATATAAAGCATTCAGCAAAAGGCTAGGCACGCAGTAAGTGCTTAGTGGTAACTATTATTACTACTACCAATGAGGCCAATAAAAAACAAGCTGAAAAACTAAAAGACTTAAAACTTCAAACTTTCTCTTCTGGACCTCACTTTTATATCCTTTCCACTAAATCTAGTGATAGCAGTTCCTCCTCTTCCTAATTACCCTAGCACCTCCTCATCCACTACTTTCCACAATTTTCCTCCTCATGGAGGTGTGAAGGCGCAATAAAATGCCCAAAAGGCAACAGAGAAGGAAGGAGAAGACTTTACTTAGGAAATTTACATCCTGGAAAGTCAGCCCTGCACCAGATGTGTTTCTTAGCGCTGCATCAACATCAGTAGGTTCTACCTGAGGTGGTAATAGCAGACTCTTAGCATTTTCCCTAAACCAGTACTGGTCCCATCCTGACCTCTGGGTCTTCGGGTCCAGACCATGCTTCTTTAGCAACACCCTAAGGTGCTGAGTGCCCCCCTACAGACCCTCAGAGTACATACATATGCACTTCTTCACTATGACCAGGTTAACATACTTGCATTGGAATTTAGTCTTCACCACCATACTCTGATTCTTTGAGGACTCATATCACATCTCTTTCATCTCCATGTATCTAACATCTAGAAAAGGAATCTCAACTTTCTTTTAGATAAGTAAATTCGGATTGAATTCAAGTTGATTCTCAGGGACTAACTTATGCCCGGGAAGTTCTGGCTAAAACCAGTCCTTTCAAAGTGGGAAGCCAAAATCTTGAGGTCTGATTACTTCTTTTGTTGAGGGAGGGAGGGGCTGGTACAAGGTGACACAACTCCTTTCCTGACACCAACTCAGAAAAAGAGGATGGGAGTTACCGTACTGCCTCTCAAAAGGGGATAACAGACCTTCATTCATACTCACAAACTTACCACAGGTTACCAACTGCAATACAATCTACTTGACGGGGGATTCCCTTTGAAGATACCACGCCAAAATTTGGTCACGAAGCTCTTCCACGTGAAGAGAGAACAGGGGGTGTCTGGGGATTGTCCACCACAATCTGGGGAGGGCTCCAACTGCACAAACTAGTTGTGGGCCACAGAATGCTTGCTCAGCTCATTAGCACCTGCTGCTTACAGTGACCATTCATCCAACAGACTGGCCGTGAACGAGATGATGGGATCAGCGGGTTCATGCCCCAGAGAGCTTTGCTCATCATCAACATGAGCTATGTCCTGTTCAGGAACCATTCCTCTTGTTGAAGAAACATTGCAATGTAACATGATAAACATTTCCCCATCACGAGTAGAGATTTGCCTGCAAGATCTGCATAAAGGTGGCTGCATTTTGCATGAATCACATGCTGGGAGGGGTAGGTAGCACTAAAAACTAGTCCCACTTGAGCCTTCAAGTCATCATGGCATATTTGCCTACTTCACTATAAACCTCAAAGGCCTCTGATGTCTGGCTTTCATTGTTTAAGTCCCCTCCTCCTTCACAAGGGTGGAATTACCTGTTTATAATACCAGTGATTACTACGCACCTTGGAATTGGGTAGAGAGTGAGCTCAAGTGTGCACGTTTAGTTTGGAAGGAACTACTCTTATCTTCAAAGTCAAATTCTGCTCCCCCCTCATATCTGAAATCATGCACCTCAGCCTCTGGAAAGTTGGGAATGGCAGCAGAGGGAAACAAGTCACATCACTTTGGCTGATGTGAGAGGGTAGCCTAGCCCTGGAAATTCCGCACAAACTAAGAAAGAGAACAGTATGTCCCCACCTCCCACACGTCCACCTCATCTGTTCTCCTGAACAAGCACAAACAAGACACAGCAGTTTAGCACACTGCTACTGAAAGAGTGAGTAATGGGCTTCTAGGAAAGAGGCTGGTGGTGGCTAAGAAGAGGTCACGAGGTTGTACTGATAGAACCAAAGGAGGAAAGTGGCAGCCATGTGCTTGCCTTGATCTGCATTTAATGGGGATGTGGCCTTAAAAAGCACCCTTCTGGGGATCTAGTCTGTCCTCTGTCTCCCTCTGCCCTTTGTCTGCAAACTCCTCTCTTCCAGAAGATTCCTGGATTTGTCTCACATAATCAGAAGGCCTGTTCCTTCAGACTTCTCCTTCCTCAGCAAAACTGAAAGAATTCTACTTCTCTTTCAAAGCTGCTCTTCTGGTCTCACATTCTAACCTTAACAACTATAGAGAAGCTGACAGAACCTGTTTCCATAAAACAAACACAATCCCTCCCAGTTACTGGTGTAACTCAGTATATTTTCAGCCTAAGATTCTTTCTGGTGACTGATCTGAAAGGGGAGGTAGCGTGGAAAGAACCTTGGACTTGCTATCAGAAAAGCTGCCACTTACTGGCTGGGAAACCATGGGCAGGTTACTTTATTTCTCTGAACCTGTTTCCTCAATTTCTAAAATAGAGATTTATTCTCCTTACCTATAAGATTCTTACAGAGGATTAAGTAAAATAATGCTCTTGTAAGTGTCTGACATAAAATGTGTGCAGAATACATGCAGTGCTCTCTCTGAGGTGTGCCTCTTTTCCACGTGAGGCCTGAGTAACACTTCTTTCCCCCCCCTCCCTTTAATGTTACTTCTCAGGGCTGAGAGTGAGTTTACTTCCTTTCCCAACATCTCCCCAGAATGCAGTCTTCCCCTTTTCCCTCACGACTAACCCCCAGTACACCCCCTCTAACCAGCCTCTTACTTTACCTTCCTCCAGCACCATCTCCTGGGCCAGAGTTCTCTCTTGCCCAGATAGCCACTTTCTTATACCCTCTTCTAATAAGGCTCCGTACCCCAAATAGGAATGCTTGCTAAAAACTGCATATGACCCTTGTTGGAAGCTGAAACTGAGACATACTGCTCCCAGCCTGTCCGTCTTCTGTTGTATGCCATGATGCCTGCTGCCCTCTGATGAAACTATAGTTTTTATGGTGTTACATCATCTCTATAGAAACTGCGTTCTTTCTCCATTATTAGCCTGTTTCCTCATCTGTAAAGCTAAAAATACTTACCTCACAGGCTTGTTGTAAGGATTATTTTAGTCAGGTATGCAAAGGGCTCAGCATAGGGCTTGGCCTGCTATAAGTACCCAACAAAAGAGAGCTATTATCTTTGTCTTTGTATTGAGTTGCATGTTCCCACCTTCTGCCACACTCAAATTCTCACAACTCTCCTCCCCCCACCAAAAAAAAAAAAAAAAAAAACACTACTGAGAGATAGCACTCCTGCAGCAAGGAAAGGGTTAATCTCTGAGTGTTCTTAACTAAAGAGACCCACAGAGGATTAACAGCTCCACTTCAGTGACTACCCTAAAATAGCTTTTATCCCTCCTGCCCAAGAACTACTTGGGGATCTGAAGAACTCAATTCAACACCTGCCAGAGGAAATACACCCGGGAACTGTTCTTGGGGTAGAATCTTCCCTTAAGCAGAATCCAAAATAGCAACTGGGAAACTATAAATAGACTTAAGGAAAAAAAAAAAAACAGGTCCTGACCTGGGTACTAGAAACAAATCCAAAAGACACACTGGTTGGCTGGAAAACAGTGAGAAGGAAAGGGGGGAATGGGAATGCTGCCCCCCCCATGCACGAACGCACTCTCTCTCTCTCTCACTGACACACACACCCTCCAGAGTGGTGGGAGAATTAAATTACAGGGAGGCTGGAGAGTCTCAATGACTTGCATCATTCCAAGAAACATCAAACAGGATTAGCAGGGGTTAGATTTACTCTCAGGCTGCTAGTTCTTCTGTCAGTGTAGATGGGCCCTCTTTGGAGTCCCTTTGATTCACTATTTCCTCAGATTCCTGCTGCCTCCCACTACTGGGGAGGCCTTGAGCAAATGGCTGCAACTCACCACAGCCCCATTTTCACAGGGAGGAAACCTGATTAGACACCCCTCTTCCCCCCAATTTGGTGGCCTCACCTTAAGAGGGAAGGATTAGAAACCCATGGCTAGACTCTATCACAGTCCAAGGCTGACAGGTGGAAAAACACACAAGCCAGGAGGCAGGCTACACTTGCAGGTGAGAGCACCAACTCCCCCATGCAGCTGTCCCCTTTTCCCCACCAAGCTGGGACACAACGTGGGACTGGATTTGCAGGAAACAACCTGGCTCCCAGCCAGCTTCTAGCCCACCCCACTGTGTGGTGGGAAAGGTTAAATTTCCCTGGGACTGGAGAGATGGCAGTGGACCGGTGCTGCAGAAAGAAGGGAAATTCAGGGAGGAGTCTGGAAGGGATCTCAGGGATGGGAAAGAAGAGCAAGTACGGTAAGGAATCATGAGCAAGTTATCTGGGTCTCTAAGGGACCCCCAAAAGAAAGAGATAGGGGGATTCTACGGGCTGGAGCGCTCCAGGGGTTGACGACAGCTAGATAGTTGAAGATAGTCTGAAATTCAAGAGGGTCTCAAAATGGGTAGCCGGATGGACCATGTCTGAAGTTTGGGAATATGGTCATTGAGGAGGGAACTACAGGTAGGACTTATTCGGGTTCTCCAGACCCAGATATTTGTGGGAAGCCTCAAAAGGGGTTATGTAAGTCTGGAAAACGAAACAGGGTAAAGAGCGGATCTTCTGGAGCAGGAAAGGGGGTTATGTGGGTCTGGGTAGGCGTGTCTGAAGGAGGGAGCAGGTGCAGCTTATCTGCGTCCCCCAGACCCGGGTCTCTGGTAAGGTCAGCAGCGCGTTATCTGGGTCTCCAGGGAACCTGGGGGTCGGGACTAGGGGACTCTCAGGACTGCGTCTCCGGATCTCGAAAGAAAGGGGGCCAGTGGGGCTTCTTCGGGTTCCCCAGCCACAGGTATCGGGTCCAAGGAGAGTTTTCGTCACCCTGGGGCCTATCTGGGGCCGGGTTGGCTAAGACTGGGCCCCCGGTTCGGGGTGTGGGCGACCGCGCTGAGGGGCCCGAGATGAGGGGCGCCGCCGCTCCGCGTATAGGGCGCGCGGACGCAGCGAGACGGCCTCCCGCCCCGCTCCCCGCCGTCCCCCGGGGCCCTCGCCGGCACTCACCGCGCTCGGGGCCCCGCGCTGCGGGCCGGGCCGCGCTCGGGCTCCGCCAGGCCAGCTCAGGCCCCGGTAGTGGCGGCGGTCGGGCCATTGTGCGGTGCATTGTGGGAGCCTCGCGAGCGGGTGCTCGGGCCGGAGGGGGCGGTGCCGCGGGATCTCTATGGTCCCGCCCGCTCGCGGGCTAGAGCGGCCCGGGCAGCGCGCGGGCGGCGCGCGGGGACCGTCGGGAGCGGGGCGGACGCTCGCGCCCCTCCTTCCCCCCCACGCCCCACTCCGCGGCACGCTGGGGCTCCGGAGCCGACATGGGCGCCGCCGCGTGGGCACTGCTGCCCCTGCCGCTGCGTGTGTCCCTCCCGCTGCTGCTTCTGTCGCTCCCGGGGCTGCCCGCGGGCTCCTGGGACCCGGCCGGTTACCTGCTCTACTGTCCCTGCATGGGTAAGGCCTCCCGAGCCCTCTGCTCACATGGAGAAACTGAGGCCGGGAGAGGAGAAGCCACTCTTCTGAGACGC